>LNAC01000027.1:7303077-7445583 GCA_002007465.1 Ailurus styani | reverse complement strand
ATTTTATTTATTTATTTGACAGAGAGAGAGAGAGAGAGATCACAAGTAGGCAGAGAGGCAGGCAGAGAGAGAGGAGGAAGCAGGCTCCCCGCTGAGCAGAGAGCCCGATGTGGGCCTTGATCCCAGGACCCTGAGATCATGACCTGAGCCAAAGGCAGAGGCTTTAAACCACTGAGCCACCCAGGTGCCCCTAGAACTCTGTATTCTTATGTAGTTTCTGGATCATTAAATGTTGAAAACTATTTCAATTGTTTCTAAAAATCCTGTGCGCATCAATCAAAATATATCTGTGAGACATATTTGGCCTGGACTCTGACGTGTGTCTTCTTTAAGCTTGGAGAAAAACCAAGTCCCTCGGCCAGTGCCCCATAGCCCCACACCTTCCCAAGAACCAGTTCCTACTACGCTCCCACCACATGGTGGTGAAGAAACTTAGCTCTCCGTGAATCCCCGCACGCTGCCCCGGTGCGAGGCAGTCCACAGCAACTCCGGTGGGGGCCTGCTGCATATACAAACCACTTACCCATCTCCAGGGGACAAAGAAGGAGGGGTGGGAGCTTACGTCTCAGTCAAGAGGCCAGGCACATGCACATGAAGCAACAGCCAGCATCACATCCTACATAACCATCCAATTGTGTGGTACCCATTTGAGGCACCAGAGGGCTTTGGGACAGGGGTCCTGAACCAGACCCCAAGGCCAGGGGAGCCTGTGGAGAAGACAGAGGGGTACACTCCAGATAACAAAGGCTAAATGAGCAGCAGCATAGCTGTCTCATGTTAATGCTGGAAAAGTCTGATGGTCAGTTCGTTTTTAGTGTTTTGGTTTGATTTGGTCAGAGAAAGGTATAAGCCATCCAGTATAACAGCTGCCGAGTGCTGTAAAAAACACGTATGTTGGGGTTGTTGACTGTAACCTCAAACATTCCTGAGCCTCTGAACACTATGCTTGCTTGGCTGGCAGCACGGGGCCACGAGGGTCCCGGCCCGTGAGAAGCCACCGTGTAGTGAGGGAGTGGACTGTATGGAGACACGGTGGCAGGTCCGGGGATCACGGCCACGGAGGTGCCTTCACGCAGAGGCCGCCAGCTGGGCTGCATCTGGGGGTGAGTAGGAGTCTGCCAGGCAGACAAGGGGGAGAAGGGGTGTTCCAGGTAGCAGCAGCAACACAGACCAAGGCGTAGAATGGTGAAAGCTAGTAGTTTATAGCAACAAAGACACCCGCCCTCTTTCCACCTCTTCATTCTTGGTCTGTTTCCTAATTACGGCCTTCCCGTGTCTTACCAAGACAGGAATCTCTGAAGATCCTTAAAGATTCTTAAAACTTGCCCTAGTGTGCTGTTCATTCACGTGAAAAGGCAGCAAAGATGAAAAACCACCAAAGACCAGCACAGAGAGAATGTCTTACAGTGCCTGTGTTCCATGATGTATTGAACTATGTCTGTGCAGTCTGGGCACAAAGACAGGGCTGTCAGTAAAATCAACTCTGATCTTCTTTATTTGGGGATAGAGTATTCTCTGCTTGGCCTCCAATACATGGGGAGAGGTTCACATATCAAGAGCAGAAATGGGGTGCCTGGGTGGCTCAGTCGTTGGGTGTCTGCCTTCGGCTTGGGTCATGAGCCCAAGCTCCTGGGATCAAGCTCTGCATCGGGCTCCCTGCACAGGGGGGCGCCTACTTCTCCCTCTCCCACTCCCCTTTCTTGTGTTCCCTCTCTCACTGTGTTTCTCTATCAACTAAATAAATAACATCTTTTAAAAAAAAAGAGTAGAAATTGCACAAAGCTCAGGGTTGGTTCTGATAGGAGCTCAGGGCTGTTGTATGTTTTGTGTTTTGTTTACAACTCTAAGTGTTAAGAAGAATTTTTTTAAAGTTAGTACTTATTTTTTCTCAGAAGGGGAAAGTTAAAAAGGTATAAAGCTAAAGAGTTCAGCTTAGGACCACCACTGCCATGTTGCACAATGCCATGAAAAGGATACTCCAAGGGTACAAGGGGAGTAACTTTCAGTATCCTGGCTCCATTACCCACTACATGGAGCAGTATTTTCACCCTTTCCTTCTCTTTCTGACTGGATTCTGATGGCCCTTGAATCCCCAAAGGGAGAAAAGGAAGGAGATTGTGGTAGCTTGTTCCAAAGATGATCCCCCGTGGACCATACCTCCTGCCCCACTTTGTCTGGGCTCTCCTGCATAACCAGTGGAAGGTTAATGCTGAAGTACTTCTAAGGCTAAATCAGAAGAAGCCTTGTAGTATTTGCCTTGGTCTCCTGGAACTTTAAGCTTCAGAACCCAACCACCAGACTAGAAGCCCATGCCACATGGAGTGGACACATGCCAGAATCCAAGCTGAGATCAACGGCTAGCCAAGTGATGACCCATCTTGGATAGGTTCAGGCCAGTGAGTGTTCAGATGACTCTAGCCCCCGTTGCCACTTGAGAGCAAGAGCATGAGACCCCGCCCAGCAAGGACAACTGAGCTGAGTGCAGCCAACCCCTATAAGAGTGACTTACTACACAGCAAGATAGAACCAGAAGACAGATATCAACAGAAGAGAGAGGAAAACCTGAAATTAAAACAGAATTTTCTACCTGTGGGAACATGGTCAATGAGACTGAAATTTGTGGCCCAATGGAGCTTTTTAAATTTGAGTGTAGTTATTTATTATTCATCACCCCCACCCCTTCCCTAGTGATCACCTGGGGATAATCAAAGCATGTGAGTATGCATTTTCTAGAAAGAGATACATAAGTAACAGGCCTCATTTCATATATCTATGTATTCTTCTTAATTGTCTTCAACATTTACTTTTTAGCCTAGGAAAACAAAAGCAAAATCTTCAGAAACAAAGCAAGATTAGTCTCCACCAACATCCTTCATGTATTAAAGTCAACAATCAAATACATTGATACAGGCAGTGTACCAGCACTTCCTATCTTTCCGTTTTAACTATGAAATGGGTATGACATTAGAAATGTAACAGTTTTCATTCAAATGCCATGGTGATGGCATTTGTTTTTACATTTGATGCTTAGTAGCAAAACTCTTGTGTGCCCTATATGATAGGCTGGTGATTGGCAATTAGGTGCCCGATCAGCATCCATTCTCTGTGTGTCCCTTGTTAGTGCCCTCCACTTTGTTTGAAACCTTATGAGTCAGCTAAATACAGGGCTATCCTTGAAACTGGACACTATTAAAGCCATTTAGAATTTACATCAAGACTGCAGGGGAGTTCTGATGAAAGTTCTGCTATCCTGATAAAAGGAGAGAGCTATGGCCAGCACCAGAGCCTCACATCTCCCTTCAAAGTATGGACATGATGAGGGGCACCTGGGTGGTTCAGTTTGTTAAAATTGGACTCTTGATTTTGGCTTAGGTCATGATCGCAGGGTCATGTGATCAAGCCCTGCACTGAGCTCCACGCTCAGTGGGGAGTCTGCGGAGGTTCTCTCTTGCCCTCTCCCTCTGCCCCTTCCCCATGCCCTCTCTCTCCCTCTAATAAATAAATCAATCTTTAAAATGTGGACATGATGCCAGCAGTCACAGAAGCAGTCATTTTGCAACCATGAGGCAATACACATAAGGATGAAGGCTAGCACATTAGAAAGAGCAAGGAAGAAAACACAAAAAAATCAGGATTTCTGATAGAACTACCAAACAGCTGAACAAAGCCTCAACACTGTTTATCTCTAGATTTGTCACATGAGAAAAAATACCCCAGTTATTAAAACGACTGATTGTTTTTATTACCTGCGGCCAAATACATCTCTGCTTGATAGTACTAAATTACTCATTAAAACCTAACAAGTAATATTGAGTTCAATTATACCTGCTCAAATACAATCTTTCTTCAGACTCTACTATGGTCTCCATGGTTGATGAGTTACATTTTGGCCACTTCAACCACTCATTTAGATAAATGACATTTCAGCACTGAGAACTTGTCCTTTATGAAGAGCTTGCCATGAAGAGCCAACTACTCAGACTGACAATCGAAAAAACATCAGATAAAAGAGCATTAGACTTTCAAAGGCACAATGTAATAAGTGGAGTGATTTGTGGGAGGCCTGGTTTTTTTGTGTGTTTTTTTTTCTTGATTGTTGTGTAATAGCAATAATATTCCTGCCTTTGGAATATACTTGCAGAAACAAATGTTGTGCTTATCAAACATCTCAGCTTTGCTTTAGCATTTAATCACCCACAAAACCCTATTTATTGTCTCCCTACTCCTCCATGGTTATCAGAATCCCATAATTAAGGCATAATGAAAGTAAACAGTGTCACAGAAAACTAGATGTCTTTAAAAGGAGAGTAGTTAAGGCAAGACAAATGTTCCTAAAGATAGCAGCAGAGCCAAGGAGAATTGCTAAGGAGCTCTGTTTGTGTGTGTGTTGGTGGTGATTAAAAAGAATCATCATCCAAGTGAAGTATTTAGGGAACAAATTCCCTCTTGATGGATAATAAATTAATCTGAAGAATTCATACTGAAATCAAATAAGCATGTCGGTACAGCAAGACCCCTACACCAACACCCAAACCCCAAGAAAAGGAAGGCCACTCGTCTCTGAAAGGCTCAAGTGAGGATGACTAACTGCTTATCTAGAGCTTGTCTTGTCTCCGTGATTTATACCTAAGTTATTTCTAAAGTGCTTTGGTGTGCTAAAGATGGCATAAAAATAGATGAAAACCTTTTATTCATAAAGCCGAAACGTAAATCCAGTACAAGTAATTGGGATGAGCCAGGCCCTGCAGCTGGGCACCACATTCAGATGTGAGATTCCCGGTAGCTAAGGCAAAAAGAGAAAGCTTTTGCTTTCCATTGCTTCCATGATTAGATAAAAGGAAGCATAGCTATTCGATAGGAGAGTAGCTTTGTCCTGGTAGGGAATTCTTTTGGGAATTTAGGATACAAGAAATATTAAGGTTCATCACCTCTCAATCACCTTTCTTTTTTCATGACACACAACACAATTTATTGTTCCATATTTTTAGGATACATCTGTGTAGTACACACATACCTTTAGGGACTTCTTTAATGTCTGTCATCCCAAATAGACTGTAAACCCTATGAGGAGGGAGGGATTCTTTCTTTTCTTCCAGAGCCTGGCCCCAATTCTGACCCATTTTCGATTTTCAAACAATATTTATTGAATAAATGAATAAAAGGTTTTGTCAAAGATAAAATCTGAAACCCAGAAATCCCCTTTCCCAAACTGCCAGGTACAACACTTGTACCTGTGCACAAGGTGATAGGAAAGCCTGTCTGCTCAGCACTGTCTGCAATAACCATGGCGACAACCAGAAGGAGAAAACCTAAATGTCCACCAACAAGAGAGTGGAGTCATATAATAGAATCTGCTTTAAAAATTAAAATAAATAAATTGGAGCAATGTAGATGAAAAGATGTTATATGTAGAACAGGCTTACAGAGAATAAGGCTTTCAGAGTAGCATCCATACCATTTTAAAATAGGCAACAGAATACTATATATAGGTGTCCTGAAGTATACATGGGACAAATACACCCAATTTAAGATGGTGGCTTGTTTCTAGAAAGGGAAGGAGAATGGGACCAAGAAGGATACACACGGGGCTTCAGTCATATCTGTGTTGCTCTGCTTCTGAGGCTGAATGGTGGTTATATGGCTATTCCCTCCCTCTCCCCCCACGCATACGTGTGTACACACATGCGCTGTGCCCGCATGCACACATGCACGCATACACACACACATGCACATACACAGACACTTTCTTGAATGCCTGGAGTATTTCAAAATAAAAAACAAGAGCGGTCTGAGACACTGTCACAGACAAGAGGACGGGAAGGAGACTGGGAGTCATGCCTGCTAAGTGTGACATGGTAATCTGGGTGAGATCCTGGGATAGAAAAAGGGTGTTAGGTAAAAACTGACGAACTATGAAAAAAGTACAGACTTTAGTTGATACTGATACATCAGTATGGATTCATTAACTGTAACAAATTCATTATTCAAATGTAAGATATTAATAAGAGGAAAGACCGAATACGCCGGTATTAGGAGACCTCTCCGAACTACCTTCGAAATTTTTCTGTTACATCTAAAACTGTTTCAAAGTAAGTTCATTTTTTAAAAAGTAAACACCACAAAAATATTGGACCTTTTTGTGGACCTTTTTTATAACAACCCTTCAAAAAAAAAGAAAAAAAAACATGAGCTGGAACAAACCACTCTTCGTGGCTTAGTAACGGCCTTCCCGTAGTCTTGGGGCGTTGGGCTTTGATCACCTGACTTGCAGAAGAGAATGCAGAGAAGAGTAGGGTAATGCATTCCCTAGACGGCTGTTATTTCCCTCAAAGATTAGATGGCTCAAACGTGCCTTTTGAAAGATCTGGCTGATGGTCAGACACGCGCTTGCTCCCAGGAAGTGAGTCCATCTGAGATCAGGGCCCAGGGCAAACAGCCTCCTACCTGGCGTGGCCACTTCCCACTCTCAAGGTCTCTCCCAGCAGCGTCTCTGTCCTGCTTGTATAGGCCATTTTCATAGTCAAGTGAAGCCAAACTATTTACATCCTCTTTAAAGGAAAAGAGAGTAAAAAAGTTTGCACAGCAGATACGGGCATGCCATCTGGATTCCAATACATTTAAAAGGAATTGCATTGTCAAAGCCAAGCTCAGATGAGATGAAAACCACAGAAGTGTAGACCCACAAAGAAGCTTGGAGCTTAGCTCCTGTGGCCTCTTTGTTTAAGGATGAGGTAAGCAGGTGTTGGGAGTAGAAGTGAGTTGGTCAAGGGCCCCTCACTCCGCTGGGTCCCTTCAGAAGCTAAGTGCGTTGAATGCTGTCCTCCTGTGAGCAAGAGAAAATGGGACCTCAGCAGTGACCAGGGCTCCTCTGAGGGAGGCAATGGGCTAAGCCCCTCTGCTTGCAGTGGAGGGTGTAGGCCGGGGAAAGACCAATACAACAGGGGAAGGCCATGGGCTTTGAGTGAGAGCAGGCCAGGGAGAGAAGGGCGGGAGCCTGAGAGACCGTAAGGGCTCTGGGGAGCGGCCAGTGCAAAGTCCGCTTCTTGTGCACAGTGGCTGGACAGCCTGTTCACACTGCTAATGATGCTTCTGTCCTATCGCATTTAAACTCTTATGTCACTCCCTCTCCCCCATCCTCAGTGAAGCCCAGCACACTCACAAATGCTCATTTGGAGGGGTCTGCTTTGTGGAAATCACAGAAGCAGGACTTCTGTGCCCAGATGACAGGGAGGAAGTAAGGCCCCTGGAAATGAGAAACACTGGGATGGATGGAGGATGCTCATGGAGTGTGGCACCAGAGGCATGAGTCAATCCTGCATAGAATTCACGGGCATGGATATCAGCAAGGCCAAGTTGGGTCTGGCTAATTCTCCATTCCAAGTACATGAGCCTGGAAGTCTCCAAAAAGAGAACTTCATGGAAACTGCCCTACCTTCCCATAGGAAGACCTTCTCCAGGAAAGTTTTCACTGGTCTGTGTATAGATTCGATTATTGAAAGGAGAGCTGCCTTTAAAAATCATTTAACTTTGCCAACAAGGGAACTATGAAGGCACCATAAATCTGAAGGGATTCAGGTTTTATGTCTAGCCACTACTGAAAGCATTTTTTTAAAGATTTTATTTATTCATTTGATAGAGAGAACACAAATAGGGGAGATGGGGAGATGGGTGGATGGAGAGGAAGAAGCAGGGCTCCATCCCAGTATCATGGCTTGAGCCAAATGCAGACGCTTAACCGACTAAGCCACCCAGGTGCCCCATTACTGAAGGCTTTTAAAGAATTCTTGTTGTGTGGTGGTAATGTAGGCAAAGGAGGACTCAAGATAGAACATAGAGTAGTTAGAGGAAAACAAACCTGTGAAGGAGACTAAGAGAGACTTCCAGGTCTTTAAGGGAGAGAATCACGAGACACTAGTATCAGCCTTACTGAGGAAAGGGGGTTGGTTCTAGAAGGGAATTCCTAACCATGTCAAATGTCAAAAAGAACACAAGATGAAGTACGAGAAGTGTCTATTAGATTTTCCAGTAGGAACACTGATGACCTTGCCAAAGCAGTGTTCCCTCGCCAGATATAGTTGCACAAGTTGTTGACTGAACAAGAATATCAGCCTGCCTTGTGCTCATCCCCTCATGGAAATGGATGCGTTTTCCCTAATTGGGGGCACAGATACCTCATGTGCTTGTAAAATAACTGGTGTTTCAGCAGAGTGGATGGGGCAAAGCCCTAATATAGTGAGTTGAAGACTGAACAGAATAAGAGAAAGAGGGTACATTCTAGGGTCAAAGCTCAGTGCTCCTCTTGGGCAACTTCAACCCAAAAGAAAGAAGGATCATCACTATGCAGGAAAGAGATGGATTCAAGGAGAAGGGTTAGAAGAACAAAGGGAAACAATAGAAGGGGAGAAGGAACTATGGCAGAATATGGGTTATGGCTTCAATTGCTAATAAAACTTAGCTGTTTATTCTGTTAATTCTTGTAGAGCTCCACATAGTTTCCCCAGAGCTGTTTTTACATAGCATTGGGCTCTTAAATCACCTTGGGAGATAGGTAATGCAGGCTTCTCATTTCCCTTCCACACATGAGAAAACTAGTATCCCAAACGTACCATTATAAGTGACGGAGCTAGCGAGTAAATGCTGTATTGAACCAAGGATGCCAGCAAATTCGGATGCCGGCCCCAGCATGGTCATGTAGGAGCAAGTTACATCAAACCACGGAGCCTCTGTTTGCACAACTGTTAAATGGAACATGTGAGATCTGCCTTACACAGACATGAGTATGGACTAAGATGTGCAAACACCTAAAACAGAGTCTCATACGTAAACTCTCTTTCCCTCCCTTCTCCACCTGGAACTCATATTCAGATTATCTGACTCCAGTTCCATAGTTAGAAATGAGAAGACTGTTACGGTCATTTACCCCTTCACTTATTTTCAAATCTATGTCAGCTCTGGTTTAATGAGAATCCAAGAGTTATGGTGTAGAAATTAAATTCCTTAAAGCATTTTTGTTGTTAATAAAATTTGATATGTTCCATTTAGCCAGCATCTTACAGCATGCCTCCCAAAAGTACCAGTTAACTCTAAGACTATTTCCAATCTCCCTTCCATCAGCCCCTCTAGGGATTTGGAGCTCAGTTGTGTGAGGGGATAAAGAAGGACTGGCCTATGCATACCCAAGGAGCTCCCACCCACGCTGAACTGTGAGTTGGTATAAAAAAAAAAAAAAAAAAAAAAAGGAGGTTCCTGACCAGACCAGGGAGGAGGCTGGGAGGAAAGAGATTTGTCCTCTTCACTGCTGCCTTCTGCCATGGAATTATTCCTCAAAGGAATGAAGAAGCATTAGCATAAAAAAAATACATGAAACGATTTAATTATCTGGTTCTAGTAAATATTTTTTTCCCACTAAAACATTTCCATCAAAAGATCAGGAAACAGGGCAGGGAAGTCGCTTTTTAAATTCAATAGTGATTCCTCTTCTAAGAAAAACAAATTGGATAGAGCAGATTATCTTCATATTCTCAACAGGAAAGATACAGCATAGACTCATTAACCCAGTTCAGGAAACTAATGTACAATGTGTAGGAAATAAACTCAGGTCATCTGACGCTGGCCTAATTCTTTTGGCAATATTTAAATGTCTATCAGTGACTCACAGCATAATTTAGTGTAGTTCCAGCTGTGTGAACTTATTTTCCATCATTTGTAATATTATTCCAGAAAAATGGGAAGGCTTCCCCATGCTCACACTGGGAGCGATCTGACTTGGTTATGTATGTGGTAGACACACAGAGCAGGGGGGAAGTTTCCATCTTCAGTCCTGCTTTCATTTCCTGAATGCTTTCTGTGTGCCAGGCGGTCCTCCAGTCACCAGGAACCCAATGGTGAACCTGTCAAAATTCCAATTCTCCCTGTGGCAATTAATTATCCCAGGGGCACACGTGAGCAGAACGATATCAGAGAGCAATGACTGCAATGAAGAGAACATAAAGGTACAAAGAGGTGGTATCCTTCAAGGTGGGGCTGGGGCTGCTTCAGGCAGGGCTGGGGAAGGACCACCTGGAGATGATGAGAATCTGAGAGTTGTGCAAAGATCTGGAGCAGGAATATTTTAGCAGGAGGAACAGCATGTGCAAAGGCCCTGAGGAGAGCGTGAGCTTGGGGCAACTGCAGAATGAAAGGGAGGCCAGGGTGCCGAGAACACAGAATAAGGGTTAAGTGGTAGCCGATGAAGTGTGGGACACAGGCCGGGTCAGACTACAGTGAGCCCAAGGGCACATGATGAAAATGTGAAACCACTGGAGACGTTTTTTTTGAGCAAGAGAATAATCTGGTCTAATCTAAGTCTTCAACAGATCACTCAGGTGGAGGACAGAATGGGCTAGGAAGGCACAGGAGGGTGGGCAAGCGGTGGGGGGGGGGGTGTGCCTGAAGGGAGCAGAGAGACAGAGAGTGCACAGTTGACAAGACAAAAGATTATGGTGACACTGTCAGTAACTGTAAGTGAAATTATTTTCATGAATCCTTTCAAATGAAATCCCACTTCTGTTTTACCAAAGAGAGCAGAGGCCTTAATGGGGATGGGGGGATAGGTGAGGAATGCTGGGCTGACACCTGCAGGCCAAGGGGCCCGTCACCCAGCAACACGTTTTTGTGATAATGGGCAGCAGGAATGCATCACAGCTGGCGGCTGCCTCCTTGAATCAGGTGAACGGCACCCACATTCTGAACACATTGTGTCCTGAGATCACTGATGAGCAGAGGATGCCACAAAATCAAAACCCCGCCACCAACACCTGGCAACACAGAGGCATGGAGGCAACTGCCTTTACTGCTAAAAACAAAGTCTTATCTTCCATGCGGAGAAAGAGATTTTTTTTTTTAAAGATTTTATGTATTTATTTGATAGAGTGAGAGGGCACAAGCAGGGGAAGCAGAAGAGGGAAAGGAAGAAGCAGAGGGAGAAGCAGGCTGTCTGCTGAGCAGGGAGCCTGATGCAGGGCTGGATCCCAGGATTCTGGGATCATGACCTGAGCCCAAGGCAATGGCTTAACCTACTGAGCCACCCAGGTGCCCAAGAGAGAGGTATTTCAAAAAGACTCTGGTCTTCTCTTTCCTTAGCCCCCAGCACAAACTCGTGCTCCCCGGTCTTTATCTGGTGGATTGCCCATGGCCCCCTGGTCCTAAGATTTCTCTGCCCTTTATTTCTGCCATTAGTAGCTGGAGGCCTGTTGGCTCTGAGGAAGACTCTCTCCCTACCAAACCTTAGTCAGACTGCTCCAAGTCCTCCTCAGACCAGGCCTTGCCCTTGGCCTCTGTCCTTGGCCTGCTTATTCCAGTTTTAACAAGAATCCTGCTGAGACCATTTAGGGAAAATCCCCCACCTTGGTAGCTGATCACCCTTGATATCTGACCCAGTTCTTTATCTCCCACCTTCCGGATCTCGCCCGCCCACCTTCAGTAAGAACCCTCCTTACCCTCTGATGTTTCCCCTTATTTTGTGTCCACTGACCCTCATGCTGCTCTTTGGCTGTAAATCGCCATGTGGCTTTGCTGTATTCAGAGCTGGGCCTGATCTCTCTCCCCTACAGCAGAATGATGCTGTAGCAGGCCCCCTGAATGAAGTTCTCCTTACCATCTTTAACGAGGAACTCCATAATCTTTTCTTAAACAGCTCCCTGAGGACTAGAGTTATAAATATAAATAGAAAAGAGAAACTTTAAAAATCCCCAATCTCAAATGGATGACCCCATCCATGCGACTTGCTTGGAAAGATCTTTCATGATCAGAACTGGTTGTTTATAATCAGGAGAAAAGATCCTCCTTGGTCCACATGGTACCTTCAAAAAAATTCGTTTTAATGACTTAATGAAGAGCTATTTTATCCAAAAACTAGAACAAACCAAGAGTTACTCCTGTCTTCATCCAAACCGTGCTGTAACCTGACTTGTGTGTTCCTTTCCTTCTTAAAAAAGGGGGGGAGCAGTGCACCTGGGTGGCTGAGATGGTTGAGCATCTGCCTTCAGCTCAGGTCATGATCTCCAGGTCCTGGGATCAAGCCCCATGTCAGCTCCCAGCTCGATGGGGAGTCTGCTTCTCCCTTTTCCCCTGCCTCTTCTACTGCTTGTGCTCTCTCTCTCTCTCGTTCTCGCTCTCAAATGAATAAATAAAATCTTTTTAAAAAGGGGGGAGGGGTATTATTGAAGTTCTCCTATTTCACTCAGTCATAACTAAGATTTATCTGTGTTGAGTGTACTTATACTTGATTTGAGTTTTACTACATAATATTCTGTTGAGTTCCGTTTTTTAACAACGCATTTCGTCTTACCTGATGAAGGAGGTGAAAGTACAGTAAAATATTCCAAGTCTCCCTAATTCAGTATTTTTTAAGTGTGGTCCTAAGACCCATAGGTGTTTCCTGGTCGGGACCATTAACCACCTGGGGGGCCTTGCTCATTAGCTACAAATATCCAGGCACTATTGAGCTAACGGGTTAGAAACTGAATCAAGGGGAAAACTTTCGTTTTTATCTTCCAGTTAGAAAACTTATATTTATTGTTGCATGCTTTTAAGGAGCAGTTTTTCAAGAGTTTCTTCTGTCATTTAATTGCAGAGGAACGGGTCGACTTCAGATATGTCAGAGCATAGAAATGAGCCCTGTAAATCTCCTGGTCAGGTTTCATGTATGGATATTTTTGAGAGGAAGAAGAACTAAATGTGCTAATCCTCATAATGTGTAGTAGGGTGAAGAGAAAAGTTGTAGGAGTCCAGTAGAAAGGGAGAAGCCCTTAAGAGCAAGCAGAAAATTGCAGTCAGAGCTGCTAAGGGGAAATATCCAGCTTCAAGAAAAACACCCATTGGGCACCTGGGTGGCTCAGTGGGTTAAAGCCTCTGCCTTCGGCTCAGGTCATGATCTCAGGGTCCTGGGATAGAGTCCCGCATCAGGCTCTCTGCTCAGTGGAGAGCCTGCTTCCTCCTCTCTCTGCCTGCCTCTCTGCCTACTTGTGATCTCTCTCTCTGTCAAATAAATAAATAAAATCTTGAAAAGAAAAGAAAAGAAAAGAAAAGAAAAAAGCCCGTATGGCTTCCTTTGGAGGTCAGGAGTTAGGCATGAATGCAGAGAGAACACCAACAACCAGGTTGTCATCAATTAAAAATAAGAAAGCCAACCACTGGGGGAAGAAAATTCTGATGCTCTGAGGCCCAGGGAGGGCACAGGTGTCCACCTGCAAACTTCTCGGAGATCTGGAGCACTGGGGAAATCTGCTTTACCCTCCTCAGTATCCTAGCCACAGAGCGCAGGAGGCAGAAACCGGTTAGCCCTGCTGCTCTTCCGAGAGGCACAAAGCCTAACTGGAGTCTTTTCTAAGATAGTAACCATTCATTGTATTTTATTTCTGAGATTTAAAAATATGAGTTTAGTATGCCTCTAAGACGAAAGAACAGAAATAAACACCACAGTCTTGGCATTCTATGCGAGAAACGGAGGGACAAAGGCAACTGTAACAGAGCCCAAGGAAGACAAACTTTTCTCATCTATTAGGCCATGAAGCAAAGATAATGTGCGTTGAGTCAGGAAAGTCCCTTCTCACGAGGATCGTTCGAACCCTTCTGGTGCTTGTTCTCTTCCTAGAAAGCATATCCCCAGCGTCTGCACTCTTGGAAATAACCTGTTTGCTCAAGTAAGGATGGACCAGGAGAGCCCTGGGCAGGATCCCTATCTCACATGTGGGCCCGGTGCTCAGTGCTTCCAGACAGAGGCCAAGTTGTGCAGAGCCAGACAGCCCTGGGTTGGAATTGCTGCTTTACCAATTAATCCTGGAGATGTCGGGCCAGTTCCTCCATCTCTCTGGGCAACAATTTCCTCACACACAAATTAAGGCAATGCTAATGACCTCATGGGATTAGAATAAAATAGCATTAACTCCTTTCCCTTTTGCTTTCTTGATTCCCTCCCCTCATGCCCTACTCTTGCAACAGTAATTACTCTAAGTCCTTCTACATATCTGGAGTCTCCACCATGCTCTGTGAGAAAGAAGGTTACTCCCAATAAAGCACATTATAGGTAATCAGCACACATCCGTGCTGACAGGGAGGATGATGCTGCCCAAGGTGGGTGGCTCCTTACATATCAAATTACCCCTGGAAATAAATCAGGGATGTGGCCGGGGGATTTGGAGTTAAATGTCATGTGCACACATGATGATCCTTCCAGAAAAGCTGTCCACCTGATCAAATATTTAAATATTTTACCACTCCGCTTATTATTTGAGAACAACTTAAGCTTCAGGGAGTCAAGCAGCCACAATATTATACACTGAGCTGGTGAAAATTAACTTTGGTCTCTGTTTTTTATATACGTGAAAGTTTCAGCAGAAAAATCAATAAATGAGCTTTGACCAGATCTATGCAGGCTTGAGAGATTTCAACTGATCCACTTCTCATTGACTGCTACACACAAGAGAAGCCCAAGCAGATGCTCACCTTAGCTACCATCACAATCACGCATTCTCTGGAATTGAGAAAATGATCTTTTTTTTTTTAATCTGAGGCAAGGGGAATTACAGGATCTGTGTGATCTTATAACTTTTTAACTTTACAGATGAGGGACTCAAAGCTGAAAGCAGTCAAACAACTTCTCAAAGTGGTCGAGCTAGGACTTGTGGAAGACCCTTCACTGCTTAATCCAGAAAGTTCTGATATATTACTAATTCCGAAACCACTGTTCTGGGAAGGAAAGAAACCACAAAGGCCTATGCATCATGGGACTTCATCACATGATTATGGCTACTATTGGCATTGAGAATTCCCGCTAATTTTCAACCCTGATGCTTGAGGTACAGGTACAAGTGAACATCTCTGCTCCTGGTATGACGACTTCCCTCTGTCTTCCGGACTACCTCAGTCCCCAAGTAGACTTCCTTACTCTGAAAGAAGAAACTCAAAAGGCAGGTGGCTTTTCTCATTCTTTTTTTTTTTTTATTTTTTTTTATTTTTATTATTTGCCCAAGGGGTACAGGTCTGTGAATCATCAGGCTTACATCTTTCACAGCATTCACCAAAGCACAAACCCTCCCCAATGTCCATAACCCATCCACCCTATCCCTACCCTCCCACCCCCCAGTAACCCTCAGTTTGTTTTATGAGATTAGAAGTCTCTTATGGTTTGTCTCCTTCCCCATCCCATCTTGTTTCATTATTTTTCCCTCCCTACCCCCCACAACCCCCCACCCTGCCCCTCAAGTTCCTCATATCAGAGAGATCATATGATAATTGTCTTTCTCTGATTGACTTATTTCGCTCAGCATAATACCCTCCAGTTCCATCCATGTCGTTGCGAATGGCAAGATTTCGTTTCTTTTGATAGCTGCATAATATTCCATTGTATATATATACCACATCTTCTTTATCCATTCATCTGTTGATGGACATCTAGGTTCTTTCCATAGTTTGGCTATTGTGGACATTGCTGCTATAAACATTCGGGTGCACGTGCCTCTGAGGAACACTACCTTTGTGTCTTTAGGATAAATACCCAGTAGTGCGATTGCTGGGTCGTAGGGTAGCTCCATTTTCAACTTTTTGAGGAATCTCCATACTGTTTTCCAGAGTGGCTGCACCAGTTTGCATTCCCACCAAGCTTTTCTCATTCTTGAGGACACTGTTACATCTGGAGCTGAGGACCCAGGTGTGAGCACACCTGGAATTGTTGTACCCGCATGTGACCGCATGAGGGCCTGGTCTGGGGGAGCTGAGTGAGCCTTGAATACACTTATCATTCTGAGCACTGAGTAATGCAGAGAAGGGTCGAATCACTACAGTAGACACCTGAAATTAAATAACACTGCAGGGGCACCTGGGTGGCTCAGTCAGTTAAGCACCTGACTGGATTTCAGCTCAGGTCATGATCTCAGGGTCATGAGATCAAGCCCCATGTCGATCTGGGATATATACAAATGCATACACATACATATATATACACATATGTATATATATATATATATACACATATATATATAAACACTAGTATGTTAACTATATAGGAACTAAANACACACATATGTATATATATATATATACACATATATATATAAACACTAGTATGTTAACTATATAGGAACTAAAAAAAAAATGCTGAGGAGCCTTGTTATTGGAGAGGAACTGTTTCAATTCCCTTTACGCCAACTGCAGTTGGGGTTCTCTATAACCTGCAGCCCAAGCAGCCTGATGCAATGTCCCTATTGTGTTGTGCACTAGAACTATTGACAAAACAATACTGAGATCCAGGGTTCATTTCACTGAAACTGTAAAATATGCTTCCCCACCCCCCAAAAGACTTCTTTCTGCCGTTTCTGGCATTTCTTCTCTCTCATCTCCTCTCAATCACAAGCAGCAGTCTAAGTACAATGAAGAAATGATTGAATGACACCAACTCTAGTCTTCTGGATAGTATTTTAATATACACTATACTCTAAAAAAATACTTTAAAAAATATTTGAAACAAACATGACAAAAGGTTAACAGTTATCTCTTGCCCAGGCTAAATGAAAACTTACATTATTTTATGTACTGTTGTAGGTTGATTTGGGTGGGGGTGAGGATTGTTTTTTTGTTGTTGTTTTGGAAAAACATGTAAACAGACATAAGGAAAAAAGCAGGTGTGGTCATAATTTTCTAAATTAGAAGAAAGCTTCTCTGATTTGATTTTATTTTTTTTAAGCTATTTGTTTTTTTAGATTTTATATATTTGAGAGAGAGAGATACCACGAGCAGTGGAGGAGGGGCAGGGGGAGAAGTAAATGCCCTGCTGAGCAGGGAGCCCAGTGCGGGGCTGGATCTCAGGACTCTGGGATCATGACCTGAGCCAAAGGCAGACGCTTAATGACTGAGCCACCCAGGCGCCCCTAAAAGCTTCCCTGAATTTAAAACTTCAGCTTTCAGATTGCAAGGTTTTACTGAGTTGAAGACAGACTTGCTTCTTCAGGATAATAATAATAATAGCTTAGAAATCCTAGTAAGGCTCAATAAAAAAGATACCTAGACATATTCTGGAGAAATTTCTTCAAAGATAAAGGAGAAAAGTCTGCAATCTTCCTGATGACAGAGCAAGTAAGTTGAAAAGGAAAAATAATTCATCGAACATCAGACTTCTCGTTTCAGCAGCACTGACTGGCTGGCAACAATGAAGTAGTGTTTGCGTACGGAGGAAAAGAAGGGCAATCCAAGACCACACAGCTAAGGGGGAAATGATACTTTTAGAAACAAACTCAAAAAAGTATACCAACAGTGGTCTCTAAGAAAGCATCCCAATCATATAAAAATTACACGAAGGCAAAGATCTCAAGATTTAGACAGAGAAGAAGAATGAGTGCAAAAACAGGTGAAATATATAATATAGGTAAGTAGAGAATATAAATGTGCCTAATGATGTGTTTTCAAAGCTTTGATACTTTAAACAACAAGGGCATGCTGTAAAATAATTTAAAAGTTAACGGTATCTTTTTTTTTTTTTTTTCAGTAGGCTCCACACCCAATGTGGGGCTAGAACTCACAGCCCCTAGGATCAAGAGTCATACACTCCACTGACTGAGCCAGCCAGGTGCCCCAAAAGTTAACAGTATCTTAAAACTAAAATTCTAAATTAATTCAACTAGCTTCAGAGTTTTCAAGGAAGAGAAAAGGAGGAAAAATAAGGACACAAAAGCCTTCTAAATGTTCTACTGCAATGGCGGGAGAATGTGTGGGCTTGGAGCATGGTAATAAACACTTGAGTTGAGGGAGGACATCTAAGGGGCTCTTTAATTTTGGTGTATCGGTGGAGAAATGCAGTTTGGTATCTGGCTGTTAAAAACAGAAAGAGGAGCATTGACAAAGCAGATATATCGAATTAATAAATTATTGGGGGTGAAGGAGGTGAAATTCTGATAAATACAGTAAAAGTATAAAAGGAGAACAGAGAAAAAAATTTTAAATAAAAAGTAGAAGATGGAAGAAATAAAATCTAAGACATAAGCTATAACCACGATGGGCAGATGAACTTGGCAGCGTGGATCTAGAAGGGTAACAAAGGGAAGTCTCAGTGTAGCATCAGCCCGGGCACTGGGGGCCTGGGAGCCTCAAGGGGGGCTGGGGGAAAGGAATCCCAGTGCAGAGGGATTTGAAAATTTTGATACAATTACAAATTTGAAAAAGCTTAAGGAGATAAAGACAGACAATGCCTCCATGCCAGCTTGGACATGCTGGGAGATGATACTACAAAGATACATGAATTGCCTAAAAAGTTGATGTAACCTAAACACAAGCACCAATGGAATCTTTCTTGGAACATTACAAAATGTTTAACACTCATTTAACAGAATATGTGTTCAAGAATAGACTAGAACAAAATTTAAAGAAGAGTAACAGGTGTGTTTGCTTTATATGGAGTTATATGGCTTTCTATGTAGATATAAATATGGATCCTGCTGTAGCCACAATAGTTAGGAACAGACAGAGGAACAGATGAGCAGATAAAGCACGAATTAGAGAGCTTCCAGGTAGACCAAATTATGCAGGAGCACTTAGTAAATATTAAACATGGTATTTCAACATCACTTCCCAATAGTTTTATAAATTTGGGGTGGGAGGGGGCTTTCTATGTATGCCATAAAAGCCAGAAACAATAAAGAAAAAGACTGAAAGATACGATTACATAAAATTTAACAGTTCAGAAGGAAGGAAAACACTAAACTAAGGTTAAACAACTAATAGGCAATGGGGAGAATATTTGTACTACATGAAATAGGCCAAGACTAAGGTTCTTACTGTATACAGAGCCACTACATAGCAATAAGAAAGACAACTCAAGAGAAAACCAAGCAAAAACATAAAGAAGAAATTCATATACTAAAGTCTAAGAATGATATGGAAAGATGCTCAATTTTACCAGTAAGTAATTAATTCTAAATCAACATATTTTTATCTTAATTACAAAGATTAAAAGGATTGTGAATAACCAGTGTTGGCAAGGCTCTGGGAAATTGTAACGCTTTGTTTGCAGGAAGGTAAATTGGTATGATTCTTCTGTAGGACAATTTGGATACACATATGTGTACACACACACACACACACACACATACGCACAGAAGTATCTGTTACATTAGACATCTTTTAATCCAGCAATCCTGCACGTAGAGACAAGTCCCAAGTAAAAGGATGTTCATTATAGTGTTAATCAGAACATTAAAAAATTGAAAATAACTCCAATGCCACACAGTTGATTATATAAGTAATGGGATGTCCATACAATGGAATGTTATGTAAGTATTAAAAACTTATTTTGATGTAGTTACAATAGGATGTAGGGGGGAAAAGATATCCATTAAGGGAGGAGAGGTAAACAGACCAAAGCATCAGGTATAACTTGACCCACTGTTGAATGGTCAGTATGAACCACTGGAGAAATTCAGACGTTTAAAATTATACTGAAGAGGAGAAATGAAAAGAACTTAGATTAAAAAATGGAGGGCGCCTGGGTGGCTCAGAGGGTTAAAGCCTCTGCCTTCGGCTCAGGTCATGATCTCAGGGTCCTGGGATCGAGGCCCGCATCGGGCTCTCTGCTCAGCGGAAAGCCTGCTTCCCCCCACTCTCTCTCTGCCTGCCTCTCTGCCTACTTGTGATCTCTATCTCTGTGTCAAATAAATTAAAAAAAAAAAATCTTTAAAAAAAAATGGAAAGAAAAATTGCAATAAGGCTAGACTGAGAACAATAAAACAAGAAGAGAAGGGTATGGTTACAGAATAGTTCATCCTTTTTACCCTGTGGAGGAACAGAATGGAAGAGAGCCATGCAGGGGTTAGGGTGCCCAGCGAACTGTCACCCCCAGCTTGCTCCGGCTCTGGCCATTGTCCTTCTAGTAATGGCATTACAAAAGGAAGAAGCAAAATGCAAATGCTGAGAAGTAAGAAGTAGATTCACACGTGCTCTGGCCACCATCTCTTGGAGGGAAGGTCCAGGTAGGAATCTGGGAGAGTGTTTTCCTTCAAAAAGGAAAAAGTCTTAGAATTTAAAGAATGCACAAAATTAACTTGAGCCCTGTGCTGGGAAGAACTCCTGGGTATTCCTGACGTCTATTCCTTCCGTTGACTTTGGTTGGACCAATTAAACCAATCGTTTAGGTTTCAGCCCACTTTGCTCTGCGGTCCCAGTACCTATATAAACTGGTAGGGGATTGCAACAATTATAGCAACCTAGGAATGCACAGAGGAATTCCCTGTAAGAAGAAAGGTCAGCCTGTGGATACATAGAAAAACTTTTAAGTGTAAATAACAAAATGTTAATAATAGTTATTACTTCTAGGTGGGGGGATCACAGGTAATTTTCTCTTTCTTTTAGATATTTTTTTTTAATCTCTCTTTTACAGTGAACATGCATTGTGTTTATAAGAAAAAGCAACCTATTCTACTTTGTGGGAAAGAAAAGACCAGCTAGGTCATGGGAAAAAGAAAATGTAAAAGAGCTTTATTTGGATTCCACCTTCATCCAGTGTCTGTTTATATCTTCAGACACAGTATGTATGTATGTATTTTTTCCTACACTATAAAATCCTTAAGCATTAAGAATTAATCCAATTCCATTGGGCACACAAATAATGAACAAATACATGAATTTAGGAATTAGTGAAAATGACTCTACAATGAGAACAAAGAAATTAAATAGTATTTAATATTTAATTGCTCTAATTAAATTCGGTAGGAAAAGTAGCTGATTTTCTTAATGATAATGATACTAATTGGAGAGGTCAGACTGAGATAAATAATCAGAGATTATATTTGCACATGGCTTTACCCAAAAAGATCAATGAAAGCACATCCAGCCTAGAGGTAAAGGCTTATAGAACATGGCAGTTTTTCCCAGAAAAACCTGAACAAAACATGATTTACATTACAAAAAATCCTTTACTAAAATATTTCTTTAAAAAGGTAGTTCATTTAAAAGTTTGCTTCCAGGGCACCTGGGTAGGGCAGTCAGTTAAGGATCCAACTCTTGGGCACCTGGGTGGCTCAGTGGGTTAAAGCTTCTGCCTTTGGCTCAGGTCATGATCTCAGGGTCCTGGGATCGAACCCCACATCGGGCTCCCTGCTCAGCGGGGAGCCTCCTTCCTCCTCTCCCTGTCTCTCTGCCTGCCTCTCTGCCTACTTGCAATCTCTCTCTCTGTCAAATAAATACATAAATAAAAATCTTTAAAAAAAAAAAAAAAGGATCCAGCTCTTGGTTTGGGCTCGGGTCTGATCTTGGGGGTCCTGAGATTGAACAGCAGGCTCTGTGTTCAGTGTGGAGTCTGAGATTCTCTCTCTCCCTCTGCCCCTTCCCTTGTGCCCACGTGCCCTCCCTCTCTACCCCAGTCTCAAATAAATAAATCTTTAAAAAAATAAAAGTTTGCTTCTACATCAGTTAAGAAGAGAAGCTAAATATAGGACCTGAAATTAGGGGCATTACCAGTTGAAAATGAATCAAAAATAGGAATAAAGTTTCCCTGAAATTATCCAGTAATTAATGGGAAAATAATATGACTTAAAAATGCAATATCTGCTGATGACTGTCTTACTATTCACTTGAGAGAGATTAAAAATGTAAAACCAAGAACACCAAACATTTAAACCACCTTCTATATGACGGAGACACCACTGAGGTGACAGTGGAACATGAGAAAAAGCATAGGGAATGTAGATCCTCAGAAAAACAGGCTTACACTGGTGCAACTTCAGAAAAATTAGATATTTATGTTAAGCTTTCCTCTAAAATTCTGAATATTTTCACTAGTAATGGCATATGTTAAATCATTATGAAAGCACTAATTTCCACTTTAAGGAAAAGCTCCCTATTGCACATTCTTTGTGAAGGAGGGGGACACTTTCTTTAGGCTATCAACAAGCGGTCTATCTTTTCTCTGCAAATACCTTAATTTAATTTTTGCAGTCTTTTGGAAACAAACATCTTAAATGATTCCAGTAGATACTGCCTAAATTTAGAGGGGGATTAGGACTAACTTTTCAATAAAACCATGGAACAAAAAAAATTAAGCAAAACTAACCTAACACCAAAGTTAGGTTGGTAATGTTCAAAACAAGATTTAAATTTTTAATGCCCCAAAATGCTTTTGAGACAGAAAATACCCAATTACAGTGATAATTTTGTATCAATAATATCTATAAAATAGCAAGAATAACTGTTTACTTTGTGGCAGCCACTAGTCTATACATTTTGCATTTCTGGACTAGTTTTATCCTCACAACATTTGGAGATGTGGGTCCTACTATCATCACCCCCACTTTATAGATGAAGAAACTGAACCATATTATGAAATTTGCCTAAGTTCCCACAACTATCAAGAAGCAGGGCCAGGATTTGAACCCAGTTAGTCTGAATGGGGCACCGGTATAAATTAACTACTACCAAGTAATCCTCCACATCACCTGCACTGTAGAAGCACTTGTTAAAACCTGTTAAAACTTCTGATGCTCCAGGGCTGCATCCAGACCTTAGGCATCAGTTTCCAGGGGTGACTTGCAGGCTGCATTATTTGTAAATTTCCCCAGGTAGGGCGGATGTGCAGCCTGATAAGAGCTGAGCTCCCCAGCAGGACACTCTGCGGTTACAAGGCTAACTTTACCTCTAAGGGGATGCTGCTTCATCTCTTTGACGTGAAAATTAATATCCATTAACCTCAGCTGTAAGACACAGATTAAATTGCTAATTGAGTGGAGGACTAGTTACTACCTAAAAGGTCTACAAACCACTGCTTTCTCAGGAACAGGAAGCTTCGCCTCCTCATACAAAACAACAAGCTATGGTGAGCGCAGTGAATTGTGTAAGACTGATGAATCACAGACCTGTAGCCCTGCAACAAATAATACATTATATGTTAGTAAAAATTAAAAAAATAAAATAAACACATCCAGCTTCCCAGACCTACATTTACTTCCTCCCTGAGAAAAGGGGGCTAGGGGTTAAAGGAGTAGATGTGTGAATATGGGCTTGTGGGTTACAATAGCACTGGAAGGAACCAGCTATACTGCCCATCACCCTGACACCATTATCTCTTTAAAATGCTTATTACATCTCCTGCTCTTTACATATATGTACCCATATATGTCCACATGTCCACATACGGTTCCATATATAACAAGATGCACATGCAGTCTCACAGATAAACCTATATGCATATATAGTCATATACAGAGGTCAGATGCACTGTGATTCCTATAAAGTAAGCTAAGCCCTGAAACTAGCTTTTGCCTTGAGATCTCTTGTCTAACTCAAGTATGTGAGCTCTGGTTTCAGGTCCAGCAGGAACGACCACAGCAAACAGGGAAACTGCCCAAGTTCAGCCTGTGTGCTTTTACCAAGTGACATGGCTACACATAGAGGAGAGGAAAGCCATTAAACTGTCTTCCTGGATGAGTACAAGGAAACTTGCCTGTCCCTAATCTTGGGTGGGAGAAGGAGGGAGAATCAACTCTAAGGACTCATTGCAACCAACCAAAAATGCAAGTTCGCAGTACAAATCCATACAACAAGCGGAGTCCCAAAAACCCTGAAACAGAACATTTAATGTTAAGTGTCATAGCTGGTAATACCTCAGGCACATAGTAGAATTCATCTGTAACCGAGACCTGGAAAAGTCCTCACCAAGTTATGAGAAAAATGAGTAGTTCACACTTTAAAATTAATCAACTAATTGGTTAATTAATTCACATACTACACACACACACATACAAAGCTAGGAAACAAGACACAATGACTAACAGTCAACAGAATCAGACTCAAAGATTTCAAATACAGGAATTATGAAATTCAGAACAAAATACTCTTTCACATGATTAAGCTGTAAGAAAGGAAATTTGAAAATATGGTCGGAAAAAATACTACTATAAAAAAACTGAATATTAAGAAGTAAAAATAAATAGGTTCTAGAAATAAAAATATTAATATCGAAATACGAAACTAGATACATGTAACAGCGGATGAGACTAAGGGCAAAATGAAGACATTTTCAAGCAAAAATAGAGACCTTGTAACCAAGAGATCCTCATTGGAAGAAAGTCTACAGAATTTTGGTGGAAAAAGTGATCCTGATTAGAAGATTTAAAATGTCAAAATAAGTCAGCAAAGAATGTGGCAAATATGTGGATAAATGTAAATAAAAATCTTCCTTAAAAAAACAACAAACTCTTACGTGATTAATAATGTTTCAAATAGACTAAATACACAGTAACGACAGCATGCAGCACCAGAGTAATAGGAACTAAATGTTCTAAGGTATTATCTGGAAGGAGGAAAGACACTGGCTAAATTTAGACTTTTATATGTATATATGGTCAAATTCCTAGGGTTCTGTTACAATATACAAATGTAACATGTAACAAACTAGCAGAGGAAGGAATTGAGATGAGAAACAAAATTATCAATCCAGAAAAATACAAGAGAAAACAAGGCAGAACAAAGAGAATGTACAAAATGAGAGAAATAAATTCCAATGCATTAAGAACTACAATAAATGTAAGTAGATGAACTAGATGATCCAGTTGAAAGTCAAATGTCAGACTGATTAAAAAGTAATGATAAAAGACAGAGGACATATTGAGTAGAGAAGCCGGTCATGTTAGAGCCGTTTAGCTCTAGGGGCTGGCAGAGAAAGGGGATATCATGGGACAGGGAAAGGAGACACAGAAAACTTTACTACCCAAGGGTTTGAAAAGTTAAAGTATTCCCGCATGAGCCAATGTCCTGCCAAACTGAACCCTAAATTAAATGCAATACAATACTAGATCAGTGCTCCTTGATCTTTCACGTGCACACAAGTCACCTGAGCGCTTATTAAAATACAGCTTCTGATTCAGCCGCTCTGGGGAGGGGCCTGCGTTTTTGCATTTCCAGAAGCTCCCAGGTAATGTGGAAGCTGTTGGCTCTGGACCACACTTTGAGTAGCAAAATATTAGAGCATACGGTAAGCACAGACTTCATTTCTTTATAAATAAACTAATAATACATAAGGTATATATCATCCAGAGAAAAGCAAGGATAGGCCCATAATCGAACTGCAAGACCAAATTTCAAAAGCTTGAAAACCAAAGTTTTGTTTGTTTCTTTGGCTGGTTGGTTTTTAAAGTTTGATGGCCAAGACTCAATAGCAGGCAAAACCTAATGGGAGGTTAGTCTTTATTCCATTTTGTTTGAATATCCACATTTGGGCGGGGAAGTCCCCAGCATGTTTGATTAACAAGTGGTATGTTGGACCCTGTTAAAATCCAAAAAATCTTGAATTCCAAAATACATCTGCCCTGGAGGTTTGGGGTAAGCCACTGTGGGTCCACAGTGCATTTCTTTCATTCTTAGGCTAATTGGAGATTTTATGGTCTTTTTAAAAACATTTGTCTCTAAAGTCAAAGAACACTGGGAGAGAAAAAGGGTATAATTATTCAGCAAAATAATAATTATTCAGTCTCCAAAACTGTTTTTTTTTTTTCAGGAAGTTAAGTCCTGAAGTAAAATCCCAAGTCAATACTCACATGGAATTTTATTTTTGTTACCTGAAGACAAAATAACACTGACCTAATTTCAGCTCTCAGTGGATAGCTACTGAGTACTTTAGAGGCAGATCTATCTCCTTGGATATGTCACTCTGTGCGATAGAGCCCAAATTAGCTTAAAACCAGAAAAAAAAAAAACTTATTGATGAGACTAAATAAAAAATATCTTATAAAATGTGATTCCTATGAAAGTGTTCTTACTGTGTAAAAACACAGTCTCAATGAAATCCAAACTGCCAAGTGCAGAGCTTGAAGTAGTAACATATGGGTCTATATATAGACCTAAAAACCTTTAGAAAAATCTTTGGCCCCGTACAGGATTTTGCCCAACGGTTATCGACCTTTGATTCTCAAAGCACAAGAGCTGAAAAGGCAGCAAAGGTAAAATCTCCAGTGACTTGTCCCCTCCCACAGTCAAGCCACACACCTTCGGAGAGTAAAAGTACTTGGAAGGCAGCAATAAAGCGGTCACATCAGGCGTGGCTGCATTTGTTCCTTTTGAGATCCCTATGCATTTTATGGAAGGTGTTTAAACTTCACCTGCACAGAAAGACAACATACTCCCAATCATTTACGGTCAATGCTGACCTCAGTCCATAAAGCAACCAGTTACCATATCCATCGACAGGCAGGGGCATGATTTAATGATGGGGCTGCTTTCAAAACACAAATGCCTGCCCTCTCTGCTCTTTTTCAAATAGTCATTCGATAACCCTCAGTGTAGTGGAGAGGTTCTGTCAAAGGTTTGAAAATAAACATCCTGATGATCCCAGTGACTTTGGATGGTTTGTTGTCTTAGGGACAAGAAGAATATGGCCATAGGAAGATCACTTTAAAAGGGAAAAATTGTATTGGGAAGTCAAGGATGGGTAAATTAAATAATGAGTGAACCTCACCCGAACTCTACCAAATTTACCAACACTCATATTAAGACTTAAGACCTTGTGCACCATCAGTTCATCCCAAACATATATCACTGTAAGCATCAAGCTAAAATTACTTCAAAAAATAGTTATTTCCAGGGCGCCTGGGTGGCTCAGTCAGGACGTGTCTGCCTTCAGCTCAGGTCATGATCTCAGGGACCTGGGATCAAGCCCTGCAAGGAAAAAATAAAAGTTATGACTCTACCCACCCCCCCCAAAGTAGAATAAAATAAATAGGAAGTTGGACACCAAAATAAAACCAATGCTAGATGCTGAGATAACATTTTCAAAGTGTGCCAGCTGGATATTTAATAAAAGTGGCAATTATCCATTTCAGTTTCAATTCAGAAGGCTCTCCTTCTAGACAACATATGTTAAGCTCTAGTAAAACTTCCCCTTAAAACACAATGTATGTGAGAATGCTTACAGTGGATTTTCGGTAAATATAAAATAATTCTGACTACTGCAACATTATAGCCAATAATGTCTATGATACTATAAAAAGACATAAGATACACCTGTGATATTTAGTATATTTACACATGTAATATACTTGACAATTGCCATATCATTGATGGAGACCTTATTATATTTCCAAAGCAAGTGTTTTATTCACTGATACTTCACAAGATAAATATACATGACAAATCTATGGGAGGGAGAACTCTTTGTGTGCTATTCTTTAACATGGCATCTACCCAATGATCTCTCATCTGTGACACATCGAAGCTTCTGTTGTTGTGCCACCAAGACCCGATCTTCCAATTTTCTCTCCTTATGTGAGGCTCAGTAGCCCAACAGAACTGACATCTTTGCAATTCTAACCTGTCAGTTAAACTGCAACAAAGCAGTGAAATCCCGTGGAATTGAACAATCACGAAGTATTCCGTTCTGCTTTCTCACTCATCTCCTTTTATGGGTGAAAACACAGAAATAGTTGCCTAATTTTAATGACTAGACCAAGAATATCAGGGTGAACATCCTGGTACAAAATGAGTTGAAGTCATATTTGAAAAATACCTTTCCCCCCCCCCAGCCATGTGGCAAAGTAAGTAATTTTTAAACTGTCTCTTTTTGAGATTAACCTTGAGGAAAGCTGCCAACTCTTATTTTCAGAGATATTTCCAGCTCATTCTCTCCAGTGCCCCAACTTCAACCATTTGACATCTGTGACCCATGAATCCATTGAGAAGACCACCTCTTCATGGTCAATTACCCACCCCACTGTTCCACCGTCCTGGTCACCCAGCCTGACCCACTGAGCTTCACAGTAATCACTTCCTTGCATTTGTTCCCAGGATATCTCTGTCTCTCTCTGCTTCATATTATTCAGTTGGCAAAGCTATAACCCTGGTTAAATGCAATTATCCTTGGATTCTCTTCCTATGCCAGAGAAACTGACCCAATCTAGAGAAAATAAACAACTATCCTGGTTGGCTTTGCTTTAAAGATAGCCCTTTAATCTCAAAGGCTTTCAGCTCTGCTCAACAATCTTACCACATGCTTCCCTGGCCAATTTATACTCCAACTGCTAGAAAACTATTTTATACTTCTTCATACTCATCTGATGATCTCGACTCTTATTTTTTCTTAGAAAATAGGAGCAGGCAAAAGACAACAGAGCCCCTTGCAATAATATGTATAGTCACCTACATGTGTCTGTAGCAATCTAGAACCTACACTGCCTTAATTCCAGATAAAGTGGCCAAGCCACCACTTGATACACTAGATCTCATCCCCTCCTACCTTCTTACAGAGACCCTCTGTCAGTTCCTTCATCTCTAGTAAGTCCCATCACTTTTCAAACATATTATAATCATTCCCACTTAAAAAAAATAAGGTAAGTATTTCCGACTTCACATCCTGTATTGTTCTTCTCCCTCACACTCCCCTTGTAGCAAAAATCTCTCAAGAACTACAGATCTGTCTGCATCCCCTCATTATTCAATCTCACCTGAACCAATTCCAATCCAGTACCGCTTCCACCCTCCTAGTGACATTGCACTGATGTTGGCAACAGCAACAGGACCTCTGCTGCTACATCCAACGTTCATGTCCATTGTTAGGTCTTCAATCTCTCAGCAGCATTCCCACTGTTCTTCATTCCTCCTTCATTCTTGGCACTCACTTCTTGAAGCTTTGAGACACTTCACTTACCTGAGTGTCCTTTCCACCCTCAATGGCTACTCCTTCTTGGTCTCCTTTACTGGTTCCTCTTCAGCTCCTCAACCTCTAAATGTTGGGAGCACCCCAGGATTCAATCCTCAGGCAACCTTTCTTGGCCTACCCTACTAACTCCCTTAGGGATCTTATCTAGTCTCATAAAACTAAGCCCACCTGCCAATCAAGCACCCAATCTCCCCCCTCCAAGCATAACCTCTCCCCTGAACTCCAGGCTCATACATGCAATGGCTCACCTGCTCGTGAATAGGTAATAGCCTCTCAAATGTTTTTTTCATCTGAGAAAATGGTATCATCATTCAGCCAGATGGCCAGGCCAAAGTCCATATCCAGTAAACAAATTCTAACAGCAATACTTTCAAAATATATTCTGAATCCAACCACTTCCCAAAATCATCACTTACCAACTACGTACAAACCCCATCATCTCTCACCTGGACTCATATATAAAACCCCTAGCCTATCTTCCTGTCTGTTCTCTTGTCCTCTACAGATGATGCTGGGGTCATCATCCATTTAAAACAAAGCAGATCATGACTTTCCCCACATTCAAAACCCTGATGGTTTCCCATCAGATGTGGTAAAGACCCAGAAAGCCCAGTTATCTGGCTGCTGACCACCTCTTTGGCTTTTTCTCTTCCCAGTTTTTCCTGTGTTCACTCCTCTCCAGCAATACCAGCCTCCTACTAGTTCTCCAAATACCCTTAGGGGCTTCGCAATTGTTATTTCTGTTGCTTGAAGTATTCTTCTCCAGGGTATTCACATGGGTTTATTTTCCTCACTTCCTTTAACTTCTTGTTTAAATGTGCCCTTCTCAGAAAGACCTTTATCGACCACCCTATGTCACATTGCATCTTTGTTTACTTGCTTATTACCCAACTCCCTCACTAAAATGTAAGATTCATGAAGTTAGAGACTCTGTCTTGTTCTTCATTGTACCCACAGCATCTAGAGCTGAACCTAGTTCATACCAGATGCCCAATAAATGTTTGCTGAGTGAATTACCAATTTAAGCAATGAATGAATTACCAATTTAACCAATATTAGCTATGAGTATGTGTAGTCAGGCAGGCTGTCCCCACATACCAAAAAGATAAAGCAAAATTTTGATTAGTATATGCCATCGAAGCAAATCTGTATTGTTTTAAGGAATTTCATTCCATCCCCTACGTAGATAATAAGGTAGAAGGAACAATGGAGAGTTAACTCATAATTGGTCTTCTTACCCCATTTCAGATTAAAGATATCATGGACCCACTGGTTAATTAACAGCAAATTTTAATCCTCTACATAGGTGTTTTGACCAATTGTGACCTGAAAGTCTCACAAAAAAGAAAAAAAGTTATTTTCCCAGCTGAAATTAGGATCTTGGAAATCTGCTCAAAGGCTCAATCTTATACTATAATCAGCTTCTCTATTGTTCAGTAAATATGGCTACATAAGGGATACAGTCAAGTGCCCAGTTCTTTCTTCATTATGCAAATGCATGTTCTCTGCCCAATTAGATCTCAAGCTTCCTGAGTATAAGGAACTCCCTGTAATAACCAGAATATGTTCAATTACATCAGATAACCCAAATCATATTTTGTTATCCTCCCCAAAAATGCCAAGAAAAGAATATTGCTTAAGATATGTATCTAATACAGGTTGGCCACAATTCAGTTTATTATAGTTGATGAAGGACCCAGAAAGATACTGTCTCTTTCTCAGTGCTTGCTTTCATAACCACTAGGACAATGGGATAGAATGTGATGGATTATGTACCAGTTTTTAAAGCCTCCAACACTTTACCCACATTTCAGGGGCCAAAACAAGTCACATGACTCCTCCCTATCTTCACTTACCAACTATCATCCCTAGATGGAAGAGGGGAGGTGAGATCCTACAATTTTGCCGAATATTTGCAGCACTCATGACTACCACATTGCCCTTACAAAGCCCTGAATAACAACTTCTATAATAGCAGGTAGAAACATTCCTGTTGACCTCATACATTCTCCCCAAGTCACACGTGTGAGTACCCAAATGGCACTTAATGGACAACCCCAAGCCCTGGTGGCAAAACCCCTGGAAAGAAGAAAGGAAGGAAGGAAAGTACTCATGTTTCTAAAATAAAAAGCAAAATTAAACAATACTGAACACTGTTTAACTAAATTAAATTAAATTAACTTTAAACAAAAGCAAAATTAAATACTTCCTAGGCATTTCACAATAGCAACGAAAAGTTTCCATCACCAATGCATAAACTTTATTTGAGAATAAGACACCAGTAAACAAAACTCTGCTGATGCTTCCCTGGTGATGTTTCTAATTTTGTAGGCACTTGATGTAAGATATTTCTTGGCTATAATCCAGGTTTAGCTGCACACTATCTATTTAGATAAAAATGAGCTCTGACCTCAGATGATTTCAAATTCAGCTAAAGATGATCCAGAAGCCAAAGAAACAAGATAAGATTAATGAATAGCTAAAAAGCATTGGTGTCTATGCTGAGATTTGTATATGACAGACTATATATGCTTTGTAAGACAATGACAGACATGACAGATGGATGAAAGTGGAGATATAGTCTGCTATAGTTCATGTTACTTCAAAGCATATACCATAGTAAAAAGGTTGGGTGGGGGGAGGCAGAAATACTAAATATAAAGATGACAAGCAATTAAGGAAATAAAGAGTAAATGAATAAATGCCTGCAGGGAAATTATTTATATACCAGATAACTACACAGATCTAATGACATCCATACCTGCCCAACTTCATGATTCCTAGAAGAGGAGATTTTAAATCATCAAAAACCTAGTGAAAAGGGGTTTGCTGCCTGATGCCCCTTTGTGTGACTGGCCCAGTACTGTCTCCCAACATAGGATGTTGGTGGACAGAGAAGAGAAAATTCTCAATGCCTCTGAACACCTTGCCTCTTCCATCACAGAAACCTGCTTAAAGTGAGTAATTTAGGCAAATGAGGAACTAGGCAGCTGAACGAGACACACTCCAGCAGAGGTATCTCAGTCTGCTCTGGCTGCCGTAACAAAATCCCACAAACTGGGCAACTCAACACCAGGAATTCATTTTCTCGCAGTTCTGGAGGTTGGAAAGGTCAAGGTCTGGAAAGGACAGGGGTCAGTCCTCTTCCCGGCTTGCAGATGGTGACGACCTTCTTGCTGAGTCCTCCCATGGCCTTTCCTCTGGACTCAAACAGAGCTCAATCCCTCTCTCTCCCTCTCTCTCTCCCCTTATTGAGGCCACTAATTCTGCCAGTAGCACCCTACCCTCATGACCTGATCTAACCCTAATCACCTCCCAAAGACCCTATTTCCAAATATCATCTGATATGACTGAGGATTAGAGTTTCGACATATCAACTGGGATGGGGGCGGGGAGCACACGATACTTGGGCCATAACAAGAGGTAACACATGCCGTGACTGGATGATGATGAAACATGGGCTCTTCCCAGAAGCGTGGGTTTAAACCACAGTTCCAGGTACCAAACAGTATGGCACTTTGTTTTAAGTGCCGAGATACTTCAAGTTAAATGAGAATGCACAAGTAAGAAAAAAAGACTTCATTCAGTTTTTGAGTGAACATAGGACATGGTCTATCAGACTCTCCCAAACCACGTTCCTGCTCTTCTTCCTGGGGAAGCCCTTCTAACTATATTAGAAGAATTTTAAACGACGGAACAGTTGCATACATATAAAGCTTCCAAACAAAAGCACTGTAAAAGCTGAAAAATGGCCATCCTGCTCTGGTTCTCAAGGTCCCCAAGAAAAGAATACTGAAAATAAATCCAGTTGTGAAATGCTAACATAATTAACTACCTACTTGATGCTAGGCCCTGGGTTAATTGCTTTTTTGGATGCAGCCTAATGTAATAGGGACAATAATCCATTTTATAGATAAAGAAACTAAGGCTTGGAAATGTTAGAAAACTGGTAAAACATCACCCAGTCAAAAATATGAATCAAGTCTCAAACAATGTGCTTTTATCCATGAAATCATCTTTGGACTGGGAAATAATTTGTTGGACCACTAACTAGTTATGGGACCACAAACAAGTGACTTAACCTCTTTGGAATTCAGTTTCTTAATCTGTCAAGTCATAGAATGAGACTGTGTGATCACTAGTTAGGTTTTCCTTTCTCAAATGTTATGTTTACTTTTCAATAACACTTGACTAAAAACAAAAACAAACTTTTTACACAAACCTACTCACAGAGGCTGTTAAAACAAATGAGTTGCTGGATTTAAAAAAAAATGCTTTTGATGAATTTTAGAGTTTCTTCATCATTGTTTCATGACCAAGTAAGCACTCCCCAATTCTAACCAGCTCTCTTACAATATTTAACACCAAAAACACCAGAAAGAGAGTGAGGATGAGCATATGCTCCCATGGTAAGAAAACTGCCTCAAAATGTATGCTTGGCTGACAGCTGTGTCACTGCACCAACTTCAGAGGAAATTTTCTGATGATGGTTATTCTAACATGAGTGTTTGAGGCCCTGGTTGAAGGCTCAGCACATCTCAGAAAATCTCCAGCACATCCAGATTGATTACAGCTATGCCTTCTGCAAGTCAATGTCTGTGCTCTGGAAATACTGCCATGGAAGATCACAAGCAAAAATAAAAGTCGTGAACTGACGGTATGATAACCGGCATCATATCCCAGGATAAACAAACACTTGCATCATGGCGGATTTAATGTCAGTTACTCCTCAAAGCCATTCTTGCCTCATGGCGTCCAGAGAAGGACTGATCCTGAAGAATTCAATGAAGAGGTCAGCAGACCCTTCCAGACACTCGGTGAGAGCATGTGCAGCTAGGCCCGCCTTTACTGTCAATCCAGATGGAATAAAATTTGAACTCCTGAACATACTGAGAACCTGGAGAGATGGATGTCACATGGGTGACAGGGCTGATTCTTGAGCAGCTGACCTTGTACCATCTATGAGCATTAAGGAGAAGCACAAGATGACCCTCAAAAGGTCCTTGGAAGGAAGCATTTTGGAAGTCATTCAAGAAGTCCCTCCAATGCAAGTCCGCTAGCTCAATGATAATGAGTTAAAATGAAAACACATAAGGGAGGAGGGGAGGAGGGTGAAGCAAAACTTCCTAAAGTAGCTCAGCAGTAACTACTGTGACAGGCAATGGCATCAACAGACCAACTCACTTGGCCCATTGCCAAGAGACCCAGTGGCTCTTCTGTAGCAAATGTGCTGGGAAATATCCACATGAGAAACTGGCAAGAACGTAAGCACAGACCCTCCACACCCTTCTTGAAGCAGCTGCAGATACAAACTGCAATGCATTTTGGACCCGTCGCACAGTGCAGACAGAAACGGGTCTACAGCAACAGACGGTCTTAAGAGGACTGTCTTCCCATACGAAAGAGATCTATCACGACACCAATATGTGTGCTGGCATTGCATTTACTGCAGGTAACATGAGAAGGATATGTAATTCTTGAGAGTGACTATGAGGTTTTTGTGCCTAAATAGGGACACCAGCATCCTCACGATGTTTCCTTGACAAGCTACCATCTGCTCACAAATGGGATAGAAACTTAAAAGCATATTTTGTTTCCTGCAGACATACACAGCTGTATTATAGATGATTGCAGATGTCATACAATATGAATGTAATTTAAAATACAGAGGCCAGAGGCCCAGATTTCATGGTAAAAGTCATAATTTGGGGGATGGAGGGGTAGGGAGAACATGCACTGAATTTAAGTTTTAAAACACGTGCAGAAATACTTCCGTCCATTTGTACACAAGTTTAGAAATAATTCTCAAAGGTGTATAGAAGTCATCATCAATGAAAGCCATTGTTTTAGGGCCAATTAAGAACAAAAATATTGCGTATTTGATTTACCTGCAAGGTCAAGTTTTTAGTAAAGAAAAAAAATATGGGAAGTTTTCTCGGAAAAATTAATCACCTCAAAATCAAGAGTTCTGAGCCAATGGCTGGCAAGTAAACATTTTTCATCTCATCTTTGGTTGTCTATGGGGATGGCTGTACTAGAGAAAGTTATTTTTTTTATATTTTATTTATTTATTTGACAGAGAGAGAGATTACAAGTAGGCAGAGAGGCAGGCAGAGAGAGAGAGAGGAGGAAGCAGGCTCCCCGACAAGCAGAGAGCCTCGATCCCAGGACCCTGAGATCATGACCTGAGCCGAAGGCAGAGGCTTTAACCCACTGAGCCACCCAGGCGCCCGAGAAAGTTATTTATACCCCAATAAAGCTCAACACTTTTACTATACCAAGAACCAAATACATAAAGTCATTTACACCCCTCCAAAATTAGACACAGACACACCAAATTAGATATGGATTGTTCTGACTGCCCAGCAACCGCCTTGCCCTTTATCTGGAACACATTCCCTCCTTCTACAGGAAAACTTCTCCCTTCTCCATTCCCACCATGAGACTGACAAACATTTCCACTACCTTCTATGTACAGATAACTGATCTTGGTCTGGTGTGTAACCAAAACCAAGCCAGAGCCTTCCCAGGAGGACATTCTGGAGCACTCTCTTTCCAGGGAAGCTGTGAAGGACAAGGTAGTTCTCTTACTCAAACCCACAGCTGCCACTAAGTGAGAGAAGCTGGGCACAGAAAGACACCATCACAGGAAGGGTTAGGGGTTGGGATCCCTGAACCTCCCCTGCTTGTTACATAAACCACTCAATTCCCTTCTGCTTGCTCGACTTAGTATTCTCTCCCTTGCAACTCAAAGTATCCCAAATAATCAAAACCCAGGAGCACACATGCAAGTCTAAAGGAAAACATCTGTTCTTGGTTATAAACCTCTGGAATGAATCACACAGGGCAGCCCAGGACGATGTCGAGGATGCAGCTCCTCCTGAAGGTCCCCAGGAATGAGGTGGATTTGGGTGGGATGTTAAAGGTTTTGTGTTGTTTTTGTTGTTTTGGTGGAGAGAGTCATCCCCAGGTGAGGAAAGGACATAAATGTAGAGAAGACAGCACGCGTTCCAGACTCTGGCAGACTTTCCCCACATTCTGAGGGCTGTGCTGGAAGCTCACCATGAAAAGGGCTAAGAAGACAGAGCAAAGGCTCGACCACTAGGTAGCTGTGTAACCTGAGTTTTCTTAACTTCTCTGAGCTTCACATTCCCTCGTCTGTTAAATGAGAATGCCATCTATGATGCAGGACTCTGAGGAGGCAGTTTTTCTCCAAGCACGGCCCTGGAACCACCTGCTTCATCATCATCTGACATGCTTTGTTAGAATATCGATTCCTGGGCTTTTGAATCCAAGTCTGCATTGTTAAAAAAACACAAACAACAACAACAACAACCACCACTTCCCAGGTGATTATTATGTACACTAAACTTTGAGATCCATAGTTGTAAGCATAAAATAAGTGCCAAGCATAATGCGAACCCATAGTAACATTCACTGAATGCCTCCTATTTACTTCTACCAACGACACACACACACACACACACACACACACACACACACAATCCCTCAAAGGTTAATTAGAGGCAGGAGAATTCTGCAAAACAACACAAAATCTATACTTTTAAAAAGAGAAAAAAATAATTAACAGTATCAGGTTACCCCAAGCTAATACTTGCTTATCAAGATCTCTCTAATTTAAAGCAGTGCGTCTCTACCTTGATTGCTCAGTAGAATCACGCGGGAAGCTTTCAAAAACTCCCTGTGTTCAAAGCTGCACCCCAGACAAATAAATCAGTCTCTGGAGGTAGGGGTCTAGGAGTTAGCATTTTTTAAAATTTCCCAAGTGATTTCATGGTACAAGCAAGGCTTTAATATTTTTAGCAAGTAGGGAAAAGGATGTCAACGGCACACAGTGAGATAATGGGGAGGAAAACTTGGGTGCTGTTAAATGAAGCAGGCATAATAATTTAATTGTTTTCTCACTGATATACATGAAGTGAGCCAAATCTTACTCCCCATCTTTTTTTTTAAAGTGATAGACAAAATACTTAAAAGTGTATCAGTAAATTTATACCCACAAATTGGCAAAAACGAGTAAGTCTAAAACTACAGAGGGTTCGTGAAGTGTAGATTAACACAGTATTTCCCACACTGCTGGTGGGAGTGTATGCTGATACAACCACTTTGGAAAGCACTCTCACATTATCTTATAAAGCTGAACAGTCTCACATGCAACACAGCAGTGGATGGTGTCCTACCTTTAGATACACACACATATTACCAGATGGCAGTGCCGGTCGTAAAAGCCGAATTGGAAACACCTTAAATGACCAGTGACAGGAGCATGGGTAAATCACATATAAATAAATATAAATATAAATTATATTATAACTTACAGAGGAATTGCATTTTAATCACAAAACAAAATATTACACAGCAGTTACGGAGTGGATGAATCTCAACACAAGGTTGAGTGAAAAGCAAGGTTTAGGAGATTGTATAAACCAGGGATGATGCCTCTTCATAAAGTTCAAAGACAGGCAAAACGAAACAGTGTATCACTTAAACATACATGTAGCCAAATATGGCTAGAGCAAGAGAAGGACAAATAATGTTCAGAATAGTTGTTACCTAGGTGGCAGAGAGATGGAGAGGCTAAGGGATAAAAGAATTAGAGACTGATGTAACAAAGAAATAATGTTCTGATTCTTGGGTTAGACAATGTATTCAGTGCTCTTCACTTTAAAAATAAGTAAAATAGGGGTACCCGGGTGGCTCAGTCTGCTAAACATCTGCCTTCGGCTCAGGTCATGATCCCAGGGTCCTAGGATGGAGTCCCACATTGGGCTCCCTGCTTGGTGGGGAGCCTGCTTCTCCTTCTTCTGTTCCCCCTGCTTGTGCTCTCTCTTTAATAAATAAGTAAAATCTTTAAAAATAAAAAATAAATAAAAATAAGTAAAAGAAAAGAAGGCCATGCACAGTTGGTGGTATGTCACGAATCAAGGATTATTATTCTAATTCTGTGCACCAGAGTTCCAAAGAATGGAAGGAAAAGAAAATTCTGTAAGTAAAGACAATAGAACTCAATACCAATAAGAGGGAAATTCAAGGGATATAGGATGATTCTAATTAAAGTCAAATACAAATAAGCTAGGATCATTCCATCTCCCAGGGTCTATGTCCTTTTAGAAGCAAGAATCTCAAAGTTGTCTAGCTGAAGTACAGAACTGTCATCTCAGAGGAAAGTGGCCCCTGCACCTGGCCAGTGGCTCTGGTGAAGCTAATTGAAAACTGTTAGGAAGCATGAAGAAAAAAAAAAAATCTCCTAAATAGCAAAGAAAAGAAAAACACACACACACACACACACACACACACACACACACACACACAAATCCAAATCTAATGTAATTCCCAGTTTCTTAAGGGTTATAGTCCTCATAATTCAATATCAGGTTAATTGTAATTTAATCTGACAGCAGGAATAATTAGGTGTGATATCTAATATCTAATATTTATCATTATTCAGGGAGGGAGGAGTTATTTATTTCATGACGCCCTCACCCAAAAGATAACTGACAACAGTTATGGAAATTTTTGTTCTCTTGTCCCCCCTACTCTTGTGATATAAAATGTATCTGAACCATTTTGTCTTATCTCAATTTCTCCTTTTAAAACCAAATGACAGGCTCCGTTCTTTTCCATTAGAAACTACAGAAAATATGTTTTGACTTTGAGCACGCACTTGAATACATAAGCGTAAGGTCAGCAATTCTGACAGGAGGCAGTCGGAGACAGGACAGATTTGCTTAGCATGTGAGTCAGCAGGTCTTCTTAAGATCAATTTCATAGAGGAATTTTGCGGAGGATATTTCTCCTACACCACAAGGGTCTTATTAATTTGAAGACAGTGTTCCGGTTTTCCCAAAAATAAATTCTTGAACTCCTACTCTGTATGACATAAAATGAAAACAGAGAACTAAGTCTGTTTGCAGAATTGTTACTGGCCCTTAGCAGTGGTTCTCAAAAATTTGGGAATGTCTACAAACTTCCTGGAGATGGTGGTAAAAAGCAGGTTCCTCAACATTCCCCCCAGAGCTACTGAATCAGAAACTGAGGGATAAGACCAGGAAGCTGCATTCTTCACAAGCCCTCTATGCTGTTCTGATGTAAGAGACTGCTGAACCACGCTTCGCAGAAAATGCTGGGGTTTTTTTTTTCTTTTTTTTTTTCTTTTTTTCTTTTTTATTAACATATAACGTGTTATTTGCAAGGCTAGGCTTGCAGATTGTTTCCTCGCGTAGAAAATGCTGTTTTAATAATGACTGTGAAACTCTGAGCAAACATGTGCTCTGTCCTGGACATCAGGCACCCTGAAAGAAACTCTGGGGTCTGAAACTGTATCCATTCAACTTTAACAGTAAGTTTAAAAGATTCTCTTGTGGCCTTTGAGAATTTTTTAAAAGTTTTATTTATTTATTTGAGAGAGAGAGAGAGAGAGAGAGAGAGTGGTAGAGGGAGAGGGCGAAGCAGGCTCCCTGCTCGGACCCCAGGATCGTGACCCCAGCCAAAGGCAGATGCTTAAACAACTGAGCCACCCAGGTACCCTATGGGCTTTGAGAATTAATGTACTTTCAAAAAAACCACCTCCACTCTCTTACCTGTAAAGCCTGATAACAATTTTTAAAGGACTAAACAAAAGCAACACTGTTGAAGTGGCTTTAATCACTTGAAAATGCTACTTTCCTTGGCTCTCCTGAGGTGTTCCTTGAAATAAATAATTGCCAAATAATGGCACGTAAAAGTCCTGTAAGAAAAATTCCTCATGGGAGGGAATCTAGCTCCTTGAGATTGGAGTAGGTGAAGAGGGCTCAGAACTCTGATAAGCCATGTATACCCCCGGACACCAAGTCTGTCCAGAATGAGCCTCCTCATCATGATGGCCAGACATTGGGGAGTAGTCATTCACTAAATTAATTCATGTGTATTGATTTCATGAGTGCTTCAATTCAGTACATTATGAAAGGAGTGGGGATTGAAGGTAAGGAAATGCTACCATCTATGTTCATTCTTGTTGTCCATTAATAAATCCCTTTAAAGATTGTTGAGGGGTGCCTGGGTGGCTCAGTCATTAAGGGTCTGCCTTCTGCTCAAGTCATGATCTCAGGGTCCTGGAATCGAGTCCTGCATCGGGCTCCCTGCTCAGAGGGAAGCCTGCTTCTCCCTCTCCCACTCCCCCCACTTGTATTCCCTCTCTCACGGTCTCTCGCTCTGTCAAATAAATAAATAAAATCTTTTAAAAAACCAATTTTTGATAAAACAGCACATGAACATGTTCTATGTTAAGTACCAAATGTATTAAAAATATCTGTTGTCCAAATATTGTAATAAGATCATAATGCTGTTTGATTAAAAGGTATATACCATGAAGCTTTTTTTTTTTTTCTAACAAAATGTGCTCTTCTGGTCTAGAGGTAGATTTTTCTTCTAAGTCTCTGATGCTAGAAAAGCTTTTCCTGATGCTCAGAGGACATCTTTCTCAATCCATCTGGCTGTCCCCTCCTCCTTTCCCTCTGCCTGACATTTGCACAGGTACCTAGCCGACCTCCTTTTGCTTTCAACCTAAGCTTCCATTAGAAGAAACAAGACATGCCACTAAAATTTCTGTATCGACTAGAATCTATGTAAGCAGGAAGGGCACTAGGGTTGGATGCAAAAGAATGAAGGTCAGTAGGATTGTTTTTGGTCGGGTCACTGTTTTACTGAGTTGGGAAAACCAGCAGTCTTCTTAGTGACTTAGTGATAAGGACAGAATTTACAGCTCACATACTAAAAATCATGACCATATCTCCTGATAATGCCTTTATCTCTAAGTTTTCAATTTTATGGAATTTTACCATGAGGAAATGTCACAAAAATAAAACTTTTCATTCCTTCTACTAGAAAGTTCCTGAAACCTATGATCAGAATAAACTGTATGTGCCTTTCCACTTACCACAAGCCCAAGAGGCCTGCCTTATAAGACTTCTTTGGAAATGCAGAATTTTTCTTAAGTATATCTATTTTTGTATATTAAATTAAGCCATTTGTTACTCTAATTCTCTGTGTGCTAACATTCTCTTACCTTCTTTTTCTTAAAAATTTTTATTTATTTGAGAGAAAGAGCAAGTAAAAGAGAGTGGCAGAGAGAGAGAGAGAGGGAGAAGCAGGCTCCCTGCTAAGCAAGGAGCCCAATGCGGGACTCGATTCCAGGATCCTGGGATCATGACTGGAGCCAAAGGCAGACACTTAACTGACTGAGCCACCCAGGTGCCCATTACCTTGTTCTTTAATTCTTTTCTCTCTTAATAGTTTCTGCTTTCCCATTTGTATTGCTGGCTTTCCGCGTGTAAAGATCCATGACAGTCATTTAACGATGGGCTGTAACTTTCACCATTACAAAATATCCCCACTCATCCACTTAATACTTTTGTCCTTGAAATTGTCCCAGGTTAATATTGCCAGCTCCACTTTCTTTCTGCTTGTACTTGCATAGAATCTGTGCCTGTCTATTCATTGTCAGACCTGGCGCCATTCTACTCAGGTCCTTCTCTTGTAAGCAATGGGGAGGCAGACTGTGCTTTTTTTTTGTTGCATTTGAGACTCTGTCTTCTAAGAAAGAAATATAAGGAAGTTTTGCAGCATGACTATTTATCACAGTTTCTTATAGATCATGTGTTCACCTTTTTTAATTTCAAAAGATACACATGGATATTTTTTAAAAAACAGAAATTAAAAACACAAAATGAAAAGTATGAGCTTGCCTTGCTCCCTTATGCCTCTAAAACTTTAAGCAATTTATACTGATTCCCTATTTTGAGAGATAGAGATTTTAGGATACACTGTCTTTCCCTTTTGTCTCCACATATAAAACCTTTTATTGGTTAATCACATAATTATATACCTAAATCTGTTTCTCTTTTTTATCAGGATTAAACAGTACCATTCAACCACCATTACAAAGTAGGAGAAAACACAGGCCTTTCTCCTCCACTCCACCTTCCAGCCTCTTCTAATTTCTTACACTTTTTCACCCATATCATTATTTCACGATGTCAAGCTCTACAATGTTTCCATTTTGTTGAGTAAATGTAACTTACCTTTCATGCACTCCCTACAGGTTAATTCTGAAAACTGAAAACTAACAGAATAATTCTAATAGTATGATGAAATATTTTTATTCAGTGCAGATCCAGATAGTGAGATGTAATCCTTTGTTACAACCCCAGTTCCAAGTATCAGGTTCAAATAAATTCTTTTTTTTTTTTTTTTAAGATTTTATTTATTTATTTGACACAGAGAGAGAGAGAGATCAGATCACAGCTAGGCAGAGAGGCAGGCAGAGAGAGAGGAGGAAGCAGGCTCCCTGCCGAGCAGAGAGCCCGACGTGGGCCTCGATCCCAGGACCCTGGGATCATGACCTGAGCCGAAGGCAGCGGCTTTAACCCACTGAGCCACCCAGGCGCCCTCAAATAAATTCTTTATTCTTATACATCAGTTATTCAGAATTCTGCCACATTCTAGTTTACTTCATAGTTGAATTAAATGTTGTTTGCAAATCTTTGTTTTTCTAAGAATTTCTAATTCTTTCTTTCCTCTTGTTGTCAGATTAAACATGCCTTTACTCCAAAGTCAGATGATGGTCAGTCTTACACAGGTCTACTGTTGAGATTCTCTCTCTCTCTCTCTCTCTCTCTCTCTCTCTCTCTCTCTCTCTCGTGTGTGTGTGTGTGTGTGTGTGTTACTCTTCTGTGTGCTTATTTTTTATCGTTCCATTTTCTTAAATTGTTTCTTTTCTTAAATTGCTTTTTTCATACAGAAAATCTTCAAAAAAAACAATTGGAGAGGTTACATGGCAGATAAAATCAGTAACCCTTTCCTGTCTGAAAAGTAGGGATGGGTCAACAGAAGGTTTCCCTCTGAGGGCTTCAAGAGCAGGAACCCATCAGCAAATGGGGCAGGTGACTGCAAGAGAACAAAGCTCAGAGGCAAAGCTCCAATTACTTTATCCAATTCTTTGTGATCACCACGGGGATCCTAGGGGCCAGTGCCGTAGCCAACTACTCTGTGTGGGCTACGGGGGTGCTAAGTCCAATCCCATCTGTTTGCTTCTGGTTCACTGCTCCTGACTCATCCACTCCTTTGTTTCCTACAGGTGGGATCTTACAGCATTTTTCAAAAGATTAGTTCTGCTTTTACCATTACAGAGAAGTTGTAAGCATAAAGGTACACATCATAAGAGACTTAACATTTTGCTGAGCTTTCCCAATGTCCTGACCTGTGGTTGGAAGCCCCTCCTTCATTTTGAACCTAATGCCCTTATTAAGGAAGAGTAAAGCCAGGGCCAATGTCACAGACAACTCTTCTGTGTCCAAAAGTGGCAGTTTCCAAATTAAAATCTTTCACCTTGCTATGTCCCACTTCCATTTTCTTTCTGATATTCCACTGTCTCTTTCTTTGGGGGTTTGCCATGGTTTTGGTGGGATTTGACTCATTTCTAAGAATGAATCAGGAAGGCGGGAGTTAAAACCTTTTCTCTGTCTTGAAATTAGAACCACCACCAACAAATACACACTTAGAAAAACATTTCTCACTCTTAATCTTTTTTTTTTTTTTACTCTCTACTTTCCAACTGAGAAAATAAAATCCTGGCTTTCTATTATGGCCATAATTTCAAATCTCTGGAATTAACTCTGGGCAATTATTTACAAATCACCATCATAATAAAAGTAATATTACTCTCTCAATATTCAATGAATCAGCAACAGAGAACGCAGTCATTGCACAGAATTGTGAGGCCGATGGAGTTGGACCTTATCTCTGGCTGGGTGGAATTAAAGGTTTTTAGTTAATTGAGTTTTGTTTTGTTTTGTTTTGTTTTGCTCTTCTCTGTTTTTCTTTTAAAAATTCTACAATTGCCATGTATTATTGGTGAAATTAAAAAGTTTAACAAAATAGGAATGTTGATGACTTCGTCTGTTACTTTAGAGATGGCATAAACAATTTTATATCTCCATTTTTCTGCTTCAGAGGAAAAAAAAAGTCTGCTAAAAGGAAAAATGTAACAAAGGGCAGTCTATAATGAGAGCAGGCTGACTTAGCCCTAGCTGTGAGAGCCACTCAGAAGAGCACTGATTGCCTGAAAACTTGCAAATACTTGATGGAAAGTAGTATGCCCACAAATCTCCATTCTGGGGCACCTGGGTGGCTCAGTGGGTTAAAGCCTCTGCCTTCAGCACAGGTCATGACCTCAGGGTCCTGGGATTGAGCCCCACATAGGGCTTCCTGCTCAGCAGGGAGCCTGCTTCCTCCTCTCTCTGCCTACCTTTCTACCTACTTGTAATCTTTCTCTCTGTCAAATAAATAAATAAAATCTTTTTTTAAAAAAATCTCCTTTCTGATTCAAAAGGAAAATCAGCCCAGAAAATGCTCCCATTTTCTCCTACTGCATGATTTCTCTGTCTGTTGCACCACAAAGGGAGACAGGAAGCAGGATGCCCAGGAAGATAGGTGCTCTCCACTAAAAGGGAACAAGAAGCCCCATGCATTCGCCTTTTGCAAAATTCTGACCCCCGATGCAGTGGGTTAAGGGCCTTGCTGATTCAGATAATCCTAGGATGGACTAAAAAAAATTCTATAATTCTGAAGTCTGATGGAAAATCAGGGTTAACGTGGCATTTGGTAACTCTGTTAAAGTGAAAACATGTAAAGATGGGTACTGATAATTTAGCTGTCATACACCCTAGGACACAGGTACAATCTGTTCCCAAAACCCTGAGTCACCATTCTCTTCAGTTCAGTTTGCTTTGCCTGGAGGAGATCCTCATCCCGTTGCCATGTGTCAGTGTACTCAACAGTGGGCTTCCTCCCCAGGAACGAATGTCCCTATCTGAAGTCTGCCCACTCGGACCGTGATGGAGAGGCCAAGGGCAAATGTCACATTGTTGCTGCCACATCTGTTCAGCATGATCTTCAATAACCCCAGACTCACATCCTATAGCAAGTGAATCTTTCTCTGCTCTGTGCCTCAGTTAGTACCTACCTCTCCTCTGCCTGGTTCCAACAGTGGTCACTTGCTTGGCTAGCTAACCTGATGAAGTATGTCTGTGTGATGGAATTAATGGATGCCCATGACTAAAATAGGACTTATCACCAGTTCCACTTATTAGTTGCTTCACATTCAGTGTCTTCCTGGGCAAAAGGGGGACAATGCCTCCCAAGTTTGTTATATTAAACAAAATAAGGCACACAAAGCCCCTGGCCCAGAGCCTGGCACACAGTAAGTACTCACTAATAATAACCATTTCTGTCAATTCCATGGTTCTTTCCAGAAACAACACAGTTTAATCGGGGGACTTCTTTGGCTTAACAATCTAAAGCGGCCAGGAAGAAATCCTAGATACCACATTTTACTCCAGTATTATCTGGAGCAGCCACAGCTCTTGGTGTACATTGTATTGTGCACGTGTGAACCACTGCCTACTCCGATTACTGCTGGAGATGACATTTTGTGCGGAAAGCATCCGCTGTAAAGAAAATGGGGATTGACTATTTGAGCATCAGTCTTGGTGCATATTCAGCCTCTGGATCATCTAACAAAATCAGAGGACCATAAGACTAGGCGAATATAGGTGTTATTATGTAAAGTTTTTTAAAAAATTATTTGTTAATATTAGAAGACCAGGAGTTGCTCAGTATGGCTGAAAACAAGTATGACTTCAACTGAGGGAGATAAATTTTTTTTAAGATTTTATTTATTTATTTGACACAGAGAGAGAGATCAGATCACAAGTAGGCAGAGGCAGGCAGAGAGAGAAGAGGAAGCAGGCTTCCTGCTGAGCAGAGAACCCGATGCGGGGCTCCATCCCAGGATCCTGAGATCATGACCTGAGCAGAAGGCAGAGGCTTTAACCCACTGAGCCACCCAGGCGCCCCGAGGGAGATAAACTTTTTGCCATGTCCGAACTCAAAGAGCCCTTTCTTATGTGATATTTGTCCTGCATGTCCCTGAAATTAGCCAGCAAATTCTGAAATGATTATAATATCTGAAAAGTATAGTCATTAAGGGATATTTCTAATGCCATCATAACTCCTTTGAGTGGGGGATGAGATGAGAAAAAGAGGTTGGGAGAAGAGAGGGATGAAGGAGAAAGGAGTAACTATTCATACACACACACTACACCACACATTGGAACCTTTCAAGCTCCTCTTATACATTGATGAAAATAAGTTACTTACTCTTTAAAATGAAACACAAAGCATTGGAACCTAGAATACCTAATTGATATCTTCATCACAAGTCACATAAAGGCTATATAATTAGGTAATTAATTTTAGAAATAAATGTTTCAGGTTGCCAAATATAAGGTTAAAAATAGGTATTAAACATGAGAATTTTAAAAGCAATTAAAATAAAATAAAATGAGAGATGTGTATATGTGCCATGCCCAAAAGTCTGAAACCGAAATTTCAACATGACAGCTGTGGTCAGATATGAAAAACAAAATCCAATGAGTGAATCTGTTCCCAACACTAGCCTGGCAATTTTAAAAGAAAAAATAGAAAAGTGCACCCAGAGAAAAATACTGACTATAACTTTTTAAGCCCTATGACCAAGAATGGATAATCTCAATGAGACTCCAGAGCACAAAGGGCAAGACCTCCAAGAGCTTCATGACTACCCAACTCTTTGAGGAAGAGTTTGAATTCCCCAATACTCCTCCAACACACACAGACACATGCACATAAGACATTCTAGGACATGCCCTGGAACCAGTCACCATAGATTAAGACTACAGCATTTGCTGTAGCTCTTAGAGCAGCAAGACCTCTGAGAACACATCAAGGTACTACTCAACTCTAGTGTGACCCTCTTCTGTCAGCTTGCTTCTAACTTGGTTTCTACTCATCTAGTCTCTCTCAACTCAAGCTATATGACCCTGTTGAAATATAAATATGGGTGATGCCAAGAAACTATGGCTATATAATAGCTCTCCGCACTGTGATAGTGCAAAGTTATCAAAAGTCGACCAAAGACAGTAGAGCAGGAAGCAAAGAAACCATGAAATAGTGGAAGGGGAAGGCAAAGGTCCCACAAACAAGTGCAGCATAAGACATAAAATAAGAGAAAAAGAGGATCTAAAGCAGGGAGGGGTTCTGTATTGGAGAGAAGTAACAGAAGTGAATCAGTGCCCCTTAGAGTTAGGCAAGATGGCAGCCTTGAATGGAATCTATAAGAGTGACAGGAGAACAGAATCTCAGTGTGTTTTAAGAGAAAATCAAGAGGCTAAAATATACACATCTGGGCAGAAAATATCTGATGAGACCAAATTTCCTAGAGTCAGATGGCAGATTACACCAGCTTGGCCGTGTGTACCAAGTTCCATCCTGAGAAGTTTTACCTCTGGTCTTCCTGCACATTCCCTTGTTCCCTCAACTTGCAGATTCCCCAGCATGCAGATGATGCTACACTTCCATATCTTTGTGCAGGTGGCACTCCCCATCTAGACTGAATTTTCTCCCCTGAGATCTTAGATGTCTTCCAATTCAGTTCCTAAGTTTTTTCCTATAGTAAGACCATCCTTATCTCTTTCACCCATACCAACTTAATATGCCATTCTTTGGGTGTCTATGGTACACACTTTCACTACAGCATCTACTGCACATGTATGTCTGTCTCTCTTCACAAAATCATGAACTATCTAACCATCTAATTCATCTCTATGTGCCATGGGCCTACAATGGATATCAACGATAGGCATTTGACAATTCATTGAAACCTACAGTGTTGTGGCACTATTCTAGACTCTGGAGAGGCAGTGTTAATAAGACAAAGTTCTTTCCTTATCGGGCAATAAACACACCCATAAAATAGCATCAAGTAGTGATAAATAGCAAAATAAAGCCAGGTAAGGAGATTGACAGCAACAGCGCAGGAGTAGTTAATGGGGAGGAGGAAAGCTTTTGGATAGGACGATCGGAAAAGGTCTCTCTTAGGAGATGACATTTGAGCAGTCACTCAAGAAATAGGAGAGACAAATTTAAAAAAATATGGAGAAAGTGTTAATCACAGGATTTCTTTTTAGGGAGATTTGATCTATTTGTTGAGAAGAAATGTCTTGGTAGGCCAGTTTGAAGTAGCAGATGGGGCCTCCGAAGGACTGACTCAGATGGAAAGGAACTGTTTTGCTTCTGAAGCACAGTGGGAAGAAGAGAGACAAGGGGGAAGGAGGGAAGCCCAGCAGCAGGGATTCTGACCCTCTGGGTTCCCTCCACGGCCAGCTGCCACTGAAGTCTGGGAAACCATGAAATACTTGGTGGACACATGGAGAATCTCAAACAGTCCACATGGTTGTAAGAACCCCAGAGTAAGGCAGCCCCTGCCATTACTCAGGCAGACTCAGTGCCAGCTGGTGGGCAGCAGGCTGGAGAAGGCAGGCAGGTGTAACACTGACAACCCAGAAGCAGGTCTAGAGACTAAATAGAAGACCAGAAAAGAGCAGTGGAAGCTGGGAGGAGGGTCCGTGGAAAGTCACCACTGCCTAGCAGTTTCCACAAGGATAATTCCTAAACCTAAAACCAAATCACTTATCTGCTTAACAGTTTGTGAGAGTATGTCACTCTGAGTTAGTCTTAATTAGTTACAATTCAACCATTCAGTTTGTACCAGAGACTTCTCGCAGTGTATAATTAGACTTTGATGATGAATAAGAAGCCATATCCATTGTGCACCTCCAAGGCACTTTTTATTTACCACCTCCAATCCACATAAGTTTCTTGCAAGGTTCTAACAAAAATGGGGTCATGAGAAATTAAGCAAATTCCTCAAGATAACACAAAATTAAAATTCAGAACTTTCTGATTCCAAAACCATAATCTTTCTTCAACACTGAGTCACTTCCCAAAGCAAGCCTTCTGGTTCAGGACTGACAAAGGCCAAAATTCCCCCAATGAACCTGTAGTGACCAAAGTCACTACAATCAGGGTCTGGGGGAGAGAGGCAAAGTCTAGAGAGAAAGGAAGATGGACAGAATCCCAAGCATGGTTTCCCATGATATACTGCTCTACCCATTTTCCACTCCAAGGATGACAATGACTACCACCCCCACCTTGGTCTTATTTATATCTCTGACTTCCTCTCCTTCCATCCTCCTGTTCAATCACTATCTTCCAAATGATCCTCCGCTTGTCTCTTTTCTGTGCCCCCAACATGTCCAATTATTTCTTTTGGTTTTTGTTCCCTCTGGGAACAAGCTTCCCCCTGACTTTGAGTTGCCTCTTTGCATTAGTGACTCAGAGTAGCTCCTCTGGGTGATCTTCCCCAGTGACTACTGCTTAAGTAGCACCAATCCCAAATCATTCCCTACCACATTAGCCTTTTATTTCCTGCTTATCTTTCATCAAAATCATCTATTTGTTTATTGCTTCCACCCACGCATGTCTCCTCCTCCACCCCACCAAACTGGAACATGCGCTTCAGAAATCTGCTAAAATTATCATCTCCCAATCTCTGCCACGCAGTTGGTATAACAACTGGACCAGGATGAATACTGAATCACTACTGGACTCTTATGCCTCCTGAGAAGTTGTATAAATATGTTGAATTTGAAATAAATTCATCTGGTAAAGAAAGTTTCTCCAAAAATTTAAGTTTCTGTTACATTTATATTTTGAAAGATAATAGAATACCCAGTACCCAGACATTAGTTTCTAATACTATTCTCCAATAAAGAGAGCGAAAATTCCTTGGAGAAGCAGTAGATTCTATAGCTGGGTAGGAAATACACAAGATGAGCATGAACATCCGCTGATGCAGGAAAGTAAGAAAGTGCTCCATCGACACACAATAGGGGGTTATCAAAGGGACACAGGAGCCAACTGCAAAAATGACCAAAGCTGGACTACTTGGAACAAAATAGTGTTAGATTAAAACTTGAGATATAAAATAGATATTCATGAGTCCACACTGACATAAATGAGTGATTAAGTAAATAAATAAATGGGGGAGAAGAGACCAATCTTCCATGCAGAAGAACTCCAATTAATTTATGTAGCTCCTTTGCCCTCAAGGAGAGGAAATATAATTCCCCACTTGAGTGTGGGCTGCACATAGTGACTTCTGTCCAAACAAGATCATATGGAAAAGACAGATAAAAAGTAACTTCATAGTGGAGAACACAACGAAGACTACCTCAGCCTGGCGATCAAGGTTAACATCAACAGTGATAACTCCATGTTAATAGAATGTACACTTGATAGAATGTGATGAAAATGACATTCAACCTCTGTGGTCTTCTTTCCGAAAACCTATAGCCCAGTCTACTCATGAGAAAATCATCAGACATCATCATCCCCAAGTGAGGGACATTCCACAGAATATCTGAGTAGTATTCCTCAGAGAAAAACTATGAGAAACTGTGATAGCCAAGAGGAGTCTAGGGAGACATAACTTACTAAATATAATGTATTATCCTGGATGGGATCCTAGAACTTAAAAAGGCATTAGGTAAAACTAAGAAAATCTGAATAAAGTGTGTACTTTAATAACAATATTTATTGATATTGGTTCATTAGTTGGGACAAATGTACTATACTAATATAAAATTATCAACAATAAAGAAAATTGGGTGTTGGGTATGTAAAAATTCTTTGTACTACCTTTCAATTTGTATATCTAAAAATGTTCTAAAATAAAGTTTATTTTTTAAAAATACATTAGGGATTTTTATAACTTATTAATGTCCTGATAATTATTCCTGTACTAATTTATAGGCTTGGTGAGTACAGCTCTGACCAAAATCCCACCGGGATTGTTCTGGGGAGGGATGGGTTTAGGGAGATGATAAAAATAACCACATTCATCTGGACTAATATTTAGTGGAGAATGGAAGATTTAAAAGAAAGTTAACGAGGGAATTTGCCTGGTGTCATAATAAAATACATCATAAAGAATAAAGAATTAAAATAGTATGGCTCAAGTACAAAAAAAAAGACTAGACTACATAAGGTGGATAGTGTTGAAAAACATACTAAAGCAAGTGAAAGAAAATATATGTGTATTTAACATGATAAAGCATCATAAATCACTGACAAAGAGATGGATTACTTAACTGGTAATTTGTGGGAACACTGAAAATATTCTTTACTTCACATACTAAATACTTACGAAATTCAAAGGAAAAAAGTAAAACCCTAAAATACAAAGACTTCCTGTTTTGGCTCTGATATATAAGGAACCTGGAGGTCATCACTCCCAATCTTACAAGAAGAAGTGTTGGACGACGTTTCTTGGGCCTGTCAAAGACTAAGGTTATAGGGCAAACTGTCAACCCCAAATCTGGAACGACAGGTGAATTCGGTGCATCCCATCCAAGATATGCTTCCCTGAAGCAGAAGCTGAGAGAGTCATAAACTGGTAAGAGAGCTTTAATGGTACTTCTCCAAAAACACAGTTCTGTTCACTCTCTGATCACCAGACTTTGTTTAATGAACTTTTTTTCCATGTTAAGAATTTGGTGATTTTTCAATAGCCACATAGTCTAAAATATGGCTTGTAATTTTTATTAAAAACTAAACATAATGCGTCAGGTGGTAATAAGCCTTTAGTGTGATGTTTTATGTTAATCTGGCTAGGAGTTGAACTGTGTTTTATGTTTGCTATAGTTGTAGGAGCCAGGGGCTTAAAATTCTACAGTCCTTGTTCTTGTCTCTCCTTTTGTCTTTAGGATTCTTTAAAAGGGCCTCAGATAGAGTCTGTATTTGGCAGCCTTTTCAGGTATAATCTACTGTTACTATGCTTTGGTATTAACTTGAAGTTTTGAACTGTGTACAAAAACCATTTAAATATATGTAATTTTGAACACATTATGCCATACACACAAAATGTAAAAGAAATATTCCAAAATGGTAATAGCCATTACTCAAGTTGAAAGGGTTACAGGTGATTTTAACAGAGTACGTTTTAAATTATGAACCAAAAAAAAGTTTATACTAATATAATATATATTACATTAATGAGTGCATATATATGCAAGCATTCATTAGGCTTATAATTTTTTAAATACCAAAATTACCAAAGGAAATTCCTTCACTATTGAAACTCAAAGAGTAGGCAGGAAATAAGTAATAAAGTCCTTCAGATTTTATAGTTTCAACAATATGCTGTTATAATCTCTATTCTAGCACCATTTAATTTTTCATAAGATAGCAGGAGTTCTACTATTAGTTAAAACAGACATGGAACCTTATCTCCTGACTCCTGATACAATGGTTGTTTCACTCCCCTACACTGATAGGTATAAAATTTGATCTTCCTGAGAGGTGACATCAGCAAGACAGCAGAATGAGAAGCCCCAGATATTGTTCCCCCTTAGAGACACTGATTTATAAATGGTCCAAAAAGCCCTATAAGAACCCCAGATATCAGTTAAGAAGTCACTGTATCCCAGGCAAGCACAAAGCCAAGAACAATCTCATTGAAACTGGTAAGACAAAGCCATTGCATTTCACCTTTCATAGGCTTTCCCTGGCACAGCTTAGTGTCATCAGGGAAAAAAACATCATCCAACCTGCAGCTTCCCCCTTAGGAAGGAAAGAAAGGAACGAAATGTATGTCTAACATTCTGACCTTCCAGGGGGCTGTCTGATGCAGAGGGCCTGATTCAGAGCACTAGTGGGGGATTGGCATAATTGGGATGCCTGAGGGCCACTGAGAACAATGGAGAGGTTGGTGGCTTGTTGCTGTACAACAAGAACCTACAGTATTGCAGAGATAGCAGACAGAGCAATTGATAATGAGCTTTGGGAAAAGAAATCAGCAAACCTCTCTGATTGGGACATTATACACACAAGCCCAGAGAAGATGATTCCCAGAAAAGGCTGGAGAGGTCTCCAGATTATCTCACCAGCTGACCAGTGGTCTTCCTTTATGTGAAGCCAGTCCATAAAGACTAAGAGAGGTGGCTGTTTTTTTAAGTGGCCACATTCCAGCAAAAGTAATAAGGCATAAAAAGAAAAAGGGAAACATGGCCTAATCAAAGAAACAAAATAAATCTCCAGAATTGAACTTAAAGAAATGGAAATCTATTAATTACCTTAAAAAGAATTCAAAATTATCTTATTGAAGACATTCAATAAGGTAAAGGAACACAGATAGCCAAAGAAAAACAGAAAATCAATTAGTGAACATAATGAGAATATCAACAAAGAGACAAAAACTATACAAAAGAACCAAATTCTGGAGCTGAACAATAAAACTGAATTGAAAAATTCATGAGAAAAGATCAAAAACAGACTTGATAAAGCATTAAAAAATCAGTGAACTTGAAGATAGGTCGTTTGTAAATATCCAGTCAGGCCAGTAAAAAGAACAAAATGAAGAAAAGTGAAGGGAGACCTTAAGAGACTTATGGGACACCAGCAGATGAACAAGATACCACATTATGGGAGTCACAGAAGGAGATGAGAAAATAACTTATTTGAAGAAATAATGCGCATAAACTTCCTAAACTAGAGAGGAAACAGACAACCAAATTCAAGAAGGTCGATGAACTCCTACTAAGATGGGTCTAAAAAATCCATGCTGAAATACTATAGATGAAAAGAGAATATTGAAAGTAGTGAGAGGTAACTTATCACACACAAGGAAGCTCTTAGAAGACTGCCAGTGAATTTCTCAGCAGAAACATTAAGGACAAAAAAGAGTTGGATAAAGTGCTGAGAAAAAAAATAATAAAATGCCAACCACTAACACTGTATCTGATTGAACTGTTTTTCAAAAATGATGGAGAAATAGGGGCGCCTAGGTGGCTCAGCTGGTTGGGCAGCCAACTCCTGATTTCAGCTCAGGTCATGTTCTCAGGGTCCTGGAATCAAGCCCCCACACCAGGCTCCATGCTCTGCAGGGAGTCTGCTTGAGGATTCTCTCTCTCCCTCTTTCCCTACACATCCCCACCAATAAATAAATAAATAAATAAATAAATACATAAATACATAAATAAATAAATAAATACATAAATACATAAATAAATAAATAAATAAATAAATAAATAAATAAATAAATAAATAAATAAATAAATAAATAAATAAATAAATAAATAAATAAATAAATCTTTTTTAAAAATGAAGGAGAGATAAAGATTTTTCCCAGATAATAATAGCTGAGGAATTTCGTCACCACCAGACCTGCCTCATAAGAAATGCTAAAGGGAGTCCTTCAAGTTCATAATGTGGTTGAATGGATTAAAAAACAAAATCCAACTATATGCTCTCTATAAGAGATTCACGATTTCTAGAAACATACAACTTGCCAAGACTGAATAATGAAGAAATAAAAATATGAACAGGCCTATGTAACTAGTAAGGAGGTTGAATCAGTAATCAAAAAACCCCCAACAAAGAAAAGCCCAGGTCCAGATGGTTTCACTTAAGGATTCTACCAAAAGTTTAAAGAATTTATGCCAATCCTTCCCAAATTCCTCCAAAAACTTGAAGAGGGAACACTTCTGCACTCATTTTATGAGGCCCATTACCCTGATACCAAAACCAGATAAGGACACTACAAGAAAATAATAATTATAGACCAATATCTCTGATGAATATTGATGAAAAATCCTCAACAAAATATTAGCAAACAAATTCAAAAGCACGTTAAAAGGATTATACACCATGAGAGTGGGAATGTTCTTGGAATGTAAGGATTGTTCAACATTTGAAAATCAGTCAACATGATATACCACATTAACAGAATAAAGGATAAAAACCACATAACCATATCAGCTGATGCAGAGAAAGCTTTTGACAAAATTCAACACACTTTCATGGGAAACACACACAACAAACTAGTAATAGAAGGAAATTATCTCAACGTAATAAAGGTCATATATTAAAAGCTCACAGTAAACATACTCAGTGGTGAAAAGGTAAAGTACAAGAACAAGTCATTCTCACCACTTCTATTTAACACATTAATGGAAGTCTTAGCCAGAGCAATTAGGCAAGAAAAAAAAATAAATGACACCAAATTGTAAGGAGAAAGTAAAAATGATCTCTCTTTATAGATATCACAATACAGAAAACTAAAAATTCCATGAAAAAACAACTAAAGCACTGAATGTCAATTAAAATTTGCATGCCAATTAAAATACTGAAAAAAATGGTGAGATACTATTTATTCTGCCTTTCCACTTAGCAAAGAAGAAAAATAACCAGTGATAACAACAGGTAGTGAATTGATCTTTGGGAAAGCAATTTGGCAATACATAGGAAAAGCCTTTTCTTTTTTTTTTTTTTAAGATTTTATTTATTTATTTGATAGAGAGAAGGAGCACAAGCAGGGGCAGCAGCAGACAGAGGGAGAGGGAGAAGCAGGCTCACCGCTAAGCAGGGAGCCCAATGAGGAGCTCAATCCCAGGATCATGGGATCATGACCTGAGCCAAAGGCAGATGTTTAACTGACTGAGCCACCCAGGCCACTCCACAAAAAGAGCCTTAATAATAGCTTTACCATCCTCTTATAATTTGTTCATTCCTTCATCGATGTATACTTAGTATTTACTTTGTTCCATTTAGAGGACACAGCTCCGAAAGAAAGAGGGATGGTCCCTATATGAAACTTAGAGTGTGGTGGCAGAAATTAAATGTTACGAAGTATATAGAGGAGAACTTACTCTAGTCTATAATTTTTAAGGATTAGTGAAGTGCCCAAAAGAAGGGGCAGGGTGGGGGCATGGTAATTATAAACAAAATGTTCATTTCAGCATTATAAATAAAGTATTAGAATTGGAAACATAAACAGAAGAGCTAACTCTGTAAACTATGGCATAGACATTCATTGGGAAATCATCCCAATTGTTTTAAAAAATATATTCAATGGCCACCTGGAGTAGTCATTAGAACTCCAAATACTCCAATTTTCTTCCTTCTGGACACACAGTGGGACTGCACTTGCCTACCTTCTTTGAAGTTAGCTTAGCCAGGTGACTTTCTTTGATCAAATAAATGTAAGCAAATGATGTTTCCCTTCTAGGAGGACTTTAAAAGCTGGTGCAATGTGGTCATATTTTCTTCTGCTTTTATGACTGTGAATGTTTTTGTCTAAATGGAGCCTCCATCAGTGTCAGCATGTAACATGAGCAAAAAGTAAACCTTTGTTGTGTGAAGTCACTAAGATTTGAGGAGTTATGTTACCACAGTATCTACACTGATATAGTGCCTACTCCATAGGAAAAATGCTAATTACATTAAATAGTACAAAGGAATACAATAAAAACTGTATACTCTATGAGTGTAACTCTACTTTTATAGACATCCTATTCCTAGAAAAAGATTAAAAGTGCACACACCCAAATAGTGATAATGACCGTCTTTTGAGGGATATGTGGGGAATTTTTTCTGCCTCTTTATCACATGCATTCATAGATTATCTTTAATGGGTAAAATATCAATTCTTATTAAGCATAGAGGTTACAATAAAAAAAGGTCAGAAGGGAATGCTATCATTTAATATTTGCAAACTAAAAGTTTTCCAGAAAGAAGGGATTATCCTTTCATATAAACATGCTCCCCTCAAAAATGGGAGCTACTTGGCCAATGTTTTAATCTCTTTATATATTTATAATTATCCACAAACTTACAACCTAACACAGTGTGTCTTATATCCTGTATTAACTAAGCTCAAACACTAGGAAGTTTTTGTTGCTAAAGTTCTAATTTCTTCTCCTTTCCAGATTCCCAGTTCAATACCTAGCTCTATTCAAGCCTCAGAATCTATATCAGGTACAAATCAATCCAATTAAATATTGCTTTACTTAAAGAACATCATTGACCTGTTTTACTCAGAAATAAGCTGAGTCACTGGTCAGGAAAAAATGACTTTACTTTTAGTTGTAGAGCATATTCCTCAGGGAACTTTATTTCTATTGCAATCTCCCCACCCCTTTTACCATGAAGTATTGCTAACACAAGATATTTCCAATTAACTTACAATGACTTAAAGTATTTATGGTCCACTTATCTTACATAATGTTATATAGTCATTTACATCATTGTTGAAAGGCTCCTTCAGATGTAGCAAAAAGCCTACATTTTTATTGAAAGAAAGAGAGAGAGAGAGAAAGAATGAAAGAAAGAAAAAAGTCAGCTACAATTATGAAATATTTTCTAGTAATCATAAAATTTGATAATTTTTTCCTAACTATAAGAAACACTGATTATGAAAACATATGACACAAAGTATAAACCCATACCATAGTCAACCACATCCATGATATGATCAACAATGATATCAAGTGATATCTGCTTTTCTTTGGCATTTCCATGACATATTTTGCCATCTTTTATTTTTTTAACTTTAATTTCCTTATCTGCTGAATATGTCCCCTCAAAGTTTTTAAACTCCATCTGATAGTCCTTGATTTTTCATTTCAACATTTAGTCCATTTATATATAATGTAATGACTGAAGTATTTGGATTTATATCTATCACTGTGTGCAGTACTTTTGTCCCAATGTTCAAATTTTCCTCTTCTTTCATTGGCATTGACTTATTTTTATTTATTTCATTTTTAACCTGTTAGCATGGAAATTATACACTCTTTTACTATTCTTTTAGGGATTATTCTAACAATTACAACATGTGTCATTAACTTATCAAAGACTAATATTGACTGATACTTCTACATTGTCCCATAAAATGCAGACCTTAGGACTTCTTATCTTTTAATCTCCCTTAGAACAATGAGGGAGCAACAGACAGGATGAAGAATTAAAGGAAGAGTAAAGACTGAATATGTTGCCTGGCACTCAGACTCCTGTTCAACATTTGAGAGCAGATTGCTGGCCTTCTCAAGGTAAAAAAAAAAAAAAAAAAAATTCCATCACTACTTAGACTTCAATACAAGCCCCTAGTTTAAATATGATACCCAGCATTCACTTTCAGTTCTATAATGAGCTTGTTCTCATCACAGAAAGAATAAAACATATGACATTCTTCTCCCCACCTTGAGACCCAAGAACATACTTTCTTGTCCAATGTCCCTCCCTCTAAGGAAAGGGAGGGAAATGCTTGCCATCACATAAAGATGGGGGACACTTCCATGAGGCATTGCACTGGAGCTTATCACAGCATACCACAAGACAGCAGGAACCAGGAAACACAGTTTCCACCACATCTGCTGTTGGGTTCAGTTCCTGCTCCTGCAGCAAATGGAGCTCTTCTGGGTGCTGGATGCAGACCGAGCGAGTGAAGAGCTTCTCTGTAAGGATACAGCTTTAGAAACCAGAATAAGCCTTGGGAACTCTCACAGTAGCCCTTATCACTGAGTATCAGGTGGTCTCAAAACCTCCATGACCAAGAAACCCAGGACTTGAGTCACATTCCGAGGATGCACAGCCTGATACATTAAAATACAGTGATGGTTCTAATTTTCTTACATGGCCAAGTGACAAGATAAATGTATGTCAGTAATCAGCAAGGCCATTGTTAGACAACTTCCAGCAAGACTTGCAGTCTTTGGCTGACAGGGATTATGCAGTTGCTGCTGCATTTAACACTAGAGGCCTCTACAACAGAGACCCAGTGAGTGGTCACTACAAGGGGGATCATGAGACACTGGGTTCAGGTGGCACTGTGACTTACAATCAATGTCCACGTCCAATACATGTTATCCATCCACTGTCGACTATTCCCAATGATAGGATTCTTTTTCTTTTTTAAGATTTTATTTATTTATTTGACAGAGAGAGAGAGATTACAAATAGGCAGAGAGGCAGGCAGAGTGAGAGGAAGAAGCAGGCTCCCTGCTGAGAGCCCGATGCGGGGCTCCATCACAGGACCCTGAGATCATAAGCTGAGATGAAGGCAGAGGCTTTAACCCTCTGAGCCACCCAGGCACCCCAATGATAGGATTCTTAATAAAATATAATCTTGCCTAACTTATCAATGGAACCCAAATAACAAGAGTCCATATTATGCTAGAAACCAGCTAATGGGTCACAGGGATTCTGTACTTCATGATTCCAACCATTTAGGTCATATTTCAGTTACAAATAAACCTAGAGATGAAGAACAGTCAGAAAGACTTCAAGAAGATTCCACAGCTTTTTGACTCACTAGACAACTGAAACCAACAAAGAGTCAACCAATGCTTATTTTTCAACTATATCTTCTGAGGATTTCAGCAGGGCCACAAAACCAAGCAAGCACTAAGCCTTCTCCTGATACTTCAGCTACCTGCATTGAATCCCCTAAGACTTCTGTACCCATTACAGACACATTACAATGGACCACAGACAACCTCAGAATGGGATCTCTCTGTGCTAATTAAAACAATAACAACAATACTACATTAGCAACACGTAACAGAATGATGCATGCCCTTTGGAATTATATTATGAAGATACTTCTTTAGAGATTTATTCATTGCATTTTGAAGGGAAGCAATAGCAGTGATATTTTTATGACAAACATGAAAGTCATTATCCATAGCATTTAATATATTTAAAGAAATTCTCCTTTCAGAAAAAAACAATAAGCGGTATTAGCTAAGAAGGGGGAATGATACATGGCTACCCTCTGAGCATCTAGTAGTTCCTTGCTTATCTTTTTATTTCCTGCTACTCAGTGTAATCGGTACTCAGGAATTCAGCAAACAGCTGGCAGTCTGTGGAGGGAGTGTCCACAAACAAGGCTGTAATGCAAATATGAAAAAGCAAAACACATACCCAAGTGCCCAAGGTAGTCTGGAGGCATGGCTGAAGGCGTGGGTTCAGCAGTTGTGACTGATGAAAAGGACAACGATTTCCAGTCAAATTTGAGTTAATGCTTTTGGAAGAGCAAAATAGCCAGGAACCAGAGAATAGCCTACCTACCCACACACAAAGCTGCGAGGCCGGCCTTGTCATTGCATGGTGTAAATCCAATGTCAATGTCAGCAAGGGCCAGCAGCACAAACATGCAGTCACCCAGTGCAACATCAATCACCAAACTGGAACAACAAGCACTATGGGGTGCAGATCCTAAAGCAGTTTCAATCACGTTCCATGAATTAGCTAACAAAAACATTCCCAGCAGAAGATGGTCAGGTGAACCTACCAAAAAAACAACTGTGTAAAAAATATATATAAAAATTGAGCATATTTCAGGCTTTGATTGGCCTCTATCCCCTTCTGTAAGAACAATGATCAGGATAAATCACGATGGCAAAATACAGACATTGAGCGTCACATGTAATGACTAAGGAAAACAAGGGGCTAATATATTGAGGAGTAGACCAACCCCAATTCTTGGGCAGGTGTCATAGTATTTTGGAACCCTATGTCACCCCAGCACCCGAGATAATACATCAGCTTTATAATGAAGTAAACAACCTCTCAGACCCACAATTTTTAACATCACTGATTGCCTGTCACTGGGCGACAACTGTGGTCGTAAAAGTACCCTGTTCGTGGGACTCCCACCTGGAGAGGGCAGGCAGGTTCAGCAGCTCACTGTGGACGGCACAGGGACTCACGTGATCAGTGGCATAATCAGCACTGTTGTAGACCAAAAGGATCTTTGAACGTGACTTCAAAATGTGTTTGCCCGTATGCTTGTGTACATGCATAAGCGTGTGCACATCATGTTTTTTAAAGATTTTATTTATTTATTTGGCAGAGAGAGAAAGAGCAAGCAGGGAGAGAAGCAGGCTGGAGAGGGAGAAGCAGGCTCCTGCCAAGCAAGGGGCTCAATGCGGAGCTCGATCCCAGAACCCCGGGATCATGACCTGAGCCGAAGGCAGATGCTTAACCGACTGAGCCACCCAGGTGTCCCAAGGTGCACATGATTTTTAAAGCAGAGAACATGGTCTATTCCTGGGTAGTTTCCTGCCTTCCCAGTACACCTAATCCAAACCCCTGCCCCCCACCCCAGCCCTGAAGAATCAGCTTCCATCCATTTCCCCTCCAGCCTCGTCTTCTACTCTTTCCCCACATGCACAGGCATCCTCTCCTACCTTGATAGGCACTTTTGCACTTTCTGGAAGCTCTGGGTCTAGATCTGCATATGTCTGGACACTTCTCAGGTCTTTCCAGTCTCTCCACAAATATTCTGCCACCAAACAGGCTCTCCTGAGCTCCCATGTAAAATGGCCCCCTCCCTGCCATGCTCCAACCTCCTGCCTATGCTGTTTTCTCTGTAGCCAGACACTACCTGATGCAGTGCACTTTTTGTTTTATCAAAGGACAATGAGAACACCTCTCAGTATCTGAAATCGAATCACTAGATGGAATTTATTGTACACTATAATACAGATAAGCAATGCTGGCCAAAAGGTCCCTCCAAGCAAAACAGATGGCCAATCTCATGGAAGGCTTTGGGAAGTGTGGAATTCTGTGATTGGCAGATGTTCTGAGGCAAATGCGGGCCAACGTCAGGTGGGGGCTCAGGTAAGGCTACTGTGGATTGGCTGGCACTCAGAGGCAGGTTTTCTGGAGAGGATCCATCCATGCTTGGCTGACTTTCAGACATGAGGAGCTGACACTGGTTGGTTTTAAAACCAGCTCTCACCAAGACAAGTTGGTATTGACCTAATGAACAGATTTAAAATTGGTTCTGATGGCTACGTGTCACCATAGCTACAGAACAATCAGGCTTCTCCTCAGTCTGTGGGAAATCTGTTTTATTATTCTATAAAGGTAAATGCACTCCATGTGATCAGGTTTGTCTGTTTGATTCATCCGATATCCCCAGTACCTACTACAGCAGCTGGCACATTCACCACTGAATAAATTAATGATTTTTGGCAAGATCACTGATAATTTACTTTTAAGGTTTGCCTCTTTATTTTCAGAGCATACTATGGAAGTGAAGAGCATGGATTTCTAATCATACAGTCCTGGCTTTGAACTTAGACTGCCATTGGCCTAGCTTATAGCCTTCCTGAATCTCCATTTCATTATTTGAAAGAAGGGTTGGAGGAAAGAACACCTATACCTACCTCCCAAGGTCTCTGAGGATTATGGATATAATGCCCAGTTTCTAGCATGTTAAGTTTTCAAAAATATGAATCAAGGTATATTACTACTTGGAAGGTCTCTGGAAGTTTCAAAGAAAACATTTCAGATCATAAAACCTAGGAGGCTCTGGCCTGGCCCTATGAAAAGGGACAAAGTGAGGTTTGAAGTAAAGACTCCAAGAGGTCCTCCTGACCCCCAAATCCTCTCATCCCCTCTCCTCCAACCCCTGCAACCACAGCCCCTGTGACCTCCCTTCGTGCTCCCCACACAGGCCAACTGCTCCTGATGTTCCTAGCATTAACATCTCCCAAGCCTGCAGATATGTTAACCGAGTCAAATCATTTTCTCCCAAAAGAAACACTATTTAGCAAGTGCACTATGTTGATCTACTTATTTGACTAACCCTGTCCAACTCACTGCAGCTTGTCATATAGCAGAAACCTGACACAGCAAAACAAAGGATAAATTTTAAAAGGACACTCAGACACTGAACCGGACCTGTTGGGGCAGAGGACTCTACAGACCTTGAGGTTCAAGGTGAAGTCCATCTATGCTGTTGCTTTGCCCAAGTCCAGTCCCAGCAAAAATGATAGTTTTCTAGGTCTTCATAAGATTTAACATTCTCTCTCTCTCTCTCCATACACACACACAGCGTTTCACTCAGCAGTATTATTCCCAGCTCTTACCAATCAGAATCTCTAGTACCTTTAATTAGATTTATGATCACAAAGGAGCCTCAGGCTGAGTATTTATTCCTTTGTAACTGTCTGAAAACTGACAAGAGCCGAGTGTATCTGCTCACACTGATACTGAACTCTACTCCCTCTACAAGACATTGTTTCACATTATCTGAATTTTATTATAGCATCGGTATCCCTGGATCTCATTAATACAGATATATTAAACTGTGCTCTGGGTGAAATGTAGTAAAGACCACAGTAAGGCCTGTGGGGAGATGGACCTGGGTTTGAATCTTCTCTCTCCCGCTTACTAGCTGTGTCACTCTGGGAACACCACCGAAGCCTGCTGAGCTAATTTATGCCCATCTTGTGGAACTGTTCTGAGAATTTCAACATATAAGCAGTAGGTACAGAGCAGGTACTCATCATGTAGCAGCTTAAAATATGCAGGGGTACCCAACACTTCAATCCACAGGCTGCCAAAGCTGGCTATAAGGCTATCAGTGACTTTGGTAAAGAGTTTCGAAGAAAGTATGGGATCAATAGGAGTGTATGTTCTCTTGGAGAACAGGGGATAATCAGGAACAATGGGAACCATTTGACTCAGTGCAGGCCTGGGGCAGAACTGGTTTCGCATCCCCAAAGTTGAGCCATAAATTAAAACCTTCTGAAGGATTCTTATGGGTCGCCTCTGAAATTGACCCTAGTAAAGAAAGCCAGTGCTAACCACATATGTGAATTCTGTCTGCACATTCAACATCAGGAATAAGAAAGTGTGGTGAATTGCTGGAGAGCAGGCATTCCAGTGAGGGTTCTGGGAAAGACCTAAAAAGGTTCTCTCAAGTTATCCACTGAAAGTCGACTTCATTTTCTCCTGCTCTCAGGAAGGCACCACATAGTGGCTGCTACCAGAAATGACAGTGCAAAATTAGCCTCTGGATCTCTTGTAGCAATCCATTCATTATTTTTTATTTATTCATTCAGAAAATATTTACTGAGTCCTTATTACACACCAGACAAGTGCTAGTGCTGGATGTACAAAGCAGAATAAGATTCAGTGGAGACGGGCGCCTGGGTGGCTCAGTGGGTTAAAGCCTCTGCTTTCAGCTCAGGTCATGATCTCAGGGTCCTGGGATCGAGGCCCGCGTCGGGCTCCCTGCTCAGCGGGGAGCCTGCTTCCCCCTCTCTCTCTGCCTGCCTCTCTGCCTCCTTGTGATCTCTCTCCCTCTGTGAAATAAATAAATAAAATCTTTAAAAAAAAAAAAAAGATTCAGTGGAGACTTTCTAGACTTCAAGCTCTATTACAAAGCTGTAATCATCAAGACAGTATGATACTGGCACAAAAACAGACACATAGATCAATGGAACAAAATAGAGAGCCCAGAAATGGCCCCTCAACTCTATGGTACACTAATCTTTGACAAAGCAGGAAAGAATATCCATTGGAAAAAAGACAGTCTATTCAACAAATGGTGGTGGGAAAATTGGACACCCACATGCAGAAGAATGAAACTGGACCGTTTTCTCACACCATACACAAAGATAAACTCAAAGTGGATGAAAGACCTAAATGTAAGGCAGGAATCCATCAAAATCCTAGAAGAGAACACAATCAACAAGTCTGTGATCTTAACCACAGCAACTTCTTGCAAGACACGTCTCCAAAGACAAGGGAAACAAAGGCAAAATGAACTATTGGGACTAAATTGAGATAAAAAGCTTCTGCACAGCAAAGGAAATAGTCAACAAAACTAAAAAGCAACCCATGGAATGGGAGAAGATATTTGCAAATGACATGTCAGATAAAGGGCTAGCATCCAAGATCTATAAAGAACTTATGAAACTCAATACCCAAAAAGAAATAAGCCAGTCAAGAAATGGGCAGACGACAAGAACAGACATATCTCCAAAGAAGACACCCAAATGGCCAACAGACATGTGAAAAAAAGCTCAACATCACTAGGCATCAGGGAAATACAAATCAAAACCATGGTGAGATACCGCCCACACCAGTCAGAATGACTAAAATTAATAAGGCAGGTAACAACAAATGTTGGCGAGGATGCAGAGAAAGGGGAACCTTCTTACACTGTTGGTGGGAATGTAAGCTGGTACAGCCACTCTGGAAAACAGTATGGAGGTTCCTTGAGAAGTTAAAAATAAGCTACCCTACAACCCAGCAATTGCACTACTGGGTGTTTACCCCAAAGATACAAATGTAGTGATCTGAAGGGGCACCTGCACCCCAATGTTCATAGCAGCAATGTCCACAATAGCCAAACTGTGGGAAGAGCCAAGATTTCCATCAACAGATCAATGGATAAAGAAGATGTGGCGTATACACATATATAATGGAATATCACTCAGGCATCAGAAAGAATGAATACTTACATTTACATCAGCATGGATGGACTTGAAAGGTATTATGCTGAGTGAAATAAGTCAATCAGAGAAAGATAACTGTCATATGGTTTCACTCATATGTGGAATATAAGAAACAGTCCAGAGAATCATAGGGGAAGGGGGGAAAACTGAATGGGAAGTTATCAGAGAGGGAGAAAAACCATGAAAGACTCTTTAACTCTAGGAAACAAACTGAGGGTTGCTGGAGGGGAGGTGAATGGGGAGATGGTGTAACTGGGTGATGGGTATTAAGGAAGGGACATGATGTGACGAGCACTGGGGGTTACATGCAACTGACAAATTATTGAACTCTACATCTAAAACTAACGATGTATTATATATGACTAATTGAGTTTAAATTTAAAAAAAATTTCAGTGGCAGCTTTGAATGAGCACTATTGAGTAATGCAGCTGCATGTAGCAGAGATCAAGATCCTGCTCTAACTTGGACCAAGCTCTGATCCCCGCAACTTCCCTCACCTCAGGAGAATTATTTGCAAATAAATGGCGCTCCTTTGCTTGAGTGCACCAAGGCCTTTCCACCTCATCCCTCCTGCCTCTATCATCCATCCTTACAACTGCACCAAGAATGGTCTCATTCCGTGCTCAAAATGAAATTTCTTGCCCAGTCTTCCCGGAGGAATGCTTAGATTTGGAGGGGAATGTTGTTCATTTTCTTTTTTGTATGGTTTAAGTGCTTCCCATGACTCAACCTGCCTGGGAATTTTTCCCTTTTCATCCCGCTTCCCTTTCTCCCTCTCCTTCTGCAAAGAAACGGACAAGTGAAAGACAATGGATTAAGAAATAAAAGGAACATTCCGGTCCTGCCTTTCTCCTAGTTTCATCCCCTGACATTTTAAGCAGACATTTTCAGAACTCTTATTTCAGAATTTCCTGTGGCACGTTCTAGTGAATATCTAGTTTTAATCTCTCGAGGATATATTTGATTTAGGGAAATAGTCAAGTTTCAAATGGAGTCCCTACTGATGACTCAGATAGGTGACTGAACTGGGTTCATGTCATCATGAGTCCAAAAATGAGTTGTAGCTATTAAAGAAGAAAATTGACTTTCTTGGGTAGCTCGAAGGCAATTTAGAAAGGGAGCTTCTCCAAATGTATTTTGAGCTCTGAGAAGCTTCAGTGAAAGAAGTATATATCTCCCGAGGCCCTTACTTAGAAAAGTTATACTCATTTTGGATGCATAAGTTTTCTCAGTATTTTAGGATCACATATGAAAAATTACTAAGGAAATCAATGGGGATGGCAGGTTGGTGATCAGGACTGGAAGAGTTGCGGGTGCTTGGGGGATGGCCCGGCACACCTTCTGGAGTTGGGATTGGCCTACAACAGATAGGGCACCCTTTTGAACTGAGTGGAGGCTGGAGGTGAAGACGGATACAGGATGAAAGGAGGTAAGTCTGAGCCAGGGCATGAAGAGAGAGTGAGTCTACACAGAGGGAATGAGAAAGGGCTCACCCTGTGAGCCTAGGTACGTCTACCTAAGTGACACACTTGTGTATCCCCCAGCAAAAGGTTGTTACTGGAGGGAAGTCAGATGTAAAATTGGAAGACAGGTGGCATACAGCCCAGTCATGAAAGTCATTGAATACTACACCAAAACATTGGACATATCCCCCATGGATGCTGGGAAGCATGAAAGAATTCTAGCAAAGGATGGAAGAGATCAAAGTGGGGTCTTGATCACACATAATGGCAGGGTGGAGGCAGCCCAGGCTCAAAATTGGGAAAGGCCTGTGGATTTAATCAAATGGGAGTTCAAATGCTGGTTTTACCACTTACTGGATCAGTGAGCAACTATGAGAAAGTCAGTTTCCTCATCTGCAGAAAGGAAATAATGTCAGCATCATCAAGTCCTTGTGAAGGTCCCATGTCTGGCACCGAGTCAGCACTCAAATGATGCCCTATATGTTCCAGCACATTGGTGGTCATAGATCGGGAGAAGACAGAGCCTACCAGCTGAGAGGGATCACTTAGGAGGCGGTTACAATAATTCTGGAATGGCGTGGCAACATGCTCAACCAAGCAATGGTGTCCTTCTCCCAAAGGCAGTGGAAATGAAGGGTTTGTGGCCACACATATTTCAAAGAAAGTGAAAGAGGCTTGGTGATTTAGATAAGGAAAGAGGAGGGAAGGGTCAGGTTCAGGCCTAGAGCCTGGGCTCTGGGAGAAAGTGATGCCACCAGCAGAGACAGGGAGGGGAGAGTGGGGTTCCACATGGGGCAGGTTCTGAGTTGGCAAAATGCGGGGAGGAAGAGGTCTAAAGCAAAGTGGGTTTGCTCCTTCAATCCCTTGGAGACTCTGCTCTTTCCAAATATGCCGCCATCCCAGAAGCTTTCCCCAACCAGCCCCTACACACACTGTCACTCTCCACCCCCAGTTCTTCAGAACACACGGAACTACCTGACACAGTATGTGTTTGTTCCTGGTGGGTTTTACTGTCTGGCTGCCTGCCCAAGAAAACATATGCTCCAAGGGGCACAGCCTTTGTTTCCTTTTGCTCCATATCCCTTGTGGCTAAAGCAGTGCCTGGCACATAGTAGGTGCTCAATATAGATTACCTGTTGTTATTAATGTGTTTTCAAGAGTGTCTGGCATATAAAACACATTCAATAAGCTTAGCATTTCTCGGTGAATATCTCAAAAAAATTATAAAAAGAGAAAAACAGATGGGAAGTACTATACCTTGGAGAAGTCACACTTACTCACCAGGAAGAGGAAGAAGAATTAATTGAGCTGCTGGGGTTATAGATTAGAAAAGCTGGGCCTTTTCCAGAGTAGGAAAGAGAGAGTTGAGATGTACCCCAGGGAGGCCACACCACAGACCGTGAGCCAGAAGCTTTCCACATGCTACTGCTGAAAACAGAAAAGGGAGGCAAAACTAGTTTTTGTTGGGACAGGTTAATGGCTATGAAAGGGGAAGAAAGGGTATTTTCTGGCAACAGAGAAGTAAGGAGGTTGGGCTGAGCAAATTTCTGACGATACGAAATTGACCTGCGATGGCCTCTTTGACCCAATCTTTCCCTTTTCTCTTGTCAAATCATTTGGAAATCCAGATTCTGGCAGAGTTCACAAGAGCTCACTTAGCTGGGAGACCAAACATCAAGCTAATTAGCAGATTCATAATTGACTGCTCCAGATAGACAGGATTGCAAGATCAGCTCCTCCAGTAAATATGCCTGTTATGCACTGAGAAAATTTTTGGCGAAGTCATTAACACAACTTCACAATGAAACAGGTCTATGCTGCTGGTGGAGGAGAAGTTCTACCACTTTGCAACCATTCCTTCATAGCAGATCAGGGCTCAGAGAGGCCACGACCACTCAACACCTCCTCTCAAGAGGCATCACGCAACATGCAATATTCCAGAATGCTTTTACAGGCACTGAGCAAAAATTTCCAAGGCCATCTTTCGATTCAAGTTAAGATGCTGCTAAATTAGATGGCAAACAAGGGTGAGTGGTGGTGGAGTGCTCTGGAGTCCATCCTCAGGCCACTAAGCGAGATTACAGTGTTAGTCATCTACAATCCCCTAATCACAAACTACAACGACCACAGACTTCATCTGTATCAAGGCCTTGATTTTAGAATGTGAATAAACAAACCAAGAGGGGATCTAAAAATCCAACTCTCTGTGGCCTTCCAGAGACCACAGGCATGACAACATATCCTCAAAACCTGCCTTAGGGAGAAAGATACATTCCTGCAAAATCTTACCAACATGGGAAATGACAGGTCCCCATCAATTCCCTGAGGCTCTGTCATGTTGAAAGGGAAGTGCACCCATGTTCCTTCTTCAACTGTTGAAGACCCCTAAAAACAACTTGCTTTTCAGATTAATTTACATCTACTGAAATTGCAAATTCTCACAAATGCAATCGTGATTCTATTCTAGAATTACCAGGTGAGACAATTGTGTCAATATATTAGGAACATTAGATAGAAAATAGTGTTGGCCTTCGCAGTAGTCACTCTGAGAAGGGGCACACTTAATACCCAGTGGTCCCACTGTTCAGGCCATTTAAGAGGAAGCAACGTCTGACAAAGATGAGTTCCTTGCTTGGCTCTGCCTCTGGCCAACTGCTGGGCCGGTTACTTAACTTTTCCATTTAAAAAGAGTTATGAGGATTTTTGTATGAATTATATGAGCTGATAGCAAAGGACTTTGCATGTTGCCTGGCTCATGGTTAGTTCCTTTAGGGATCCAATTTTTGAGTTTTGTTTTTTGTTTTATTGGAGTTTGCTTTGCTTTTATTTTTTGAATACCGCAACTGCATTTAGAGGGCAGTCACTCATTTCAGCAAGATGGTAAGCTAAGATGACACATTCACATATTCCTGCCACAAGCACCTGGAAATACCAATTGCTTCTTAAATGCATAATTGAACCTGCAATAATGAAGGAGAAATTAGCAGGGGCCAGAAATGAAGCAGCAACAGAAAAGCAGAAGTAAGCAGAGGAATCAACTGGATGCTGCCCCCAGAGGTAAGGGAGGTCATGGAGAAGAGGATGGAGTAGAACAAGTATCAATCCAGGAAAAATAAGGGGTTAGATGTCAACTAGCACAGAGGCACCAGAACCAAAGCCTAAAGGGCCTGCCCAAGATGGAATTCTAGCTGCACAGCATAGAGTTGAGACCACAGGGAAAATGGATTGAAAAGCATTCTCCCCCCAACTCACATCACTTGTAAACCTCTGTTTGACTTCAAAAAAGGAAGACAAAAGTTCCCTGCAAAATTCAAACCCCAGACCTCTGCTTCTGGGGTACAATTTTAGGCTACCTGCATTGTCCAGAAATGCCCAACCTGAGAAATTAACATATAACCATTGGTCCTGGGCCAAAAAAGGCATGGAAAATCTAGAGCAAAAACTCCCATGCCGCAGATAATTCCCACAGAAAAACCAGCCCCATTAAGCTCACGAGTTACAACAGCACATTAAACAAGAGAATTCTACCTCCAAGAACTGGAAATAGAATAATCTAAAAGAGATTATAACTAAGTATACTTAAGAGGAAAGAAAAACAAATCCTCTCAAATGCTAAAATTTGATAAAATTCAACATTCATTCATGATTTTTTAAATAACAAAACAAAACAAACAAGAAAGCACTTCTCAACAAATCTAAGACCAGAAGGACATTTTCTTAACCCAATAAAGAGCACACGTCAACCAATCTACAGGCACATCATTCTGGCACAGCATTACAAGCTCTCCTTTTAAAGTCAGGAATAAGACAAGAAGGTTCTACCACTTCTCAGGAAATGTTACCTCAAGGGTCTGATAGCAAATACTTTAGGCTTTGCAAACTAGAAATTTGCTATCCAATCTAGTGGATTCTGCCACTGTAATGCAAAATAATCATAGACAATATGAGTGTGGCTCTGTCTCAGTAAAACTTTATTTATAAAGGCAGTATATTAAAAATCCAAGCCAGCACCTTAACACAAGAAAAATAAGTGAAAGTCACTGTGATATGGTGATGTAATAAAAAAATTCATATTTGTCTTTGTTTTTGGTTCCTGGCACAGAGCTCCTAAAACCCTTGGAATTTATAAGGGGAGTATCTTTTGTTATTCATAATCCGCCCCTTTGAAACATACCTAAGTTTATGCTAATGAAATGACTCCTGAGGAATGATCCTGGTTACCTGTGGGGAGGGGAGAGGGGCTGGAGATTGAGTTCAGTCAGTAATGGCCAATGATTTAACCAATCATGCCTATGTAATGGAACCTCCAAAATGATGGAGTTTGATGAGCTTCTAGGTTGGCGAGTACATGGAGGTGCCAAGAGAGTGACGCATCTAGACAGGGCATGGGCATGGAAGGGCCATGGAAGGGCATGGAAGCCCCATTCTAGCAAATTACCAAACCTGAGAAAGGGATCATAGGTGATGTGGCAAACAAAGGCGAAGGGAAAAAAAAAATCAAATTTCCTTACTATTTACATCCCATTGATAAGTCCTTGAAACAGGCAGAGTGACATTCCTCTAGGAACTCAGCTGCCTCAATGTTAATATGTTGCTAAGGGCAAAAGGCAATCTTAGCCTGACCCTCGGGATCCTGTCAATCTACTTTAACATATAAAAATTCCTTTGGAAACTTCCTTTATCTCCACCTCCCCCCAACATATATGTTGGCAATCATCCCCCGAGGATATGGCCCACTGATATACACCTGAAGGGTCTCATGACTAAGGGTTTACTAGACAGTAATAAATGACTTTTTCCTAACAACAGCTAGCCCCCTCAAGCTCCTGGAAACCTTGCTTCCAAAATTCCTTAGAGACTTACACTCTCCCTAACCACCCCTCCCCGTCCCACAACTTGAAAGTATATCATCAGTCACTCCTCACAACCCCAGTGCAGCTTTTTCTGGCCATAGGTCCTGTCCCCATGCTTTAAGAAAACCACCTTTTTGCACCAAAGATGCCTCAGGAATTCTTTCTTGGCCATTGGCTCCAAACCCTCACATCTCTCCTCCATCAATAAGTGCTCCAATTTATAGGCAAGTCAGTTAGAAGTATGGGAGATGGAGAGTTGTGATTGGTGCCTGAAGTAGGGGTTGGTCATGTAGGACTGAGTCCTTTAATGTGTGGTAATGTTAATGCCAGAATTGAACTAAATTGTAGGACATCCAATAGGTGTCTGCAAAAAAATTAGAGAATGTAATGTGGGGAAAACCCACACATTTGGTGTCAGAAATGTTCCAAGGAGAGAGACAGCTTTCCTTTACTCATACAACTTAGGGGGGAAAAAAAGGGCTGTCATTATCAAAAGATTATATATCTGTCTATGTAGGAAATGTAAGAGTGTCTGCGATAAAGCATGAAAATTCATGAGAATTCAGCAAGGTATATGAAAACAAATACTGTTCCTATACACAAGCAACAATAGGAAGGGATAATAAAACAATGCCATTAACAAGAGCAATATAGACTATGGGATACTTAGGGATACATTAACAAAGATATGTAAGAAGTCGAGCAACCATTATGAAATTCGACTGAAAGACATTTAAAAAAGAACTAAATAAACTAGTCCATGTTTGTGGATGAGAAGACTCAGTATCATAAGAGGATAAATTCTCACCATATATCTGGAAAACGTCTGAGTCATTCCAGCAAAAGCCAACGAGGCCTCTACAGTCCAAAAACATATTTGAAGGTGTAAAAAGTCTGGTGTAGTCAAAGCAATTCCTAAGGTGGAACTTAAGCCCAAAGTAAGTAAAAGAGCGGCTGGGGCACAGTGGACAAACACACCCTTCGCAAAGAACACAGAGCCACAGAACACATCCACATACATCTGGGAATGTGGCATCTGACAGCACTGAAAAGATTCAGTATATGAAACTGAGACAATTGGTCACCCACATGGAAAAAGAGTAGAGTCCAGTGTCATACAAATACACAAAAATTAATTCTAAGTCACTATAAAACACTACATTTCAAAACTTTAAAAAGAAAGTATAAGAAATATTTTTATAAGATTAGGGTAGAGGATTTCATAAATAAGACACAAAAAAGCATGTACCATAACAAAGAAATTAATAAACTCTATTAAAATTTAGCACTGCTGTTGAATAAAGTACGTCATTAAAAAGTGAAAACATAAACCACAGACTAGGCAAAGACATTTGTAGCCCATCAAACTGACAAAGAATTAATATCTACAATATAAATGATTCTTATAAATCATTAATAAAAATGCCAATGGGAGTATGAATGGGCAATTCACAAAAGAGGAAACTCAGGTGGCCCTTAAACAGATGACAAGATGTTCTACCACACTAGTGAGCAGAGAAGTGCAAGCTAAAATGAGGAGATACGATCGCATGACAATCAAATAGGCAAAAATTTAAAATGTGATCAATCAAGAGAATGCACGGAAACAGTAACTGCCAATGGGAACATAATTACAACTGCCTTGGAGAGCAGCTTGGAAACATCCACTGAATTGAAGATGTGCATATTCTAGAAGGAGAGATTTCTCCTCCAGGCCCTTGCTTTAGACAATCCCTAGCACATATTCCTAGGCAGCCATGCACACAGATGTTCACTGCAGCACGTTCTGCAGCAGCAAAAGGGTGGAATCATCTTAACCCTCTCTTAGGCGAGTGAACGAATGAACTGATTTATTTGTATAAAGCAATTAAAACAAATCAACGTGGATAAATCTCAAAAACGATGTCAGAGGGATACATACAGTAAAATACAATTTGTATGCGTTTTAAAGGCCCCCCCCCCAAAAGGCATAAACCTTCATGGGAATGAAGCACAGCGACGCTGGTGGAGGGCTGGCTGTAAGAGGGAAGGGGGGTGGGCAATGGGCATGGGCAAGGACAGCGTTTCAGAAGGACGTGCGATATCTCCTGTCAAAGAAAGAACAGGGGCGCACCTGGGTGGCTCAGTGAGTTAAAGGACAGCGTTTCAGAAAGACGTGCAATATCTCCTGTCAAAGAAAGAACAGGGGCGCACCTGGGTGGCTCAGTGAGTTAAAGCCGCTGCCTTCGGCTCAGGTCATGATCTCAGGGTCCTGGGATCGGGTCCCACATTGGGCTCTCTGCATAGCAGGGAGTCTGCTTCCTCTTCTCTCTCTCTCTCTCTCTGCCTGCCTGCTTGTGATCTCTCTCTCTGTGTCAAATAAATAAATAAATAATCTTTAAAAAAATCTTAAAAAACAAAAAGAAAGAACAGGGGAGGGAGGAAGGAGAAAGAACACAGGCCAACAAACACGGCAGAACGTTAGCCTCTGTTTGACGACAGGGCTGGGATCACGCCTGTCATTCAGTATCCCAGAGTGTTCTTTAGGCTTGACATATTTTGTAATTTGAAACATTATTTTACAAAAGAAGTCATGTTCGGAACACACCTGCAAGTCTCCTGACATAATTGCAAGACGCCTACACCCCTGCTTTGCCTTGGACAGAGCCAGTATTCTCAGCCCTCAGCATTCACTTCAGAAGCCGGACTGGATGCCACTGGGGCTTTCCTTCTGCCAAAAAATCAAAGCTTCCTACAAAGAATGAATATTTGTCAAACTCAGACATATTCACAAGAATGTGAACACTTCATACCCATAGCTCTGAAGGCAACTTAAAAAGGATTCCAGAAATGTTTGGGGCAATAGTAACATGACTGGAAGCATCAAAGGATTGCATCCCTCCCAAGCTCACCACTTTGAAGAGAGTACAATCCATTTATACTTTAAGTCTGATTTTTTCTTTTTTTAATTCAGCAGCGACTAAGTCATTCCCCTGATGACTGGTAATATTGTCCAGTGCGGGAGTCCACACTCTGCACCGAGAATGCCCTCCGAGAGGATGCCGGTGCCGTGTTACAAACGACACCACATCCTTTAAAAAGCCCGCAAGTCGACACAAGCCTCGCACAGGGGTTGTAAATGGCTGCAGAGCCTCACCTCCTCCAAGGGGGATTTACCGAGGCATTTTGCTCAGAAAATGGGAAACACGTTAGTCAAACGCTGAACCCCATGGGTCGGCAGAAAGGAAATGCTATTTTCACAGGGAGATCAGATCCAGCAGCTGTGGGAAGGACAGAGCCCCCCGCGTGGGAACAGCGGAGGAATCGGAGAACCTGACCAGCATAGAGTGAGGCTCTCACCGGGAGCGACAGCCGCCTGCATCATTTCTGAATCTGCTCACTCTCAAATCCTAGAATAATCGGGAGAAAAACCTGACAGCCTTCAGCCCACCCTGCAGACAAGAGTTCCATTGTCAATTGACAGTGCATTACACAAAGCCTTCATTATATAGGCAACATACATGACAATACGTTCAGTGAAGCATAGACATGTTTATTTATAAATATTATTTATTTCACAAATATTTGTTGAGTGCCTACTATGGCCAAATGCTAGACTGGTATACAAATGGTGAACTGAAAGAAGCCACATCCCTGCCCTCATCAAGAGTCTGGAAATGAACCACACTGTTCCCCCCACAAATGACAAATTTCTTCTAACAAGACTTTAATTTCCCCTTCATTTGTCTCCATATAAATCTACCTACAGAAGGGCTCCTATTAAGCTTTCAAATCTACAAGATAACACTCTGTCCCTACAAACTACAACACATTAAGATTGGTATATTCATGGTCCCTACTTAATAGAACTGGATAAAATGAAGTCATTAAATATGTAATTCATCTTACAGAGGAACAGAACCATGCTTTATTTTACAGGAGCTGCTTGATGATTAACTTGGCTTACTTGACAGGGGACACACACTAGAAAAAATTGTGAAAACTTATTGTTCACTCACTCTATGCCAAGCAGTGTTAAGTATTTTGCACTTATTAACTCATTTAATCCTCACTGCAACCTGGCAACATGGTATCACTTTTATCCCCAGTTTACAGATGAGGAAAAACAAGGCCTACGAAGACAACTTGCCCAAAGTCACACAGCTTGTAAGTGGTTGAGGTACAATCAAAATTCTCATCCAAGCACTTCAACACTACACAAAATTGCCTCAGACACAGACAGAAAGGATGGCAATAAAACCTCAGCTCCTAAAGAAACATGCGAATTTCAGGGATTTCACCTAAAGAAATATCACAGGTGTGTAAGACGTGGCTAATAGCATCTGCTTTACAAAACTGTTTCAGTAGCAAAAAGAGGAGTAAAAAAACAGAAGCGCCTAAAAATCCAACAGCACAGGAATTAAGGTATTTAAATTATTTTTATACTTTCATAAGATAAAGCCATTAAAATAAATGGAAAAATAATGTTTAGTATCAAAAGAAACAGTGATGATAATCTTTAAAATGCAAAGAGCACTGTACAAAATTTACAACAATAAATAGAACATGACCCTTTCCTTTTAAAAGAAAATCATATCTGTATGCACAGAAAACTAGCTGAAAGGAATATATGATATAATTTTAATAGTTATAGGAGTTGTCTTATTATAGGTGATCTTAATTTATTAACCTTTGCTTGTCTGTTTAAAAATTTTTTCTCTGCAAAGCAGAAACCCATCTAATAATTAAATGACAGGTATCAGTAACTTACAGCCAAAATTAATATCAAAGAATATTTATAAAATGCCTAGTGACACATAATTGATATTGACCTCTAAATCTTTTGTGTTCCCCAGTCACTTAAAAAATTGAGCATGTGGGCGCCTGGGTGGCTCAGTGGGTTAAAGCCTCTGCTTTCAGCTCAGGTCATGATCTCAGGGTCCTGGGATCGAGGCCCACATCAGGCTCCCTGCTCAGCAGGGAGCCTGCTTCCCCCCACCTCTCTGCCTGTCTCTCTGCCTCCTTGTGATCTCTCTCCCTCTGTGAAACAATTAATTAATTAATTAATTTAGCATGTACTTCCAATACATCAAAATTTCATTATTCTGAAAATACATAAAAAGAGAAATCTTAAAAGCTAGTATTTAATGGGTAAGAGTTTCAAGTCAGAGAAGATGAGAAAGTTGTGGAGGTACATGGTGGGGATGGTCACACACCGTCGGGAAAAGGCACAAAATGCCACAGAACTGTACACTTAAAGACAGTTAAAATGGTAAATTTTATGTTATATGTATTTTACCACAATAAAAAATCCGTAGTAAAAAATTAAAAATAAGTAGCAATTCTACTACCTTTTTTTCATATCCTAATGGATTTTCTTTCATAAACCCTGAGCGCCAATGGAGCATAAACACTCAGTGGCATCAGAGGACTGGAAGTAAAGCACAGTGTAAGGCAGAAAAAGGTGGGAGCTGTCACTGGGAAAGCAGGAAAGCCTTCATGGAAAAAACCGCAAACTTGAGATGAAGCTTAAAGGTGAGGATGACTTCAACAGGCAAAAATGACATGTATGTACTTGTTTCTTAACAAATGGACATTTCCTCCAAACTCCTGGTTTTTTGTTTGATCTCCAAAATTGCCTGCCAAGCTGGATTCTACTCACCTAACCTAATTCAAGGGAAAGTCATGAGCAAAACAGAGGCAGGAAAACCAGGGCAGCTATGAGGGTACCGTGGGCATAGGGGAAGAAGAGAAGAGAGGAATTTACCCTGTGTTTGTCAGAAACAGACACATTCCAAATGGTGCCATGATGGGGAGAGGATTTTACTTTCAAAAGAGCCATCAGTCCCAAGTATATGGGACTGAAAGTAGGACTGGAGGCAAAGGCAGAAGCTAGGAGACAGCCATAGTGGGACTGGGAATAGAAAGATATTCAACAGAGGGGGCGCCTGGGTGGCTCAGTGGGTTAAGCCTCTGCCTTCGGCTCAGGTCATGATCTCAGGGTCCTGGGATTGAGTCCCGCACAGGACTCCCTGCTCAGCGGGGAGCCTGCTTCCCTCTCTCTCTCCCTGCCTCTATGCCTACTTGTGATCTCTCTCTCTGTCAAATAAATAAATAAAATTTTAAAAAAAGAAAGATATCCAACAGAGGAAATATTATATTATATAAGCAATTCTGATAGACTTGAGGATTGTTTGGACACAAAGGTTGAAGAGGACATAGGTGATTTTGGTTTTAGTTAGAATTTGATGAGATCGAGGTAGAGTTAGGTTGATACATTCACCTTCTGGTAGAAATATGAGGCTTGAAATGTAGAACTTTGGAGTCATATCCAAATGGAATAAATAAGACTTGCCAAAAACAGTACCTAGATGGCACATTCAGATGCAGTGGTCTCATGCTCTACGTGAGCAACTGAACCTCTGGGAATTAAAAGTTCTGGGGAGGGAACAGGAGTTTTGTAAATGGACCATTCATTCCAGAAACCAATTTCTTTCATCTTGGATAAATCTTGATTGATCTGTCCATTAGTCAATAATGAGAAATATAGCTATAAAAGATAGGATGAGAACCAAGGCAAAAATGTCATACATCAAATAAAGAAGAAAAAGTAGTTTCAAAAAGGTAACAACAACAGAAATAAGTGCTTCAGTAAGGTAAACAATCAGTGTGCAGGGTGTGGGGGGCAGAGGGTTAATAGACACAGTCATAAAAATACCTTGGAGGGGAACTGCAGAGTGGAAAGGGTAACACAGTGGGTTTTAAGTGTTAAGCAGTGAGTGAATGATAAGGAAGTGAGGCAGCCAGCAGAAATGACTAATCTTGAGAAGCTTGGCAACAAAATAAAGGAAGTACATAGAATTACAGTTCCAAGAGAAAGCAAGGCAAAGAAAAGGGTGGTTGTTCTATTTAGAGTTAGAGAAACCTGAGCATCCTTATTGAAATTGGTAAGAAGAGGAAAAAAGAAAATGCAAAAATATAAGAATCAGAGATCAGAGATAAAACAATGCTCAAGAAGAGGGAGGGAAGACCACAGAGAGAACCCTTTGAAGGAAGGATAGATTTTTTGATAAAAGAAGGAAAATATTTTTTTTAATTAAGGAAAAAGAGATAAAATCAGAGAACTCCTATTAGATCACCTTGAGATTATCGGGAAAATAGGAATCAAGGTGATCTGCTATGACTGGAATACACTTGAAGGGAGGGAAAATATTCTGTTAACTACCAAAAGGTAGGTCGCAGAAGTCAACTTGGAATGAGTATGTGTATGTGTGAGTTTGTGTGCACATGTACACATCTATACACAAGCATAGACACACACCTTTTGATTAAAATACTTCTTTCAGAAACTAGATAAATCCAGGAAGTCTACTTCTAGTTTATATTTTGGGTTTTTCTCCCACATTAAAGTTATCTTAGCCTGAATGGTTGCTATCTTTGTAGATAAGTCTATTTCAAGACAGTGTGCAGAGGAGGGGACAATGTAAAACAAAAACGTTCATTTGTCAAGGCAATCATACGACAGAATAAGAGGCAAGATTCAAGAGAGAAATATTAATATCTTATAAGGCCCTGAAACATTCAGTAATTAATTTTTCAGCAGGAAGGTTTTATTCCAATGGTAAGAATAGCTGTCATCACCAAGGCATAGACAAGAAAGAAAAAACAAAAAAACAAAAAGAAAACAAAAAACAAGGAAACTAAGAAATAACAGAGAAGCATGGTCATACACTAATTCCTATACACATGAACCTCATCCAAAAAGGAAGATAGCAGAATCTGATAAAGTTAAGAAAGGCTGCTGCCACTGGGACTGGTTCTTCCAGACAAAAGAAAGGGAAGGTAAGCCATCTTTGTAACATTAGGCAAGTATTTAGATTTCTCCTGCAAAGGCACCAGATGGACTGTAAAATTCTTCAAAGGCAGAAATATCAATTCACTCAACAAATATTTAACACCTATGTTCTAGACACTAAGCTAAATGCTGGGGAGAGAGAAATAATTGGCTTCATGTATTAGTTATTGGTTGCTCTAAAACTCAGTGCTTTAAAATAATAAACAATTCTTATCTCAGTTTCTGAGTAGGTAGTTCTTGCTCTGGGTCTTTGGGTTGAGCACCCCCAAGAATACTTCCAGATTCAGTGATCACTATCAGAATTCACATACATATGGTATTTACTCATGGCTTTGATGACAGCAAAAGGATATAAAGCAAAAACCAACAAAGGGAAAAGGTGCATGGAATAAAGTCCGTAGGAAACCAGACACAAGCTTCCAAGAGTCCTTCCCCCATGGAATCACACAGGACAGCGTAATTCCTCTAGCATCATATTGTGACAATAATTTATGAAATGTTGTCTACCAGGAAAGCTCATTAGAGACTCCAAGGGTTTTGTTGGGGGCTGCTCATGCATGCACCCTCTGCCAAGCACATACCAAAATTCCAGACTCACAGATAAAAGCAGGTGTTCATCATAAACAATACTGTTTGCACACTTTAGGTAATGTCAACCACTCATCATTAGAGAATGGTGGGAACGTTCCAGAAATCCAAGTTCCCAGAAGCTAGCCGAGAGCCGGTCTTACAAGCAGGCCTTTCTAAGGATAGCAATCTTGGGTCTGCTATGTTAATCCCTTTCTACACAATGTCTCATGAAGTTGCAGTCAAGCTGTTGGCTGGTGCTCCATCATTTGCAGCCTTGACTGGAGCCTTGACTACGCTTAAAAGAAAGTTCACTTATGAGGCTACCGGCTCTAAGTTCTTCACCAGGTGGTTCTCTCCATAAGTATGCCTGAATGTCCTCAACATACAGTGTATCCCCCAGTGAGTAATCCAACCCAGCAAGAGAATGCAGCATCCCCCAAATGGAAGCTATCATCTCTAATAAGCTTATCTGAAAGTGACATACCATTGCTTCTGCTATTGGTCACAAAGACCAACCCTAGCACCATGTGGGTTTGGGAGGGGAGGGAATTAACAACTCTGAATCCCAAAAGTCAGGTATTAATTGGAGCTATCTTAGAGGCTAGCTACCACAGTCACCTTCAGGCTCCCAATGATTCCCATCTGTCCTACATGCAAAATACACTAACCTCTCCCACAGTACCTAAAAGTTTCATCGAACCCCAGCATCAGCTCCCAGTCCAGATTCTTATTGTCTACATCAGGTCTAGGTGCGGATGAGGTTCATTGGGTGTAATCCCTGACATAGAGCTCACTGACTACAGTTCCTCTCAGTGTCTAAGACGTGTGCAGCCAAAGCAACTGGCTATCTGTCCCCACACACTCAACACACAACAGTGGGACAAGAAGAGGATAACCACTATACACACTCCTGCCCACAAATGGGGAAATGGGAAGCATGTAGGGCTAGCAATTCTGAAATCCTACCCAGTACATGTGAGTTCTTTGCTGAGGAATAATTCCCTATGGCCCTTAACTCTCTGGACTCTTGGTTTGGGCCTCCCAGTGGTCCTTTCATTTTCATGAAAGTTAGCAAGTGTTTACAGCTGAGTAGTTTTCTCTGCCTGCTTCCTACTCATGATACTTAGGAGTCTAAAGTCCACTTTCCATTTTGCCTATTTGTCCCTTTCATTTCAACCTGATGGTGTCTCTTCAAGTGTAACTCTTTTAAAAACTTTGATGACCTTCTGGGATTCCTTTTAGGCTTCATTCAGTTAGACACAAGCCATATCCACAAATCTCTTTGCCATGGGTGCTTCCTCACCTTGGGCTTTTGCTGAGGTACAATGTCCTTGAACTTCCAAGAAGCCCTACCATTGACCAAGAAGGTCAGAAGGCAAACCCTTATCTCTTGAGAGGGCCTCTTGGCTGACTGCACAGTTCTCTGAGACACCATCTTTGATTTTTGAGATTTTGAAAAGATTTTACAGTCACACCCTTGGCTTCATGTTTGGAACTTGTTTTCCTAGAAGTGCCCCCAAATTTGATCTTTGATCAAAAGCCATTTCTTAATTTTAGTACCATGTTCCATCTGGAGAGGCTGCAAATCTTCAAAAACAGCAAGTCCTGGCTCTTTTTGTTCATTAGTCCTGCCCTCAGTTTCTCTGTCCTTGCAGTTTTACTATAAGTAACAGGGGAAAAAATGGAAGACACATACTGTTTCCAAATCTCCTTAACCGCATCAGCCAGCTCATTAGGTACGTTTTCTACTTTCCACATTACTGCCGATGACAGTATTGCTAAGTTTTTTGCCACTACATAGTAAAGACTCTGCTTTTCCAGTTTCCAAAATAATTCTCATTTTCCATTAAACCTTCATTGGCAGCCTACTCGGAGTCCAAACTTCTGGGAACAGTGTACTCATGGCACTTTAAGCTTTTGCTAACATGTTCCTCAAAATCATTACAGCTTTTCTACCATGCACTGCCTAGTTTCAAAGCCCCTACCATATTTTCACTGCTTGTCATATCAGGACCCCACTTCTAGTACCAAATTCTTACTAGTTATCCACTGCTTCATAACTTACCTCAAAGTTAGCATTTAAAACAACATGTATTGTCTCACATAGTTTCTGAGGGTTAGAAACTGGGAGGCATTTAGATGGTTTTGGCTCACGGTATCTCATGAGGTTGCAATCAAGCTGACAGCAGGGCCTTAGTATCTGAAGGCTCCACAAGGGGAAGACCTGCTTCTAAGCTCACTCACATGGTTGTCGGCCAGCCTGTTTCCTACTAGCTGTGCCACATGAGTTTCTCCCCCGACACTGCCTGTCTTCACAACATGGCGGCTGGTTTTCCATAGAGTGAGTGACTTAAGAGAAAGAACCCAAGGCAGAAATCTCAGTCTTCTTCTTCTTTTTTTTTTTAAGATTTATTTTATTTATTTGTGAGAGAGAGAGATAGAGAGAATGCTAGTGGGGGGAAGGGAAAGGGAGAGGTAGAGAAGCAGACTCCCAGCTGAGCAGGGAGCCCACCGAGGGATTTGATCTCCTGACCCTGAGATCATGACCTGAGCTGAAATCAAGAGTCAGGCACTCAACTGAATGATCCACCCAGGCACCCCAAAAATCTCCGTCTTTTATAACTTAATCTGGGAAATGACATATCCTCACTTCTGTTATAATTTATTTGTCAAGGACATGAATACCAAGAGGTAAGGATCACTGGGGACCATCTTGGTGGGTGGCTACCACATTTCCTATCTGGAGGTCTTAATGGGATAACAGCGATCAACAACTACTTACAATAAAATTTAATGAGGGCCATAATAAACATATGGAGAAGTCAACACCAGTTTACCCTGGGAGAGCCAAGAAAATAGGACAGGGGCGGTGATGTTTAAAGCCTAGAGGGATGAATGAGATTTGTCAGACACATGGCAAAGCCCTGGCCTGCTGGATGCTTTCCTTGCATTTCTCTTTTTGCATATCCTACGTAAATTTGATAACCTCAAACTCCTCCTAAAAGCAAATATGGAATGACTTAATTTAATATCAATATTTTTAGAGGACACATTACCATTTAACAGATGAAGCAGAAGTATAATGGTAGATGATGGATGCTATGCTTGGAAATGCCTCATCTAAAGGTCAGATTTACTTTAGGAAAAAAAAAAGATGAATAAAGTGAAATCGCACCCCTTGACAACAAATGTGCAAGTCAGAATAAATGCCCCTATTTTGTAAAGCACACAACTATGCACATAATAGCAATTATTTCAATAAGAAGGCAGGGAGAAAGAAAAGCAAACCAAAGGACCCTTCACAAGAAATAGATGTAACACTATTTAAAGGGTGGATAGAAAACTAGGCCAGGCAAGCACGCTGAAATATTAAAACCCCCCTCTTTTAATTTCTCATTAAAAGAGTGTTACAACCATATAAAAATTTGTGAAGTATAAATAAGCGTAAGGAACAAAACAAAAATCACACATGGCTCCCAATTCTAGGGATAACTGCTAGTTAGATTATAGACTGTTCCCTTTCAGATCACTGGGGAGACGTGGGGATGGACAGACAGACACACGCATGTAAGAGATGTGTGTATATAATTTTGGAACCATGTCATTTTTGGAAATGGTTCTGTTTTTCCTGAGTATAAAACTGACACCAAAATTAATATACTGGTAAAGATTTTTTTTAAGTCTTAAGCATTATGAAGAGATACAGGAAAAACACTGTTTACTCTTAACATCTGGTATTTTTCTTACAGGCATTTTCAATGCAAATAGGATTTTAGTGCAAAAATAGGCTCCTGCTGTTTTGTTTACTGCTTTTCTCATTTAAAAATACATGATGGTTATCTTCCTCTGTTAATACATGCATGCTACATTATTTTTTTCAATAACTACACAGTTTGAGAATAGGTATCTACCATAAGTTATTTAACCAATATACTATCAGGGGCGCCTGAGTAGCTCAGTCAGTTAAACATCTGCCTTCCACTCAGGTCATGATCCCAGGGTCCTGGGATTGAGCCCTGTACAGGCCCCCTGCTCAGTGGGGAGCCTGCTTCTCCCTCTCCCACTCCCCCTACTGGTGTGCTCTGTCAAATAAATAAATAAAATCTCAAGAACAAACAAATAGTACCCTAGTAATGAGTATTTGTCCTGCTCCCAATCCCCACCATTGCCAACAAGACTCTGTAATTACACCTTTATGCACACATCTTGACACACCAATCCATTATTCCTGCAAGATAAACTTCTGGAATTAAATTTGATTCACCTTTTTAGAATTTGTATGCACATTCCACCATAAATACGACACCAGTGCACACATACCAAGAGTGTAAAAATGTCTCCAGTCACCACCTTCACCATTACTGACTGCAATAAGCAAATAGTTTTAACTTTCATTTCTTCAGACATGAAAGGCAATTAATACATTAAGACAATATATCTTCAAATGTTTAAGTTATTTGAACTTCACTGTAAATTATGCATTCTTGTTTTTTGCCAAATTTTCTTGGAAGTGTTTGCTGTTTTTGTATTGATGTATAAGTCCCCTCCCACCCACCCAAATTCACCTCCATTCACACATTTTTTTTTAAGCCCAGCAGAGCATAAATGAGAACTCACAGAGCTAGTCAATGGCTGAGCCACATGCAAATCATCCTGACTCCAAATTGCAGGCTCTTCCCACCAACCTGCCGCCTCCTCAGGATGGAAAGCAGGTGCTCCCAAACTGTTGCCCTTTAGAGTCACCTGGGAAGCTCTTAAAATGTCTGCCGCCCCCTTCTCACCCCCTATCAATTAAACCAGGCAGAGGATTTTTGAGGAGGCCCATGTGATTCCAAAGAGCAGCCACGTTTGGGAAGCACTGGCTGAAGATTTCATCCCCCAGCTGCCAAGCATGCTGCTGGCTCGTAGCCCTGAGCTGTCAACTCTCTCCCCAGCTGCCCCTGGTTGAAGGAGTAACTTATTTAGCCTGGGCGCATGTACCCTCCCAGGGCCTGGCTGACGTCTGATTCCTGGAGGAAGAAAGGTATGAGGACCCATCCTTGTTGCCCAGCTACAGAGTCCACAGTTCCAGAGCCCCAGTGGGTAGACTGGGGTCTTCTGACTGCAGGGCAGCACACCTTCTCCTTCTGCTGAGCCTGCCCCCTTATCTTCCCCACCACTGCTCCCTGCCCGCTGACCCCCTCCCCCGGAGTGTGGACCCTGAGAGACGCTCCCATAATATCCCTCATACTCATCTCTGAGGCTGCTTCCTGAGGGCACCTAACCTATGTCACGTACCATATGGAACTTCCCCTAAAAGAATAAACGAAATCTTCCTTGAAGGCCTTACCTACACCCAAAGGTAGCAATCAAAGCACATTCAAAAATCCTTTTGGGGGAAGTATCGTTAAATGAGTACAAGGGTTTCCATTTGAGGTGATAAAAAAAACTTTGGAAATCGACGTGATGGTCACACAAAACTGTGAATATAGCTAATTCCACTGAATCATACATTAAATATGGTTAAAATGGCAAATTTTATGTTTTAGGTCTTTGACCATGATTGTAAAAAAATAATGTAACATACTAAGAACCACTGAATGGTATACCTTAAATGTGTGAATGGTTGGTGTGTGAATTATATTTCAAAAAGCTACTAAAAACATTCTTTTAGTGCAATGTGATGACATGGTGGTCAACGAATGAGTAAATTAATAGTCTCGGCTCTGTTAATCCATAGAACAATGACAATAATTTGAATAATGTTGAATTTGTCAAACCAGCTTCGTCGAAGGGTTTTCTCTCACTCAACGTCTCATTCCCTAAAACACAGAAACAAAATGCTTATTGATTTGTACTTTACGTATCTTTGGTCAGCAGTAATTTAGGATTTATATGCTGAGTGGTATGGGGAAGAGAACAAGCAATTTCTTGGGCCAGCTCCCGGAGCTAAGAATATTTAAAGACTACTTGAGGGCTAAGATATTGGCAACGTCACTAAATTCAGTTTTGCAACAGTACAAATGTTCCATTTTACTGGAGACACAGCTCACGCGTCCAGAAAGCCACCATGAAGCTAGAACCCTTTTCTAAAGAGAAGCAAAACAGGCGTGTTTATAAAAACAAGAATGTGCCAAAGGCAGACGCGTCCAGAAGATACCAAATGCAAATACCCACCTCCCCAGAAACGCAGGCTACTGCCACTCCTCCAGGATTTATAAAGTACTTCACATCTGCAAATAAAAAAAATAAAAAATAAAAACAAGAATGTGCCAAAGGCAGACGCGTCCAGAAGATACCAAATGCAAATACCCTCCTCCCCAGAAACGCAGGCTACTGCCACTCCTCCAGGATTTATAAAGTACTTCACATCTGCAAACTCCTCCATAATCACTATCATTAGCCATCCCCAAGGAGCCCAGAAATTTCCATTTTTTGAGAGATTGGCAAGCCTCTTATCTCAATGCATAGCTTTCCTTAACAAGGGCCCGCCATTCAATAAAGGCCAAACCTCCGATAAGGGTAACTGTCATTTACAGTCTGTGGTTTCTGCTCCTGGCCCTCCACAATCAATGTACTCCCAGAAACCAACCTGATGGTGTACAAAGCTTATTCACTGAAGTGTTGAAGAATGAAAGAAAACACTCATGTCAAAAATGCCACCCGAAGCACAGTGGGAAAAAATGGGATAAACTTGTATTTGGGGACTTGAGCTGCAGCCTTGAATCTGGGGCTGGTATCCTGGGTGATCCTGATCTAATTAATTAACCACTCCATCTCTGTTCCTTTATCTGTTCAAATAGGCTTAATAATCCTATTGCTTATCTCACAGATTATCATGTGGTCCAATGAAATTAATGGATGTCTAAATATTTCAAAAGTGAAGTTCTATACAAATGTGCAAGAGTCCTAGAACACTCCCACTCTCTAAATAGCTCCAGAGCAACACAGCTGAGGGCCCTGGGGAATAACATAGCAGTTTCAATATGAGAGTAAGGGAAATATGTGAATCCAAGTTACCTCTTCGTGCACCCATTTCATAACCCACTTGAGACCCAGCTGATTATGTGGTGGAAGCTCCTGGCCAAGGTGTGAAAGAAACTAAGGATTAGAATAAATAAAAATCCTTCATTTAGACTGATAAAATCATTTCCATCGGAGACTCCAGAGTTTGTGTGCTTTGTTGTTATTGTCGTGTATGTTCCATTTTTGTTTATTATCGTAGAAGCACTGGTATAAGATACTCCATTCCTTCTGGAGCTTGGGCATTCCTACTTTCTTTCTAGAAAAGACCCTGGAGAGAATGAAATCTTCACAGCAATTTTCACTGCACAGCAATTCTCTAGTGGATTTGAAAGGAATCCTGTGAGGTAAGACAAAAATTACCAGTGCACTGATTTTATATTCTGCAAATGTATAACCTCTGAAATTTCAAAGTCAGGGACTTATTTTTTCACCCCTGAATGAAGACTTAGATTGGGACTCATGCATGGTCCAAATTTAGCAGAGCCTCCGCGGCTGGAAGCAGTTGCTTAACAACCGCACACATTCGAGGTATTACCTCACGGGTTGCCCGGAGAGGCCACTGGCAGAGCCAAAGAGCAAAGTCAAGTCAGACACAAACAACTGACTGAGAAAATGAATCCTGAAATCAAGAGAGAATCAATGATGCTCTTCCTTCAACCACCTTTTCTTTAGGAAGACCTGGCGGGGGAGGGGGAGACATCGGGATACTTTCTGACGAGTGAAGTCACCGATGGTTTTTAGGCACTGGGGAAATAGTCAACTTTTAAACAAATTTCAAACTCCCATCTTCTCTCCTCTTTCCTTTCCATATCAAATTGGTCAAGTGAATAGGACACAACTTCGGCCTCCACTTACTCTCCACACACTCAATGGCTCGCTCAGGGTTCACCTGCCACAACTGTCTCATCACCAAGTCAAGTGGCCTCTCAGGAATACTTACTGTCCTCCCAGTGGCATAACACTAACGGCCATTCCTTTTTCTGGAAATAGCTCTTCCCCTGACTCCTCTGCTAACACTCAGCCTGGCCCTTTGCTTACCCTCCCTACCCCATTTCCCTATCCCTGTGTCTTTCCTGGTTCTTGATGACCTAAGTCCCCTGGCTTCTGCTCTAGGAATCCTCTACAACCCATGACCATCAGAGACACGAGCTTTTCTGTGGCTCTCTGTCCAGGTGTCTGTAACAACTCCCAACCATCTCTCTCTTGAAAATCAAACCCGTATTTCCAATTGCCTGCCGCATATGTCCATTTCTCCCACCCACCATCTTTCCTATAAAAACAACCTCCTGCTCGTGGCTTTGCAAGTTTTATTCTTCTTTCTCACTATTGAAGGCATCCTTCTATCCCACCTACCTTTACAAGTTTCCAAGTGCCATGAATGGCTCAAGACATCCCTCATATCCACTGCTTCCTTTGCATGAAAAGATATTGCAATCACTTCCTATGTGAATTGTTGTTGATGGTAGCTTCCGAGTCAAAAAATTCTGTACCACAATACCAGATAATTCTCCCTGTAGTAATATGTATATCACAGCCTGGTTCAAAAATTGCCAGGGCTTCTGCTTTTTAAATCCAGATTTTTCATCATAACATCCAAGGTTCTCCATAATCCAGCCTTCCTCTCATAAAACCGTAGAAGGTCACAATGTTCAGACGAGTTTGTGTTCCTAGCTGTTTCTGTAAACTTGCCTTGAAGTTTCCGGCTCCACTTGAAATGCTCCTTTGTGCCCCACCTACTCCCCTACCATCTCCTCCTATTAAAGTTATACCTTTCTCTAACACCTAGCTTAAACAATTTCCACAGTGCAAGTTATTCTGATTTCTTCCGTCAAACATGTCTTGTATGCAAAAGCACTCTGCACCATTCTTGGGGCTTTGACCATGGTCTGTAACAGTGAGGGGCACATTCTCTCTCCTTGTAGATCACAAGTCTCTCAAAGGAATGGACTCTGCATCAAGGTTTGCTGAAAAGAGCATGAACTTTGAAACCAAAATAATGAGAGTAGGTTTTCACTTACACTGGCTAAATGGTCCTAAATCTCTCTGGTTTAATTTCCTCATCCATAAAATGAACCCATTATAATTTTTGTGAATTGACCTTCTTACCTCAGGGGTGGGCAAACTACGGCCCAGAGGCCAAATCCAGCCCACTGTCCATTTTTACAGATAAAGTTTTATTAGAACACAACCATGCTCATTCTTTTACGTACTTTCTGTGACAGCTTTTGCACTGCAATAGTAAAGCTGAGTAGGTATGATAGGGACTACATCCTACTAAGAATAAAATATTTACTCTCTGGTCCCTTGGTGGGGGGAACCCCCTCTTTACCTCCATTTCACTCTATTTTTTTAGTTGGAGAAGTGGAATAAAGATATTTTCCAGACTTCCTAAATCTAGGGGTGTAGGGGTTAATTGGGTTCCACTAATTAGATGCATTCATGCAAGGAGTTGTAGGAGGTAGATAAGATGGTGGCCATCTTCTGGCTCCCTGACTGTTCACTGAAGTCAAGGGATGTCATGGAAACATGAGACTTTTGAACCCCAGCCGTATCCCAGTGTCCTTCTCCAGCTTTCTGAGGGTCAAGAAGCAACTGCAGCAATGGCGGCAGCCACGGGGATTTCCGATTCCAGCTTCCCAATGCCAGGATGGCAACTGCAGGGGTGCATTTTGACCTTGGCTCCACACTGTCCTGGAAATCTTTTCCCACAGGCTCACCCTTCCAGTGATTTTTGTAAGCACCCAATTCTCTGTATTAAATCCCTTCTTGTTTAAAATTTATAGTTAAGTTTCTGTGTCTTATACCGAACTCTGACACAGAGCCAAATGATAAACATCTAGCTGAGTTACTGAGACATGAAATGACATTGTCTGTGAAAGCACTTTATAAACAGTAAAGCTAATGTTTTCTGTAAATCTTCATCTCATCCCCCATACACTGACCCCCACTGCTAACTCAGGACAGTGCCCTCATCCCCAAAATGCTGATGCTCCCACAGCTCTCTTCCTCCTCCCTCTACTTGAGCAATCCCATCTCTCCTTCCAGCTCCAGCAGCCCAAAGGATCAATGGTTAACTTATTTTGAAAGGTTGACACAAATTAACTCTCCAGAACAATGCACATCCATTAAAATGTCAATGTAATTTCTGAGGTCTGGGGGTCTTCTGAATTTTATCAATGGATCTCTAGGTTATAAAACCTTTAACTTCTATGCTAATGAGCACCTAAACCTGTATGTTGAGAACCAGATTGTTCTCCTGAGGTTAAGCCTGGTGTATGCACCTGCCCACTGAACCTCCCATAGGCAACTCAAGCTCAGTGTGTCCACATGTGCTTTTATCTCCCCACTGCACCTCTTCCTCTGTTATCAAGTAAGTGAATGATGCAGGTGTCCCTTCCAAGATGCAATGCCATTCCTCCCTTCCTTCTCTAGAGACAGTTGCCAGGTCTTAGTGATTCTACATCCCTAGCTGCTTTTGAATCTACCACATCCCCATCTCCTTTGTCAGTAATTTGTCCAGCCATCCCCATCTCTAATCAAGATTGCTACCGAAGCCCTCAGATGGACCCCTCTGCTTCCACTCTGTCCCCTCCAATCTAATCCTTTTCCTATACCTTAAAACATGCATGTCGAATCCAATCAGTCTGTCTTGTTTAAATCTTTAATAATTCCATGTTATTCTCACCATCAGCCTTCACCATGCCTCCTGCTTTGCCTCCACACCACCCTACCATATGAGCAGTTTCCAGAACCAGTCTTTTTTTTTTCCCCAAGGAGTACCTGCCACTCCTTCCTCATAACATCCTTCCTCACCATTTTATCTCCCGCTGCCACTCTTCTACCCCCCAACACACATACTTTCCTCCTTGCTAACACCCATCCTTCAGTTCTCAGCTTAGATACCATTTAACTACCTTACCAAATGTATATTGAGCCTCTACCATATGCTGACCACTGAGATAGCACAGGAGATAGGACAATAAAGACAGTCACAATCCTTGTCCTGTCCAAAGTCAATCTTACAGGGACATTAAATAAGAAATGACAAGTATGATGGTTCCCTAGTTGCTCCCAGGCTGAGTCAGGATCCCCCACTCTGGGATACCATAACCCATATCTGTGATGCCCCAACTCCAACACCGCTATTGGCTCATCGTTCTGTCCCAATGACCAGACTATAAACTCGTTACAGGCAGGACAGTGTCTAACTCATCATTTCATTTATCATCAAAACCTAGTACTGTATCTGGCACTCAGGAATTGCTTAATAAATCCCTACTGATTATGAAAATTCAGTTGTAAATATCAGCTGAACGAATCAGCTCAGCTTAGGAGTGACCCATAAGGGGACTATGATGCACACAACTGGGCTTGGGGTCCTCATTGTTTGTTTGTCTGGGCTTTGCCAGTGGTTCAAATCATAGGTAACATTCTTCTAACTAACGCTGGACTTGCTGCCTGCATTTCATGTTAAGCAGCTACTCCAGCAATCCTTCTTGCCTCCAGGATAAATACCTGTGTGCTCAACAGTGTACCTAATTAGAGGCACCCCCTGGCGACTCCGGAGGCCTCAGAAGGCCAGTCACCAAGCTGTGCCCTTGGTCACTGGAACCTAAACAACATTGAAGACAGGGAAGCACAGGGGACTTGGCAGCCAGGAGAGGCCCAGGAGCTCGGCCAAGTTAGATCTCAGAAGCTTTGCACCAAGTTCCTTGCTAAGCCAGCCCTGAGTCTGTGTGTATAAACTACCACCGCATTTCTTAATGTGTGTGAAACCGGTGGGGGAGGAGGGAAAGCAAAGAAAAACTGAGGATTAACTCTGTCCTTTATGAAAAATAATAAGGGTGTTTGAGTAAATGCCAATGAGATTTTCTTGCATATACAACAATACGAGTGAACATTCATGAAGCACCTGCCATGTGCCAGGTTCTCACCTCTTGATGTGCATTAAATCATTTCATTCTCTCAATGCCCCTGTGATGTGAGCTCCATTATTATCTCATTTACAGATTAGTAAACAGAGGCCCAGGGGGATTAAGGAGCCTCTCCATGGCTGCTCCCTAGCAAGTGACACAGCAGGATGCAAACCTTCAGTGTGACTCAGACCAGGGTCAAAAAGTCTACACTTACATCCCTGTGTGGGAGGGGCAGTGTTCTCCCCTCATCCTGCCAGAGTCCCAGAGTGCCAGCAAAGCCTGGGCATGTGCATCAGGCAGGACTGAGAACACATCCTCTGTGTTAAGGGCCTGCCCCTCAGTCTGGCCAATTATTGTCATCAGTAATGAGGATCTGATTTCTTTCTTTCTTTCTTTTCTTTCTTTCTTTCTTTTCTTTCTTTTCTTTCTTTTCTTTCTTTTCTTTTTCTTTCTTTCTTTCAAGAGAGAAAGAGAGAGAACATACACATATGCCAGGGGGGCAGGGGGTGTGGGCAGAGGGAGAGAGGGAATCCTAAGCAGGCTCCATGCCCAGTGTAGAACCTGACAAGGGGCTCAATCTCATGACCCTAAGATCATGACCTGAGCCAAAACCAAGAATCAGATGTTTAATCAACTGAGCCACCCAGGTGCCCTGAAATCTAGATTTTTTAAAAAAAAAAATTGGGGGTGAGAAAAGGGAAGGATTGCAGAAGGTTTTATCCAGAGGGACTGACAGGAATATGGTAATAATAACTGACAGAGGCTTCTGAGGGAGGAAGAGGGTTAACGAAAAAGACTGTCCAGTTCTGACATGTTGAACTTCCAGTGCTAAAGATGTTCTGAGAGCCATAAGAACTGAGCCTGGAGCAGCAGGCCAGGGGTACAAATAATAGAGAAGGTTCTGGCTACTTTGTTATCAGGCTATCCCACCTCAGCCCTCAGTTCTACCAAGAAAAGGATCATTTTAAACACCCCATTTTTGTTTGTTCAGGGGATGGTGAAAATACAGGCTGGTATGAGTTTGCTGGGGTTGCCATAAGAAAGTTTCACAAACCGAGTGGCATAAAACAACAGAAATGTACTGTCTCAGAGTTCTGGAAGCTAGAAGTGTGAGGTGAAGGTGACAGCAAGAACTTCCTCTCTCTTAATGTTCCAGGAAAAAAAATCTATTCCAGTCTATCCTCCTGGTTTCTGGTAGATCTTTAGCTTGTGGCTGCAGAACTCCAATCTTCACATGGTGTTCTGTGTGTGTGTGTGTGTGTGTGTCCAAATTCCCCTTTTTATAAGGACATCAGTCATATTGGACTAGGGGCCCACATTACTCCAGTATGACCTTATCCTAACTAATTATATCTGCAATGCCTCAATTTCCAAACTAGGTCACAATTTGAGGTAAAGGCAGTTAGGACTTCAATATAGTTGGGGTGGGGAGACACAATTCAATCTATACCAAAGCTCTAAATGGAGCGTTCCTTTCTTACAGAATCAGGATCCATAAGAACAGTTCTCTCAGAAAATCACTGTGTTCAAGGAATCATGCAAGTCCTAGAGGGAAAACAAAAATGAATTAGATCCTAATTCTCAAGGGCCTTCCAATGAAGCTAGAGGGAGAAGACATACACAAAAGCTATCTTACAAATAAGTAGGTTATAGTTGACTTGAAAGTAATATAAATACTATTAGAATCAAATGGGATGGGGCAATTTTGTTTATAAAATTCAGGAATTGATCTTTAGTAGAATTTTATCTCAGTATTGAGAAAGGCACAGAACTCTGACAGAAGAACCTGAAGATATTTCAAGTAGATAAAACGGGTTAAACAAAGGAGGAGAGAGGAAGCACAAGTTGTTTAGATCAGGTCTGTTTGCTCAGAGAATTGGGTATGTATTTTGGAATCATGTTATATAAGACTAAAATTATACTTTGGGATCTGTTGGTAGAATACTTTATTGGCAGGAAAGGGAGTTTGGTATGTAAATTGGTAGGTACCTGGGAATAGTTTGGGTGGTCAATAGAAATAGTTCCTCTGATAATGACTGAACACTTCCCAAATCTGGGGAAAGACATAGACATCCAGGTACATGAAGTTCATGGGTCCTCAATAAGATTCAACCCAATGATGACTTCACTGAAACACACTATAATAAAACTGTCAAAAATCGTAGATGAGGAAAGAATCTTGAAAACAGAAAGAAAATGAAATTTGTTACATACAAGAGAACCCTCATAAAGCTATCAGCTGATTTCTTGGTAGAAAGCTTGCAGTCTCAGAGAGACTAGGATAATACATTCAAAGAGTTGGAAGAAAAAATTGCCAACCAAAAATACTTTACCCATCAAAGATGCCCTTTGAGAATGAAGGATAGATAAAGACTTACCCAGACAAACAAAAGCTGAGGGAGTTTATCACCCATTAAACATATCTTACAAGAAACACTAAAATTTCTCAAGCAGAAATGAAGGATATTAATTAATAGCATAAAAACATACAAAAGTATATAATACACCAGTAAAAGTAGGTTATAATCAAATTCAGAATACTCTAATATTGTAAAGGTAGTGTTTAAATCACTTTACTCTGGTATAAAGAAAAAAGAATTTAAAAGAGAAACAGACTTAAAATAACTATAGGTATGGGACATTTATATGTCTAAGTCAGTACAGCATGTGACTCTTGATCTCAGGGTTGTGAGTTCAAGCCTCATGTTAGGTGTAGAGATTATGTAAAAAAAATTTTAAAAATCTTAAAAAAATAACTATAGGTACAATAATTTGTTAATGGATCCAGGATATAAAAAGTATAAATTGTACTATCGAAAACATAAAAGGGGGCAGGAAAAAGGTAGAGTTTTTGTATGCAATTAAAGTTATCCTCTTGCAATAGACTGTTATAAGATATCTTATGTAAGTCTTATAATAACCTCAATGCAAAGAACTATATTACATATACAACAGAGAAAGAGAAACCTTAGCATACATTACAGAAAATCATCAAATCACAAAGGAAGATAGCAAGAGGAGAAAAATGGAACAAAGGAACTACAAAATAACCAGAACACAATTACAAGATGGCAAAAGTAAATCTTTATCTATCAATAGTTATGTTGGGTGTAAATGGATTAAATTCTCTAATCAAAAATCAAAGAGTAGCTGAATGGCTTACAATTTAAAAAAAAAAAAAAAGACCCAACTATATACTGCCTACCAGAGACTCACTTCAACTTTAAGGACACCTATTGCTGAAAGTGAGGGATGGGAAAAGATATTCCATGCCAATGGAAACCCAAGGGGAGCAGGGATAGTTGCATTTATATCAGACAAAATAGATTTTAAGTAAAAAAAATATAATTAGAGAAAGTTATTATATAATGATAAAGGGGCCAATTCATCAAGAGGATATAACAATTGTAAATACATATTCACCCAACATTGAGCACAGGAATATATTAAGCAAATACTAACAGATCTGAAGGGAGTAATAGACAACAATATCAAAATAGCAAGGGACTTCGTACTCCACTTTGAGCAATAGATAGATCATCCAGACAGAAAATCAATAAGGAAACACTGAACTTAAACTACACTTTAGACCAAACAGACCTAACAAGATACACAGAACATTCCACTTAAGAGCAGCAGAATACACATTCTTATCAAGTATACACAGAACTTTCTCAAGGACAGATTACATGCAAGCCTACAAACAAGTCTTTTAAATTTTTAATAAGATTAAAATCATATCAACTGTCTATTCCAACCACAATGGTATGAAACTAGAAATCAATAACAGGAGGAAAGCTGAAAAGTTCATAAATGTAAAAATTAACAACACACTCCTGAATGGCCAACGGATCACTAAAGAAATAATAGGAAAACCAAAAAATACCTTGAAACACACAAAATGGAAACAAAGCATATAAAAACCTAAGGGATACAGCAAAAGCAGTTTTAAGAGGAAAGTTTATAGCAGTAAGCACCTACATTAAAAGAAACAAGAAAGATTTCAAACAACCTAACTTTACACCTCAAGGAAATAGAAAAGGAAGAACTAAGCCCAAAATGGGAAGATGGAAGGAAAGAAAGATTAGGATGGGGATAAAGGAAACAGAGACTAGAAAAAATAATAGAAAACAAACAAAATTAAAAGCTGATTTGTTGAAAGACAAACAAATTTGACAAAGCTTTAGCCAAAAAGCTTTAGCTTTTAGACAAAGCTAAGGAAAAAGAGAGAACTCAAGCAAGTAATGTGGAAAATGAAAGAGGAGACATAGCAACTGATACCACAGAAATAAAAAGATCATAAAAGACTACTATGAACAATTATACACCAACAAGCTGGATAACCTAGAAGTAATGGATAACTTCATATACACATACATAAATATATACAAAAGTAAATCTTTATCTATCAATAGTTATGTTGGGTGTAAATGGATTAAATTCTCTAATCAAAAATCAAAGAGTAGCTGAATGGCTTACAACTTTTTTTAAAAAAAGACCCAACTATATACTGGGTCATAGTATGACCCATAAATCATAAAGAAATAGAAAATCTGAACAGACCAGCAATGAGTCAAGAGATTAAATCAGTAATCAAAAAATCTCACAACAAAGAAAATGACAGGACCACATGGTTTATTTTTTTTTAATATTTTATTTATTTATTTGACAGAGAGAGAGATGACAAGTAGGCAGAGAGGCAGGCAGAAAGAAGGGGAAGCAGGATCCCTGCTGAGCAGAGAGCCAGATGCGGGGCTCAATCCCAGGACCCTGAGATCATGACTTGAGCCAAAGGCAGAGGCTTTAACCCACTGAGCCACCCAGGCGCCCCGGACCACATGGTTTAATTGGTGAATTCAAACAAACACTTAAAGTATTAAAACCAATTCTTCTAAAACTCTTTCAAAAGATTGAAGAAGAGAGGACACTCCCAAACTCATTTTAGAGGCCACCATTATCCTGATATCAAAGGCAGACAAAGATACTGTAAGAAAATAAATATCACAAGCCAATAACTCTATTGAATATAGATGTAAAAATCCTTAACAAAATACTAGCAAACCAAATTTAACAGCACATTATAAGTATCATATGCCATGATAAAGAGGGATTTATCCCTGGGATGCAAGGAGTTTCGGCATACGCAAATCAATAAATATGTTACAACACATTAACAAAATGAAGGATAAAAATCATATAATCATTTCTATGGCTGCAGAAAAAACACTTAACAAAATTCAACATCCTTTTATGATAAAAACTCACAACAAATTAGATATAAAAGGAATGTACCTCAATATAAGAAAAGCTATATGTGACAAGCCCACAGCTAACATCATACTCAATACTGAAAAGCTGAAAGCATTAAGAATTAAGAATAAGACAGGAATGCCCACTCTTACCACTTCTATTCAACACAATACTGGTGGTCTTCGCCAGAATAATTAGGCAAGAAAAGGAAATAAAGGCATTCATACTAGAAAGAAAGAAATAAAATTGTCTCTGTTTACAAATGATATGATCCTAATAGATAGAAAACTCTAGACTCTACCAAAAAATAGAAACAACTTAAGATGAATTCAGTAAAGTTGCAGAATACAAAATCAACATACAAAAAGCAGTTGAATTTCTATACACTATAAATGAACTATTTAAAAGGGAAATTAAGAAAAAAAACCCACTTACAATAGAATGAAAGACAAAATGCTCAGGAATAAATTTAACCAAAGACATGAAAGACCTATACACTGAATATTATAAGACACTGATGAAAGAAACTGAAGAAGACACAAATAAATGAAAAGATATCCCATGTTCATGGGTTGGGAGAATTAATATTATTAAAATATCCATACTATATGGGGAGCCTGGGTGGCTCAGTGGGTTAAAGCCTCTGCCTTCAGCTCTGATCATGATGTCCGGGTCCTGGGATCGAGCCCTGCATCAGGCTCTCTGCTCAGCAGGGAGCCTGCTTCCTCCTCTCTCTCTGCCTGCCTCTCTGCCTACTTGTATCTCTCTGTCAATAAATAAATAAAATCTTTTTTAAAAATCCATACTATTAAAAAAATATACAGATTCACTTCAATCCCCATCAAGAGTCCAATGGCATATGTATATCTCATAAGGAATTATATCTAAAATATATAAGGAACTTATACAACTCGATAGCAAAGATAATAATAACCTAATCTAAAAATAGGCAACTGACCTAAGTAAACATTTTTCCAAAGAAGACATCCAAATGGCCAATCAGTACATGAAAAGATTCTCAACATTATTAATCATCAGGGAGATGCAAATCAAAACCACAATGAGATGTCACCTCACACCTGTTAGAATAGCTATTAACAAAAGACAAGAAATAACAAGGGTTGGTGAGGACATGGAAAAAAGAGAACACTTTTTTTACTGTTGGTGAGAATGTAAATTTATACAGCCATTATAAAAAACAGTATGGAGGTTCCTCGAAAAAATTAAAATAGAACTACCATATGATCCAGCAATCCCACTTCTGGGAATATATCTGAAGGAAATGAAATCAGCATCTTGAAGAGAGATTTGCACTTCAGTGTTCACTATAACACTATTCACAATAGCCAAGAATGGAAACAACCTAAGTATCCATCAGTGGAAGAATGGATAAAGAAAATGTGATACACACACACACACACACCCACACACACCCCAGAATAATATTATTATTGTACTGTATTTGTCTTTCTCTGTCTGACTTATTTCACTTAACATAGTGTCCTACAGGTTCATTCATGTTGTCAATAGTGGCAGGATTTTCTTCTTTTTATGGCTGAATAATATTCTGGTCAAATTAATATTACATACATGTGAATTTTTTTTCAAGTTGAATTCAGAACCAGAGTGGTTGCCAGGGTTTGGGAAGTGGAGAAAATTAGGAGATATTTGTTAAAAGGTATAAACTTTCAGTTATGAGTAAGTTCTGGAGATCTATTGCATAGCACAGTGACTATAGTTAATAATACTGTGTTGTGTATATAAAAGTTGTTAAAAGAGTAGATCTTAAGCATTCTTATCACACACAAAAAAGTAACTATGTGAAATGACAGATGTGTTCATGAACTTTACCAGGGCTAATATTTCATAATAAATGCATTCTCAAATGATTATGTCCCTCTGTGTGTGTGTGTGTGTGTGTACACATACATACACATACACACACACACACACACACTTTTGTTAATAAAGCTGGAAGGAAAAAAAAAGGTTCTTCTGTTCTACTGCCTAGGATTTCTTATAACTCTACCTTTCCCCATCAGATATCCTCTTCCAATTTGAAGGTCCTCAAGAGAAACCCAAGATAGAATATATTGGGTCAGCTACCCTTTGGGCTCTTTGATCTCATAAAGCAACCTAACTCTGATGTTTATAAGAGCAAGGGTTCTGAATCCTGGGTCAGATTCACAGCCCATTGATCCTAGTGTTATTAGAGTCTAGTAGTTCTGACTCCACATTGGACCATCGAGACATCTGCCATACAGTACATACAAGTAAGCATATACCCCAACAACTTTCTGTAATAAGCCTATTAGTCTCAGACAGTAAAGCATCATGGTCAAAGCCAATCTCCACTCCTACTTAGCAGCTGTAGAGTACAAGCAAGCCACCTAGGTTTTTGGTCTGTTTCTTCATGCATAAACAGGGATAATAACAATATCCATGACCTAGAATTACAGTGAAGATCAAATTAAATAATATAAAGCGGTAAGTGATCAGTAGATAGTAACTGTTAATTTCACTATATTTATTACTGTTATTATTATACAATTATCGGTCTACCACCCTTTAATTCATCTAGACTCTCCATGAATACACTGGATAATGAATTCCATCTAAAACCCACTCTCTAAAAAATAGTTTGTCAAGGTGTATGCTCTTCACAGCAGCTACGATATATTGCCATGGCCACAGTCAAGCAGGAGTTCCAATTAAAGAAACCAATCCTAGTGACTTAAGAGATGTGAACTAAAGAGACAAGTTCCTCAGCAGCAGTAAGTTCTCTCTTACCTTACAGGTTTTTTGTTTTGTTTTGTTTTCTCTTCGTTTAATTCCAGAAGTCTAATTGGTGCTATTAAGCTAAAACCAAACGCTTTTCTGTTTAATTCTCTTTAACTGTAAAGACAATAGCTTTAAAGTAAATGGACCATTTAAAGTAAATGGACCCTTTTCATAACAAGCCAGGTAACATCAACTAAAACACCAAAGGAGTTCTGCATATGAGGCTCCAATAAATCAACAGAAAAGACAACTGTTCTTATAGAATAATGAGGACCTTTCCTTCACGAATGAGAAATTCACCTAAGAAGAAACACAAATGAGAAATATGCATAAAACAAATGTTCATTTACATTTATATTTTTTTGCATGAAGTATTATTTGCTCGGGTTTATACCACCCAAGACATAGGACTTGGCTGGGATATAGGACATATCAACCTGGAAACATAGATCAAAAGCCTTACAATGCACTTGTTACTCTAATTCTAGGAATTTATCCCCAGGAAATAACCACCAATGTGCATAAAAAGATAATGAGTAGTTAAAAACATGGCTTCTAAATATCAAACAAGTTAAATTTTGTCATTTCTACTTAGTAGCCATCTAACTTTAAGCAAATTATCTACTTGTTCTTTATCTAAGTTTCCTCATCTGTTCAATAGAAAGAGTGATACCTATATTTCACAGAGTTATAGGTGGGAAGAGTGAAAAAGGAACTAGTACAAACCCTTCAATGTGCAAAACACAGTGTGAGGCCTCAAAGAACATTAGTATTATTTGGATTGGTTAAGTAAATCATGATATATTGATAAAGTAGAAAACTATCAGTCATTAAAAATGGCTGACACTAAAAATTCTAGAAAAACATAAGCAAACCATGGCCCGACCATAAGCCAAACTTGGCCAACTGCCTGTTTTGGAAAATAAAGCTTTATTGGAACATAGCCACATTCATTCATTTACATATCACACTACAACAGCAAAGTTAGGTAGTTGAAACAGAAACTGTATGCCCCACATAGCCTCAAATATTTACTATGTGGCCCTTTACAGAGAAAGTTTGTTGATCTAAAGGAGTATTTGCTATCTTGGGAACATGTTCTCAACCTGTTACATGAAAAGAAGTTTTCCAATGGCGTATGGTACATTTACATTTTTGTTGAAACGTGTATAGAAAAAAAAAGTATGGGTGCAGCTATTATATTAATATAATGACTATCCGCTCTCTGAGCAAGGGGACTACACATTTTATTTCCTTCTTTGTGTTTACCTATAATTTCTAACTTGGTATAGTAAACATGAATCATTTCTGCAGTAAAAAATGTAAAGACACTAAGAAGGAAAGAAACTTTTAATTGTGACGTAGAAAGAGAACAAGGAACTCATTTAATAGTAAAGCAAGATGGAAAGATATTTTTAATTGGTGAGAGGAATATGAGTTTGTATTCTTCATTTCTTCTCCTTCTCTCTCACAGATAGGAATGTGAAAAGTGGGGAGAGAGCAAAGAAAGCAAGCAAGGAGGGAAATGTGACAGCAGAGTTGTTACACGATGTGGACAGCCGCCAAGCTCAATAATTCCTAAGATAAATAAGTTTGCAAAGCTCAGAGAGATGCTACCAATCTTTGCACCAAAGACTGAGTTACACAACCCAGCCAGTAGAAGGAGAAGTCATGTGGTAGCAAATCTCATCCGGGAAAGATAACAGGATGTTTCAGGATCACTTATCAACAGGTCTGCCCACTGAACATTTATTTATTGCCTATCTGGTGGCAAGCGTTTACAATATCATAGGGTAGGAAACACAAAAGGTGACACATACAAGTCTAAACATATTTACATGGAAAAGAGGGTGACGGTTGTGTACTATCAAGAAGAATCATGTTCAGGTTTTTACTCAGAATCGAACTGGCTGAATGACGTGACACCAACCACTGAATTCCAGAGAGAGAACACTTTATTATGTTCTACCTGTTGAATCTGCAGTAAGTAAGGAGGATCCAAACAGAGATGTCCTTTGGCAGCTGGATATAGGCATCTGGAGCTTGGAAAGGAGATAGCATTTTGAGGAATCCATAAATCGGTGTATGCAGAGTACGACATTGCCCCTGGACTGCATGAAGAAAAGAAGGGGGCCAAGGATTCACAGGGTAGGCTGAGAAAGAACATGTAGGGACTGGGGCAAAACCAGGCAGAGTGCCTGTTAAATGTGCTCAAGAACCATCTCCACTATTTAAAACTTGCTGAAAATGAGCTCTTTTAATAACTTGTGCAGCTGTAAGCAGCACTTGCGATTAATGCTATATTCCTATGTCCCAAAGAACACAAACCTTCTTTGAAAGTGTGTTTTCCCACAATTTTTCAGCCTTTTTCTAAGCAAAATACATGCGTTATACCTTTCTTCATGTGGAGCTATGTGGTAAGAGGAACATGAATGGGAATCCATTATTAGTTTGCTTTGGTTTGGTTTGGTTTGGGGCTGATGCAGTGATGAGGAAGAGAAAGAGATTGCACAGTACACTGTACTCAACAGAGTCCCCAAAAATACCTAGGATGTAAAATTGGTCTTTGGAGATCAGTTGGTGACCACCATGAGGATGAACCCAAGTGCCCTATGCCTAGACTGTAGCACTGTCCTTTGCTAAGATTGGTTTAAGTGGCATGGCTCTATGGCGGAAGGCCTGGGAAGTAGTATGCAGGATACCAGACCCCAAGGTCAGAAGGTTCTACCACTAAAGGCTGGTGGACCCCACAAAAGCCTCAGTTTCCTCATTTCCTCTAAACTTCCTCAAAGTTTAGATAAATAGTATCTCAGGACTTCCACAAACATAATAGGAAGGGTATGGAGAGCTGGAAGAAACTATAAAATGGAAGGTAACATTTTTTTCCAAATTTTTTGAGGTATAACTGACAAGTAAAACGGTACACATATAAAGTGCCCCAAATCATCATTTGATATACATATACATTATGAAATATTTGCCACAACAAAGTTAATTAACATACTCATCACCTCACAGTTCCCTCTGTGTGTGTGTGTGTGGTGAGAACACTTAAGATGTACTCTTTTAGCAAATTTCAAGTACACAATATAGTATTATTGACTATAGTCATCATGTTGTCCTCAGAACTTGATCCTCAGAACTTACTCAACTTACAACAGAAAGTTTGTACCCTTTGACCAGTATCTCCCCATCTCCCACGCCCCTGGCCTCTGGCAACCACCATCTGCTCTCTGGTTCTAGGAGTTCATTTTTACTTCTATTTTTAGATTCCATATATAAGTGAAATCATACAGTACTTGTCTTTCTCTGTCAGGCTTATTTCACTCAGCATAATGTCCTCTAGGTTCATCAGTGTCATCCCTAAAATGAGAGAGCTTTCTTCTTTTTAATGCCTGAGTCGAATTCCACTGTATATACATACCACATTTTCTTTATCCATTCATCGACTGACAAACAGAGGTTGTTTCCCTATCTTGGCTACTGTGAATGTAAATCAAGACCACAATGAGATGTCACATCGTACCTGTCAGAATGGCCTTTATCAAAAAAACAAGACATCACAAGTGTTGGTGAGGATGAGAAAAAAGGGAATCCTTATTCACTGTTGGTGGTGGCAATGTAGGTTGGGGCAGCCACTGTGGAAAGTAATATGGAGATTCAGGAAATTAAAACAGAATTACCATATGATCCAGCAATCCCACTTCTGGGTGTCTAGCCAAAGGCAACAGAGTCAGTGTCTCCAAAGGATCTTTGTGCCATGTTTGTTGCTGCACTATTTCCAGTAGTCAAGATACCACAACAACCAAAGTGATGGAAGTTACTGTTATGACAGAGAACTAGAACTTGGTGACTAGAGCATTTTGCTGATGAGGTTGTGATAGCCCTGCTCTCACAGAGAAGACACCAGAATGAAGTGGCTCCCCAAATGGCTGGCCTGCTCCTTCCAGGTCTTGTGAAGAGGACACGGGCAGTGAAGAAGTGGCCTCACACTTAGAACAGCACCAGAGGCGTAGGCTTTCCCACCACGAGCCCCTTTCCACCCAGGCAGAGTGGGAATTGCACCCGTGCTCTCGCAGAGGTGCTGTCAGTGTGAGCCATCATGTGCCAAACCACTGGCCCAATGCCTGGACAAAGTGAGTCCTGGAGAAGTGAGAGCCGTTTGGACATTGCATCTGCAACGTAGGTAGCTGGCGCTTATCCTACTGGGATATTTCAGAACACACAGCCCAACACTTCCAGCAGCTCAATATGCTCTTATTCATTTAAAAAAAAAATAAAACAAACAACCAACCAAATAAATCTCTTCATTAAAGTACTGGTCACACAGATAAACTCTGTGACACCTCGGTAAAGGAGACACACCATTCAAGGAGTGAATGGCAGGATTTGTGTATTATTTATAACATCCTATGAATATACCTGGTTGCCGGGTTAACTTGTACACCCATTCTCCAGCTAAACTCCCTGTAGTTTCCTAGAAACGAGTTCCCACTGGGCAGAGTCACTGGGTCTTGGTTCCTATGGAAATATTGTCCCAACAAGGACATTTGCGGAGGCTTTTTCAGTCTCCCCCTGTCCCCATAAGCTGAGGCTGCAAAATTCTCTGTAAAAGACCAGTTCGTAAATATTTTAGGCTTTGACAGTCACATGGTCAACGTCTGCCACAACCCCTCAACTCCTCTGTGGTCATCACGGACAACTAATCAACGAATGGCATGGCTGTGCTTCTGTAAATCATGATTTATGAACACTGAAATTTGAGTTTTATGTAATCTTCACACATCATGGAATACTGCTTCTTTTTGAATTTTTTCCAACCATTTCGAAATGTAAAAACCATCCTTAGCTCATTTGCTATCCAAGAACTGATATGGGGATGGGTTAGGTCAAAGGGCAAGTAGTTTGCTGAACTCTGCCCTAAAATTGTAACATGTCATCACCCACAGTAGATTTTGTTTTCAACTACTGATCTCTCCTTCCCCAGAAGGCAGTGAAGGTAGTTGATATTAATCAGTCCTTTTAGAAAGAAAAAGCTCGCTCCAAACCCTTGCTGACAATTAGGCTTTATCGTCTGTTTCCTGGACTAGCTCCTTGGAGGGACTCATCTGCCTCGAGTCATTTTAACACCCAGACTCCTGCTGTGGCTTGGTGACTCCACAGCCAGCACTGTGTCACCTGGGCACCTTCTGCCTGCCCTTATGTGTTGTGACTCACCAGAACATGAAAAATGGTGAAAAGAGAGGCCTCAGGAGAGCCGACAAGCAGACTGGCACACTTCTAAGCTAAGAAAACTGAATTTTGCCAGTGCTCTCTCACTGCTTAAAAAAGAACGTAAGATCATGGTCTTCTATTGTACTCTCCAGCCAGCCATGAGGAAAGTGTTCGTTCACTGTATTTCAGTACCACAGTTCTCATATATTCTAAAATATAAAATAACTAGAGATGAACACTCCCATAGGAAAGAAAGTACCACTGGAGGAGGCTATAGTAAATGAGCTTTTCCTTCATTTATTGAGAATGCATCTGCTTGGGGGCACCTGGGTGACTCAGTCAGTTGAGGGTCTGACTGGTGATCTTGGCTCCAGTCTTGATCTCACAGTCGTGAGTTCAAGCCCCATGCTGGGTGTGAAGCCTACTTAAAAAAAAATGCAGCTGCTTGGTCACTTCCCCTCAAGGCCCTAGGAAGAGCCTAAGATAAGCACCCACTAAGGAGGCAAGGAAGGTCTTTAACTAAGACACCCACCCCTATCCTTGCTGCCAGTCACTGAAAGGCTCTTTTCTCCTGTCTTCAAAGGGACATTAGCAAACACAAACTGATATCCTAAACTTAATTTAGGTTGCCATACATCTACCATCCCAAACACTGAAAGGAAAACTAAGCCTTCAGCACAACCTCGCTGTAGTTATGAAAAACAGATAATATTCCAAAATTATTTTTCCTTCCCTTTTCTAAGATACCGAAGTGGCCAGAATAAAGCCCTCCTCCCCCTCAAGATGTCCACATCCTAATTCCCCAAACCTGTGAATATGCTGCCTTGCACAGTAAAAAAGGACGTTGCAAGTGTGAGTAAGTTAAGGATTTCGAAATGGGGAGGTTACCCTGGATTATCTGGGTAGGGTCCAGGTGATCACAGGTTCCTATAAGAGGGATGCAAGAGGAGCAGAGTCAGAGAAGAAGACACGATGGCCGAAGGAGGTCAGTGGGATGCAGGGTCATGAGTTGAGAGATGGAGGCAGCTTCTAGAAAAACGAAGGAAATGGGTTTTCCCCTGGAGCCTCCAGAAGGAATACAGCCCTGCCAAATCGTTTCAGACTTCTGACCTCCAGGACTGTAAGAGAATAAATCTGTGTTGTTTTAAGCCCCTAATTTTATGGTAATTTGTTACAGCAGCCATAGGAAACTAATACAGCAGCTGCTAAAAATGTCCCAGATAAAATGTAGTTTCTTACAAGTCAGCCACTTTATCTCAGTCCACTTAACCCTGAAGAATGAAAGGAAACTTCTACCCCTCTCTCAAGCAGGGTCCCTAAACTCTAGAACTACTGAACGCTTAGATAAAATGCGGTATTAAAGGGAAGGTTGAAAGGGTGAGTGGGCAGCAAGAGAACACTGCAGTCATATACAAAAAGCATTATCCAAGAGGGCTGCAAAGGATGAGATAGAAATGGAATGTGCCTTATTTATAGCAAAGCCTGCCTCCCCTCGCAAGTGTGTGACAGAAGAGCTGTTTTAAAGTTTTATTCTTCAAACTTGGCTGCAGAACTTGGCTGCATCTCAGAACTGTGCTTTTGTATTTAGCTTTAAAATATAAGAAGCAACCCCATGGCTAAACGGGAGGCAGAGGTGGTACGGGCAGGAAAAATGCAGGGGGTGGGGAGTGGAAAGAGGTTGAAATGTTATTCTTATTGAGTTAGTTGCTTAAGAAAAACAAATAGAGAATAAAATAGCAAAAGGCTTGGGAAAGTTCCAAGTTGAAAATTTCTCAACCCAGGCGTTGAGGCTCTCCAGAGAAGGGTGGTACTGCAAAGCCAGTCAGACATAAGCACAGGGATCTGGTTTCGAGGTAGAGAGCAAAGAAGACTCTAGCCCTAATTACTAGAGATCCCCTGGCCCTCCTTTTTTCTTCCTTTCTTTCTTCTTAAATTTATGTATGAGACAGAGAGAGCATGAGTTGGGGGGAAGGGTCGAGGGAGAGAAAGAAGCAGACTCCCCACTGAACAAGGAGCCCAATGCAGGACTTGATCCCAGGACCCCGGGATCATGACCTGAGCCGAAGGCAGACGCTTAACCAACTGAGCCACTCAGGTGTCCCTCTCACCCTCTTTCTTAAGTTCAGTAAACACTGACAGCAACCCAGGGAAGGCCAGCCTATATTTCCTTCTGGAAAACAATATGTATCAGGAGTCATGACACAAGTCATGCCCTCTGACCTAGAAATTCTAAATTTTGCTATTAATAACAAGGAACTGAATAAATGACAGCACGTTATCTACTTGGAATATAATACAATCTTCAAAACTTACGATTATGATGTGACATACTGTGGCACAGATTAACGCTTAGGATATGGTAGGAAAACATAAAATAGTGTATATGCTATGATTACCCACTAGGCTAGTAATATATTTTAAATTTTTAATTTAAGCATAATTAACATGTATCATATTCCTTTCAGGCATACGATATATTCAACAATTCTATACATTGCTCGATGCTCAATAAGTGTACTCTTAATCTCCTCTATTTTACTCATCCTCTTGCCTTCCTTCTGATAAACACCAGTTTGTTCTCTATATTTGAGTCCATTCTGTCTCTTTTTTGTTTACAAGTTTTGATTCTTAAATTCCACGAGTGAAATCATATGGTATATGTCTGACTTTTTTCCTTAGCATTATACCCTCTGGGTCCATTCATGTTGTTGCAAATAGCAAGATTTTAGTCTTTTTTATGGCTGAGTAATATTCTGTCATTTGTTCATATATATATACACACATATACTGCATCATATATATATATACACACACATATATACTGCATCATATATATATGTATATATATACATATATATATATATACATATACATACACACACTGCTTCTTCCTTATCCATCGATGGATGGACACTTGGGTTGCTTCCATATCTTGGCTATTGCAAATAATGCTGCAATAAACGTAGGGGTGCACATATCTTTTCAAACTGGTGTTTTCATTTTCTTTGGGTAAATACCCAGTAGAGGATTTACTGGATCATATAGTAATTCTATTTTTAATTTTTTGAGGAACCTCCATGCTGTTTTCCATAGCGGCTGCACCAATTTGCATTCCTACTAGTAGCGCGCAAGGGTTCCTTTTTTTCCACATCCTTCTCAACACTTGTTATTTCTTGGTTATGAATCTAGCTATTGTGTCAGGTGTAAAGTGATACCTCATTGTGGTTTTAATTTGCATTTTCCTGATAATTAGTGATGTTAATCATCTTTTCATGTGTCTGTTGGCCATCTGTACGTATTTGGAAAATGTCTATTCAGGCCTTCTGCCCATAAGGGATTTTTGTCATGTTGTATGACATCTACATATATTTTGGATAACAAGCCCTTATTGAATATATCATTTGCAAATATCTTCTTCCATTCAGTCAGTTGCCTCTTTGTTTTGTTGATGGTTTCCTTCATTGTGCAAAAACCTTTTATTTGGGTAGAGTCCCAATAGTTTAATTTTACTTTTGTTTCCCTTGCCTGAGGAGACATATCTAGAAAAATGTTTCTACAACTCTCAAAGAAATTACTGCCTATGTTTTCTTCTAGGAGTTTTATGGTTTCATATCTCACATTTAGATCTTTAATCTACTTTGAGTTTATTTTTGTGTAGGGTGGAAGATAGTGGTCTAGCTTCATCCTTTTGCACATAGCTGTCCATTTTCCCAGCACCATTTACTGAGACCGTCTTCCCCATTGTGTATTCTTGCCTCCTTTGTCATAGATTATTGGCCACATCATTGTGGGTTTATTTCTGGGTTCTGTATTCCATTCTATCGATCCATGTGTCTGTTTTTGTGCCAGTACCATACTGTTTTGATTACTACAGCTTTATAGTATCCTGAAGTCTGGGACTTTGATACCTTCAGCTTTGTTCTTCTTTTTCAAGATCGCTTTGGCTATTCAGGGTATCCCTGAATATTATATATTATATATGTACTAATATATACTTACATAAATAAAAGCCTGGAAAGAAATAGACCAAAATGTTAGCTGTGATCACATTTGTGTGGTAGGAATATGTGAGATTTTTTTCCTATAGTTCATATATTCTTTTGAAAATGAATTATTACTTTTAAAATGGAAAACAATGCATTTTTAAAAGGAAAGAAAGAAAATCAGTCAGCAGAAAGCTCAGCATTACCAATATTTTACCAGGTGAGTTTCAGAACTAAAAATGTTTAGTGTTTTCTTGCTTTGGGTTCTTCATATGAAGAATAAGGCTATTATTACACCAGGCACACCTCCTAGATTTAGCGTAATAAAATACACTACCCTCCTAAGTACATCTATGTTTTCTTATCACCAACCTTTGCTTTCACAAATCCATCACCTAGAATCATTTCCTGGCTTTTCCTGCAGAACAAAATCCTCCCCTTTCTTAAAGATGCAGTTCAAGTCATTTCTCTTGAAATACCTTCCTCCTCTGTAAGCTCACCTTGTCAACACCAACCTTCCTATAATTAACTACAAACAATTTGGAGATCTCCTTTGTTTTTTCTACATAATTTAATTTCTTTAAAAAAAATTACAAACTTTAGGATAATGTAAACCCAGATTCAAATCTCAATACCAGTCATTTACTCCTTCTGATCCTGTTTCCTTGCATGTAATATAGGATGACCACCACTTGCCTAACAAGCCATTCTGGTGATTACACGATTCAGTGTATGTGCAGTACCCAGCACAGTAGCCAGTATAGCCTGGGTAGCCAATAAATCCCTATTATCTTCCTTAATCTTACATCAGCAGATCTGCACTAAAGAAAATACTGAAGGTACTTCTCAGACAAAAGAAAAATGATCCCAGAGCTAAGCACAAAAATATAGAAAATAATAAAGCAATGAAAACAATAATTTTTTAGTAAATCTACACAACCATTTTATTTAGCAAAGAAAACAAAAATTTTACAAAAATGGCCAAGTCCAGTAGGGTTTTTAAAGTAAGGAATATTCAGTGGGACCATATCCCAGAATGTCAAGAACCAGCTTCCTTTCAAGGCAATTAATAGGTCTACCAGAACAGGGACCCAGTAACTACTGGGGGGGGGGGGTCATTCCAAGTATAAATCCTATCCCCTTATGATTATTTAATTCCTTTTCAACAAATAATTGATTGATTGATATCTTTTGATGTGATTTACCACAGAGTATGAATATTCTTTTGGTGTGAATGTGTGTCTATGTCTATATGTCTATCTTTGTATATTTTTTTCATTCCCTTATTGTAATGCATTTTTAGAAGTGAGAATGTGGATCAAAAGACTTATCCATTTTCAGTTTTGATTTCTATTGGCAATCATGTTTTTTAAAGTAATGCTCCTATCCCACGACTGAAACACTTATTTATTTTCCCTTCACAGATATCTGTAGGCTGTTAGTTTTTCTTGTTCAAAATCCTGTGAATGAGGACTTCACTCTATGGCCATTCGAGTTCTCCATAGTGTAGGAAAACCACAAAGGAGTGTCAATAGTGAGAGTAATAAATGGCCAAAATGTAAAATCTTAGACTCTTTGAAATGAAATGAGGGGGGAAAGATCGGGGGAAAAATGAAATGAAGCCTTGAACACAACAAAGGTTTCCAAATTAGAAAGCTATACTCATGGAAACACATCCTATTAAACCACGCTGAGCTGTTCTCTACACTAAAAATACCATCCCTTTCATCTGCGGACACTGATACCACTGGTCGGGGACTTGCCCACACTCCTGTGTCTTGCCAGCCAAGATACTGTGATGGGGAGCTTTTCCTCTGGCAAGTCCAATCCAAGGGGAAAAGGAAAACAGAACAGTTTTTTCCTAAGGCAATAAAAAACCTTCGAAATACTTAATGAAAGGAATCTTAAAATTCAGATTGAACAGTTAAATTAGTTACCCAGAATACTCTCTGAAGTTAGTCCTTGGGGAAAAAAGAAAAGAAGCCCTAAATGTTCAAGACCAAAAACCATTTATTTGAAACATACTGACTTATCTGACTTTTTAAAGTTTTGCTTGGGTTAACTTTTTAAAGAAAAGTTAGAAGAAAACAGAGAAGGCTATAAAAAGAATATACAGGTAAGGAAATGTGGATGTCTTTATTTTAGATTAGGAAAGCCCTGGCATGTTAGAGCTGAAAGTACTTTCGAGGTCACCGAGCCTAGCTAACCCCTCACTTCATAAGTGGCGGAACTAGACTTGAAACAGAAACAACTTGCGCACAGCCCGAAGTCAGCTAGTGGTACAGCCACAGCCGATACAGAGACATCCTGGCCCAGTTACACACTCATTCCATGACACTTGACTTCTCTGCACACAAGGAGGAGAAGGGCAGGCATCGCAGCTCTACAGTTACTTGGTTCAAAATTTTGTTGTTTGCAGGAGATCTTCTGACACTTCCCAAGTGTAACCTGGTGAAAAGATACCTCCTTTTTCCCCTCAGATTTGCCCTACACCTTATTGGTCACCAAACCCAGTTGGTTGTACCTCCTAAACATCTCTCAAGCACATCCCTTCATCTACATTACCACTGTCATTGACAGGGATGTCATTTTGTCCTCGCCCTAATTCCTGTAAAATCCCCAAACCATTCCGCCCACTAATCTTACCATTTCTCTCATAACCTCTCTGTACAAGTGCGTTCTCCATACTGATCATATGACTTCCCAGCTTCAAGCTCTTTCATGCTGACTTTCCTTACGAAGAAAAACAAGGTTTCAGTGACTTTCCTTTGCTTTGGAGTTAACAGCTGCATGAGTCAGTGACTCGTCAGGAAACGGATGGCACACATAAGACAATTCAAGAAAGGTTTATTTCCTAAAGGACCAAGTATAATGAAGTGGCAGAGTATAGGAGAACCACAAGGAAACACTCAGGAGCCTCTGACTTGTGCATAAACCCCTTACCTAGCAGTGGACCTAGTCACCTGCTCCTAACAGAAAGGATATAGAAAGTTATGTCCAAGATTAGGTTATAAAAGAGTGAAACTCCCACTCCCACCCCCCTCTGCCCCTTCTTCCTTGCTTATTCTGATGAAACAAGCTGCCTTGTTGTAAGCTACCCAGTGGAGAAACACATGTGGTAAGAAGCTGAGAGTGGCTCCAGTCAATAGTTAGTGAGAACTGAGGCCATCACTCCCACAGCACTTGCAGAACTGAATCCAGCCAACAACCACATGAGTAAGCTTAGAGTGGGCCTTTCCTCAGCTGAGCCTTCAGAGGAAACTGCAATTTCAGGCAACATCTTGATTGTGGGCCCTGTGAGAGGCACTGCCCCAGGGGACCCACCTAAGATTAATGAACTATGGAAACTATGACATAATAAATGTTGTGCTTAAGCCAGTTAACTCCATTACATTTTGGGGTGATTGGTTATACAGCAAGAGAGGACTACATAAACTGCAGCCACCCAGATGCCCAAAAAAGATGAGAAGAAAATGGTATCAGGACCCACAGGAGAATAGTCTGCCCTGAGAGGAACAACGCCCTTCAGTCAAGGGGCATGGGCAGTGCAAGACTCTACAGAGAGGGAGCCATGGGAAGGAATACCCTGGCTTTATTCTTTTTCCTCCCTCCCATCTCTCCCAGGCTTCTACTGACCAAACTTGGTTCAAAGCCAGAGATTCTGAGAGCCTTGCAGATGAGTCTACCTCCTGAGGCAGGGAGCAGTATGTGGGCGAGGGGGAAGGCAGAAAGCAGGTGTGCAGGTGCAAAGGGAAGATACCTTCATAATGTCCTAAACCTTTGGAATGATATGTAAGGTCTTTGGCAATCCAGCCCTAATCTCCCCAGCCGACTTCATTTCTCAGCCTCCATCACATATACATAGCTCCAAGAAAACAGCCACTTGAAGTTTCCAGAACTCAGTTTATAACCTCACAACCCTGTCCCTTTCCATGTGGTAGTCTTTCTGCCTCCTACACTTCTTTTTCCCCTTCTCTGCCAGTTAATTCCTATTCATCTTTCACGAATTAAGGCAGGTGCCAAGTCCTCTGGATGTCTTCTATGACATCATCATCCTCTCTCTTGATACGGACTTTGTGACCCTTCTGCCTCCTTCCACATTCCTCAGCTCACCTCTACCAAGAGTCTCTTGCAATTGCCTAGTTACCCATCACTGACCCATTAACCTACAGGTTTTGTCAGGGCACAGACTTCATCCTCCATTCCTAGCATCTGGCATGCAAATGACACTCAATGCATATTTGTTGATTAAATTATTGCTAATCCTCATTGTGCCTTGGTCACCAGGCTCTATAGGTTCCCTGACTCTCAGTTGTGCTGGCCACTACCACTGCCTTCTGTGAATTCCAAAACAATGTCCTAGTCTCAGCTTGCTCATCAGGTTTGCTTCTTCCAGGATAGATTTTTTTCCCCTTCTTGCTGCATACCACTGCCTGTGTAACTAAAATAGTACTACATTTACTTTTTGGAAATATGCCTAAAGCAACTTCTGCCCAGGACAGCAAGGGTCCTAGAACATTAGGGAAAGTGACCTTGGAGTATCAGGGCAACACGAAGGCAAGACCCAAATTCCAGCAGAGAAGGAATAAATAACTGGAAACTAACAAGTGAAGGAAACCAGCAATGACATACAAGAACTTTGGCTTTGTCTTCTTTCTCTAAGAATTCAAAATCATCCTTAACACTCTGTATTACTGACAGTATCCAGTGCTACTATTTAAACACTGTTCCTGCTATCTGTCTAATGCACAATCAGTACCACCAAATGATACCTGTACGAACGTCTTAAATGTTACTCATGAGCCAAAGAAACAGGTCACCACCAAGAAAATACTTTAACTGTTGAATGCTAAATCATTATAAGTACAATTTTTATTTTGATGCCTAATTATATTAGGTCTTATATCAATCCAGTTTAGGTTATGCAGGACTGTTTAAAATATTTCCAGAAAAGTTCAAAAGACCCTTAAAGTGTCACAAAGTGTCTCACAACATTGTTTTGACATCAGGGAAGTTTATTAACTTCTAATGATTAAACACTTACAGAATGAAACTTGTAAATCATTGCAGGAATGTATGTTTACAATATTTAGTCCCATCCCCTCATTTTACAGAAAAGGAAATGAAGCCAAAGTAATATTTCATTTATTATGTTGATGGGTTGCTAGGTACACAGGATTCATTTTATCACGCTTCTTTCTACTTTATGTGGACACTGAATATATTCTTGTAAGAAAATATATGTAAGAAGTATTTTGTGGCTAGGAAGGAAGGAGGAAAAGAAAGGAGAGAGGAAGAAGTCAAAATAAGAAACGTGGCTAGAAAAATGAAGTTGCCCATCCAGAGAATGAAAGCAGTAAGCGTGGGAGTTGGGGCCAGATATCCAGAGCTCTCTGCTCCCTGTCTGGCATCTTCCATCACACTGTACTGCCTCCTGACCCAAGTCTGGGTCAAGTTAAGCTACAATTATCTCTGTCCAACTACCATCTTATTGCCCAGAGCTCTACCAAATCAATTACCAATCCAGTTGGAAATTTCTCAAGAGACATTATTAACATCACTCAGAGAACTAAACAGAATCGGAAAAGCAACCTCCTTGTACTCAAAAGAATTCTGAGTTTGTTAAAGAAAGTAAACATTTTAGAAAATCTTTACCCAAGAAACAAGAGCACCATCAAGCAGAAGGAAGCTTTAGCATTACCAATGTTCAAAGTTAACTGAAGTCAAGTCTCTGAGAATAGTCATGAAAAGCAAAGATCTGCTGCACAGTATTTTCATTTATTTAATTCATCCGATGTCTGCTGAGCCCCAGCTCAACCTGGGGCTCAACCAACCTGGCAGTGGTAGATGACACAGTGGTGGAAAGGACACCAACAGGAGTAGACAGGCCACCTGGACACAATCATGGCTTCACTGGGAACTGGCTGAGTAACCTTATGCAAGTTACACACTCTCTCCACCCTTCAGTTTGCTCATCTAAATGAGGCTGTTACTAAAATCCTTTACTAGTATAAGTCTATGAGAGGAGACTGGTTGTTCTATATCTGAGAGATCTTTAATTATAAAATCAAAAACCCACCTCAAGGGCGCCTGGGTGGCTCAGTGGGTTAAAGCCTCTGCTTTCGGCCCAGGTCATGATCTCAGGGTCCTGGGATCGAGGCCCGCATCGGGCTCTCTGCTTGGCAGGGAGCCTGCTTCCCCCTCTCTCTCTCTCTCTCTGCCTGCCTCTCTGCCTCCTTGTGATCTCTCTCCCGCTGTGAAATAAATAAATAAAATCTTTAAAAAAAAAAAAACCCACTTCAAAACATCAACTTTCCCATTACTTGGCCATGTATACTCTACCTGGAAATTGTAAAAAAATATTAATAAGTGTGTTTCAAACTCAGATTCTCCTGAGAAGAGTTTAAAACTCAGGTTCCCAGGGGGTGCCTGGGTGGCTCAGTCGGTTAACTCGGGTCCTAATCTCAGGGTCCTGGGATTGGCCAGTGTCAGGCTCAGTGGGGAGTCTTTTTCTCCCTCTCCCTCTGCCCTCTCTCTTTCTCTCAAATAAATAAATAAAATCTTTTTAAAAAATAAAAAATAAAATAAGACTCAGATTCCCAGGACCCAGTTCAGTCCTATGAAACAAAAATATCTTGGTGAGGGGGATCCTTTGCGGATCAATAGTTTTATAAAACACCCCTAAATGATCTGATGTTCAGCCAGGTTCAGATATCATCCCTACATTGGACAATTCAGTGACCCAGGATCTTTTGGATCCAAGAATATAAAAAAAGTTAACAGGGTCTGGGTGACTTAATGAATAATTAAGTTTTTCTCTTAAATAGATTTTTAATGTGACCAATACATTTTTCATACACACCTCCAACCCAAAATGTGAAGGATGAAAAACTAAATTAGAAAGTCTGTTCAACTCAATAAATAAATCATGCCTTGGGAAAGTACAACTTCTCACAGTTAATGACACAGAAAACATGAAAAGAAAATGAAGAAGATACTGAGAGTGTGGGCTTAAGAAACCCACCCATCATTACTCATATGTCAGAAGGTTACCATCCTAAATGGCATTTAAAAGTCACAACATCATGGACATAATCATCCCACTTATTACTCGGAAGTTTACCCGAAAGCTCCATTTCTCTAGATTTAGCTTTTTAAATGTCAGCGTCTGAATCAACACAATGCAGTCCAAGCAAAAACATCACACTAAAAACATCTGACATGAGTAAGAAACAACAAACAAGAGAAAGAAAACAAAAAGGATGACACTATTTGGATAATTTTTAATGCAAATTTCTGTTGTAGACCTCTAAAAAAGTTTTGGTTTTAGAGTTTACAACTCTGAAAAACTATTATAGAAGAGGACTTCCATAGCAAATGTTTTGAATTGACCTTGATTTCAAGGTTTAATCTTTACTGACACCTTGAGGATAGTGTCCTGCAATATTGGTTGTATTGGTTGTAGCCAATGGCTGGTCTACAGCACTGCTTTGAGTAGAGAACTAGGTAAATAACCCACGGTTGAAACACAACCATGCTTTAGTCAACGTAACCAGGTTTAAATGATTTCTGGTCCTAGACCCATATTAAACAATGCCTTCTTTTGAATAGATTGAACAGATGCAATATCCCTTTTATAGCAATAACTAATACAGCAAAACGACATGAACACATGCATACCCCACACACAAATTTGTCATAAATAAGCAAGATATATTTCCAATATAGAAACCAAATGGCCAGTAGTCATATCTCTGAAGAACTACAGCAATCGACAGCTTTGTATCTAAATTAAACCAAAAAAAGTCCCACCTACCACCTAAAAAGTAAAAATCAAGTTCCCACAAACCTAAAGGAAGTTTTCCTTTCAATATAATACCAAACATTTATAATACCAGAAAGGTGTTTGGTTTGCATGACCTTTATATTTCCTACCAACCTTTAACAACCCATTGGTTTACGATCTCCTGAACAATATAAAAATAATTCAATTTAAATTTTAAAAACTTGTGTTGTTTTCCTATGTCTTAAAAAAGCAACTCACTATATGAACATACTTTAGTCAACTTATTAATAGCACCAACATTTATACATTTTATCATTTATTTCCTCTCCAAACGACACTGTCTTTATAAGACCTAAAGATAAAAGAAAAGAAGCATTCATTATGGACCACCTCCATGCAAAGTAAGATGCAAAATGCCTCATTTACTTTACCTAAATGAATCTTCATAATGACCCCAGGAGGTACTATCCTTCCTCCCACCTTTTTTTTTTCTTTTTAAAAATGAAGAAACTAAAGCTCACAGAAGTTAAGTAACACAAGGTGACACCACTAGGAAGTAGTAGAGTTGCAATAATTTTAACCTAGGTCTGATTCCAAAGCTCTGATTCCAAAGAATTTTATGAGTTTGGCATAGGGTTTCCCAGCATGGGTGGGTTAAGAAGGTAATGATGAATAAATATCTTTCTATTCTATATGCTTCACTAATTGGTTAGCCCTGTTAATCTCTTTTTTCTTTACTACAACTTAATAGGCATCTGTGTTAGAGAAGGGTTATCTAAGCATTCTATTACAAAGCAAAGGATTAAGGAATTTAATACTCAAAGCGAGATTAGTTTGAATTCTATCTTTATAAGGAAAGAGAAAAATTCACCATGTTGATTATCCAGGAATATCTAGTTCAGCCTTGCCCATGTGATTAGAAGAGATCAAACACACAGTCTTGCAGAATACACAGAACCCAGCAGACAACTCAAATATTTAGTGAAATGAATGAACATTAACTCATGTTCCTTATAAATATGTAATATGCTTAGGTTAAATTTTCACACATATGCAAGCCCCAAAAAGGTGGATTAATAAGAAGCAGTTATTTCCTCAGATTCAACATGGGCACAAATAAAACTTAGGTGACACAGTTCCTTCCTTTAAGCCATTCTTCCAAATATCCCTATTTGAATTAATAGCATCAATGTCTTTCTATAACCCAAGGTCAAAGCACAATCATCTTTGATTCTCTATTCCTCTGCTAATTCTATATTCATTCAGTTTCCAAGACATTTTTAAATTCAGACTCTTGAATCCCTTTGCTCAGTTCCACTCAATTCTGAGGGGTATTTCCCTGCTATATTAGTGTCTTCCTTACCTTTCTCACAGAGACAGAAATACCAATACCCTCCCCCCAGAGCCTCGAATCTGCCTTCATAATAATGCATCTGGCACACTGGGGCAAGACTCATAATCCCAAAGAGATAATAATTTTACAACTCCTAGCACAAAAGTTTTTCATTATTAAACTGCCTATGAGTCACCATTCTCAAATCTGGCTCCATCCAGACTCTTCCCAAAATCTTACCTCCATTACTCCATGTAAGTCACCTCTGCCCCCAAGCTCACTGGTTCTGGTTGCTGCTCACTTTCTGAAGCTCCTTCCCTTTGCTGAACACATCTCACCACCTGGAATGTTGTTCTTCCTTTCTGCTTTCCACATAAAGCAGTCCTACCCACCCTTTAAAACAGAGTTCAGAGACCACTCCTCTGCCAGTACACACCTGGCCTCTGAGCCTGGAAGTGATCACATGCTCCTCTGATTTATATAACACTCCATTTGCACTTCTCTTTTGGAAATTAACACTTAGATTATTACATTTATTTGTGTACATCTTACGTCTCCTACCAGCGGCAAACTTCAAATACATGCATACCTCTGTATCTCCCACGGCATTTAGACCAGATCTTGTACTTACTATGGGTTCAAAACCAATCAATTGATACATGTTACACAAAGGCTTTTAACTCAAAGGAGAATACATCTCCCTTTGCATTGCTTAGGCAATCTTTAAGTTTAAAGAAAACCAAATCAGGGACACCTGGCTGGCTCAGTCTGTAGAGTATACCACTTTTGATCTCCAGATTGTAAGTTCAAGCCCCACGTTGGGTGTAGAGGTTACTTAAAAATAAAATCTTTAAAGAAAACCAACTCATATTTTTCAAGTATGACAAACCTAAGTTCCTTGAATTTTAGAACTGGAAAATCACAGAGGATGTGAGAAGAAAACGATATTCATCTATCAGTCAAGGCAGTTTAGGCAGAAAACATTTGTCAGGCTGTCAACCATCACTCAACCCTACACACAACACACACACACACACACACACGCGCGCGCGCGCGCGCGCGCACACACACATCCCGAGCGTTTAACAAGAGGCCTTACTTTGCGGTAGACTATCATATTTGGAGAACTCTCCTCTGGGTCAGCAATCCCCACTGCTCTTTGATCCCCAGATCCCTGAGCCATCCCGGATGTCTTCACTCGCACTGCAAAAATAAACGAATAGACCATTAAGACATGAAAAAATTATATAAAGAAAGCTCTACAATGCAATGAAGTAAATATCTTTTGGCAGGTGATACAAAAATAAAACACGATGAATTTACTTTTCCTCATTAATGTAAGCAGTATTTTTTAAAAAATGTTTAGGGGATATTTGGGGTGTTGTTATCCACATACATTATTCTACTCCCAAAGCAACACGCTGTCTATTTTCAGCCCAGAATCATGCATCCTAGGGGTAAGCTTATGCCAGTCTCACATAATCTCCTGAAGACTGATGAAGCCAACAATTGATGTTGATTTTGTCTTACCAAAGCTCACTTTCTGATTAATTCTATGCATTAAAATCTGAATACTTTATCAGGGAAAGGCAAATCAAAACCACAAGGAAATACCACTTCATATCCACTAGGATGGTCAGAGTAAAAAAGAAAAACTTCAAATACCAAGTGTTGACAATGATGTGGACAAGTCTGAACACCTGTACCTTGTTGGTAGGAATGTAAAATGGTTCAGTTGCTATGAAAAACATTTCGGTGGCTCCTCAAAAGTTAAAACATAGAATTACCATATAACCTGAAATTCAACTATACTCCCAGAGAACTAAAAACAAGTATTCAAACAAATACTTGGACACAAACATTCACACCAGCACTGTTCACAATCACCAAAACATGGAAACAACTCAACATCCATCAACTGATGAATGGATAAACCAAATACAGTCTATCCCTACAATGGAATAAAATTCACCCATGAAAAATGATAAAGTATTGAAACATGCTACAACATAGATTTATCTTGAAAACACGACACTTAATGAAAGAAGCCAGACACAAAGATCACTGCAATGGACTGTTTATGCCCCACCCAAATTCACATGTTGAAATTCTAACCCCCCGTGTGATAGTATTAGGAGGTACAGACTTTGGGAAGTGATTAGTGCCCTTATAAAAGAGATCCTGGAGAATTCCTATGTGAGGACATAGTGAGAATAAAGTCATCCAGGAACCAGACACCAAATCTGCTCGAGCCTTGGTCTTGGACTTCCCAGCCTCCATAAATATGAGAAATAAATTTCTGTTGTTTCTAACCCAGCCAATCTATGATATTCTGTTATAGCAGCCCGAACAGACTGAGATGGTCATATAGTATATGATTCCATTCACGTGAAATATCTAGAATAGGTAAATCTAGAGAGACAGGAAGCAAATTGGTAACTACCAGCATCTAGGCAGAGGATGGAATGGGGTTATGGCTTAATGGATATGGGCTCTCCTCTGGGATAATGAAAACATTTTTGAATTAGATGTGGTGATGGATGCAGAACGTTGGGAATGTGTTACATGACACTGAAATGTACGCTTTAAGGAAGTTGATTTTATGTTATGTGATTTTTACCTCAATTAAGTAAAATGAATATTTTTAATTTGACCTTTTGAAAAAGCCTGAAAAGATATCAGTGAAACAATGACAGTGTAAGGAAATTTTGAAAAAATAAGTTCAGTTCTTGGTATCCCACTATATTTGCTGTGCTACTTCGCACAAGTTAAACAACCTATTGGTTCTCTTTGTTAACTTCCTTTTAAAACAAAATGTGCCTGCTGTGTACCCAGAACCATGCTAAGGCACCTCCCTCTACACTGCCCTCATCAGTAAAATGTGAATTCCACGGAGTACTCACAGGTAAGAGTCCAATAAAACTAAGTGTAAATGTATCATATAAAGCCATAAAAGTCCTATACAAATGTTATCACTAAGCTAAGAGCCTGCCTGGGTTATTTGCACAAAATTCATAGGTTTTTCATCAAAGAAACTTTTATAAATACCATACTTGACAGAAAAGGCCACTTCAATTCAAGATAAAAACTCAGGAAATATTTTATTGTAAAATAAGTTGGTACCAAAGGTCATTCCATAAAAACAAATTTGGGTGGAAGATGGACAAGAGACAGGAATTTGTCATTTGTGCGACGAATTTAAATGCCCTTAGGAAGTATACCGTTCGCATGTTGTTTGCTTTCATCATTTGTGGATTAAGCATTTTCAAAGTTAGGTTACATGAAGAGATAAGGAACATCATTCTCTTATCTCCACGCACTGTAATGTCAGTGTTTCCATGAATATAGTATTACATGGAAACACTGATTATTAATTCCAATCAGTGGCTTTTAAAGTAAATGAACAACACACTGGTGTATTTTTAAACAGCTGCTTATTTGCCTATTCCTTTGCCTGAATACAGAATATGACAGAGCATGAAAAACAAAAATTGAGTCCATTTATGTCTGCTCATTTATCTATGTAATAGAGCCATTTCGGGTTTCTGGCTGTATTTGTAAATGAACACTCAGACTTTAATGAGCATATTATCTTCCACCTGGAAAACTGTTATAACAGCAAGGTTGGGAATGACCTAGAAACAATCCTGTCAGCCCTGTCTTCGCCTTTCCCTGGCTGCCCTCATGCCCCCCCTCCCCCGGTCCCTACAGCAACATTTCTGATGTTGCAACAGGGCTGAGGGTCCAGGACCGGGACTTCAGACTACCAAGTGATGGCAGTCTCCATGGTAAGAATTTCAGTGAGTCTCGTATGTAGTAGAAAAGCTTCTATTTTTGGTTCCTCTAGCAGCTCATTTTGAAACTCAATGTCATTTAACTTTTCTGTGTCTAGAAAGAATCATTTCTAAAATAGTGATCTAACTACTTTCCAGCCCATGTGTCAACAGATGTTAGAGAAACGGGATGCAAAACCTGTACAGGTAAGGAGGTTATAATTACCTTCATTGACTATGAAGTTAGGGTTCATGACAGTAAAGGCCTAGATTCTCACTCATTACAATACAGGATGAAATATTTGTTTTTAAATTAAGTAAGACAGGAATGAAATAGGAACATTTTAAATTTCACAGTAGCAAAAACCCAAAAACTTCTTCGCGACATTTCTATGTACTTCATGTATATGCACAGAGTAAATAATTAAGGGCCTTTTATTTTAATATTTGAAAAACATGAATGTTTTTCTGAAAATACACAACTACACTTCAGCAGACAGAAAACACAAATGATATTCTTTTCCTATCATGGCTTACAGCTAACAAAGGGGAGAACTGAAAACATGTTAAGAGCTTGAGTTTTAAAGTCCCCAAGAAAAGACAGGTAGCTCAGTGGTTACAAACTGGCGTCTGTCATCAGACAGGTCCACATCCAAATTTCAGCTCCCCCACTTACAAGCTGTGTGATCTGGGGCAAGTTACTTCACCTCTCTGTGCCTTTGCTTCCTTATCTGTCACCAGAGTCCCAGCATAGTTGAAAGCCTTCTGAACTGGGTGGCCTGATTCCCCTACTTGATCTCCAATTAAGTAGCCGTCAGAACCAGGTCAAGCCACAGCCTCTCTGGACCCCAGGCAGACAATGGCTGTAAAAGCTTGCGTCTTCACTATTCCTTCCAGCTCTGCCCTAGAACCTCAAAACGTCACATTTCTAACTTTCCTTCAAACGCTCATCAGAATGTTCCATGCCACCTCTCTTCAATCATCACTGCCCATATCCTAGCCCATGTCCTCCACTCACGGCAGGGCTCCTGCTGAACTTGCCCGAAAATCACAGAACTGCTGGAGTGAAGCATCCCCTCCCAGACTCAGCATCCCTCCCCTTGAAGCAGTTTCTGTAATACCACCCCCCACCCCCAGCTGCAGTGGGACTCCACACTTCTTGGAGCAAACACACTGAGCATCCATGCACAAGGCTGCATGCTAGGCCTTGGAGCTATAAAGATAAATCAGACACAGATGTTCTCATTAAAGTGTCCAGAGTCCAGAAGGGGGGACAGACATGTCCACAGAAGCAGGACATTGTAATGTGTGGGTGTTCAGTTATGCCGGCACAGGGCAGAGCCTAGCAACTGAGATCAGAGCAGAAGGATGACTAGGAGTCTGGGGGAGACAGGAGAGGACATTCCAGCCTCGGGGACAACAGGCATGGCCCTCTGGAGGGCCCAGAAACGGGAGGCACCCAAGAGAAAAAGAAAAAAAAAACATGAAGACAATCTGATATCAAGAAGATTAAGTGGAACAGTCAACTGTGGGGTGAGAAATAACAGGGCTTCGCACCTCTCTTTGTTCACTCATTGATCAGGGATCTCTACTACAGGCAGTTCTGCTTGGGTGGTGTCTTTATTGGTAGGGTTCACCCTTCTATCACCAGCACCTAGAACAGGGCATGGCATATAGTAGACACTCGAATATTTTTGAATGAAAGATGAGACTGATAAGATTCTACCAAGATGCAGTGGACTCCTTCTGGAACATTCATCTGGTAACAAGTCTTTAAAACTGCCCCACAAAGAAGGCTCTTGATTGACAAAGAGCTATGTACAGAATCATACTTTTCTGCAGGGTTTATTGGTATGGGTCAGCCCTGAACTTAGGAACCCACGAGCTATTTATTTACTTATTTATTTGAGAGCTCTTGTGCACAGGCACAAGCAGGGGTGGGGGGTAGGGGAGGGGGAAAGAGAGAATTTTAAGCAGCTGCACGCCCAGCATGGAGCTTGACATGGGGCTGGATCTCACAACCCCAAGATCATGACCTGAGCCAAAATCAAGGGTTGGACACTTAACCTACTGAGCCACCCAAGCGTTCCATCCATGAGCAATTTAGATAAGAAGGAACATGTGGGAGGATGGAAAGTATAGTGAGAGACCCTGTGAATAACAGAACAATTGAGCGTCTATGACTCAAACTCTGATTAGTAAATCTTCTGCAAATCAGGACTGCAATTTACTCCAAACTTATGTTGCATTTGTAGCTTGCAGTTACAACAAATGCCAGCTGTTTTCCTTTGTAATGCCAGCTTCTCTGGAGCAAGCAAAGCCTAGGGTCCAGCAGATAACAAGGCTGAGCCCAGCTGGTAGAAGGACCTCAAGAATGTGGGAAAGGAAGGGGCTTGGAAGTCAGATTGGAAATAACATCTTGGCTCTAGCTACACCAAGCCTGCTGGGTAGTCTCTGGCAATTGACTACCTCCCCACACTCCCCCAACTTCCAGCTCTTCACCTGGAAGATGAGAGCCCCCTACGTTGCAGAGTTGCTTTTGAAGAGAAGATAAAATAAGGCATGCAAATTCCCTAGTACGGAATGACTATAGCCACTGACCATCAGTCTGGTTTCATGAAATCCCAGGCCATCGGCATCAAAATTGTTGGAGAAACCCTTCCCCCACCTCAGGGATTCAGAGATGAAGCCATTAGCTGTTTAACAAGCTTCTCTGGTGATCCTGACTCACAACTGAGACGGACCACTGCAGTGACACTCTGATGCCACTGAGATCACTGTCACATGCAGCTAAAAGCCTTACACGTCATGCCTGCCCCTCTTTGTGTCTAGCTCTCAAAACCCCATCAGGGACATATCTTGTGGGAGAGGTAATCAAAGCCTGACTGTAATGTAGTCTGAATATTTGTGCTGCCAAATAAGAATTTCTGTTGATGTTATTTCCTTTCCTCCATATTGTATTAACTTCACATTGTGGCCTCAGCCCATTAAAACCCAATGGATTTTTTTTTCTGACATCAGCAATGTTAGGCACTTCAAGAAAAAAGATTTACAAGATGTGTGCTAGCTCCGTAGTACAAGCTTGTTTACATAGCTCTAATCTGACTGAGTGGGCAGGAACCTCCAGGGGGAAGAAGAAAGAACAACAGCTCTGAAGAACAAATAACTTTTTCTGTTCAGCAGTCTGCCAACGTGACATTTCCTACATAGATGAACTCAAAGTCCGGATGCTCAGTGAAAGAGAGAGAGTTGGCTTCAGGTCCTATACCAAAAATCTTAAAGCAAGCTGCTGGAGTTCAAGTCATTGGGGCCAGTTTTTGTGGCCATGCCAGGCACCCAGGATTCTACTGGTATAGAACCAGTTGATCATTTCAGGACATCAGGTGGCATTCGGTGGGTCCCAAAATCTCGTCCAGGACCTGACCCAGACTAGTAGCCGCAGCATCACCTGGGCTTGACTCTAAAGATACATGTCCCTGGGTCCCCTGCTCCAGAAATTCTGATCTGGTAGGCCTAGGGTGGCCCCTGGAGATTTATAGTTTAAACAGTCCCCAGGTGATGTGGAAGTCCAGTCAGATCTGGGAAACACTGACCTAGATTCCATGAGCCTGCCTTCCCTTCACCTCACTCCTACACCCCCACCACACTGCCTACTGTCAGGGTAACCACGTGGAGGTGAAGCTCCTTCCCTTGTATTTGGGCAGAGACTCTCTGTGCTGAAAAAAGCAAGGGTCCTGGAGTTAAAGCGATCATGAACAACTTAGCGCTATACTGACTTAGACTCCCTGAACCTTGGTTTCCTCATCTATAGAATAGAACAAATACCGGTCACCAGTATCAGGGGTTTGCAGCCTTGTCTGCTTCTCAGAATTGCCCAGGGAAGGTGTCACAGTGACTCCAACAGGTGGTTATTACTATTCCCACTCTATAGATGAGAAAACTGAGGCCCAAGAACATAGGCAACTTGCCAAAAGTAAAGTAGCTTGTCAACCAAGCAACTAAAATCCAAACCCAGGACTGACTCCGATGCCTGCATACTTTCCAACTTGTCAGTCTTGGTCTCTAGTGACATCACCTATATAAAGTATTCAAAACAAAATTTCGTAAATATGTAAAATTTAAGTATATATTTAAATATAAAGTAATTAGCACCTCTATGCTACATATAAAGTACTTAGCAGTAGGTACTTCTGGTACATCGTATAACTGGCACATAGTAGGTCCTCAACAGTTGTGTAGTTCCTGCCTTCCACTTCCTAGTATATCAGCGAAGTTGATTTCCCCATACCAACCCAACTTCAAGACATACATAAATACAAGCTCTTTAAGTTGCCACAGCTGTCTTACAGCCTAACCAAACTAATTTTTATTAAAAGCTGCTTATAAAGATAAATATTTTTGCATTCTTCATATTAAACTGAGGTCTTAAAAAAATTAAACTGGGAGAAGCAGAAAGTTTTTCACGTAAGGGGATGTGCTTGGCCATGTGATGTGGCTCACTGTCCTATTACTGTGATTACTGCTCAAATTTCGGGCCCATGCAGGCATCCTCTCTTGCTGGTGCTCTTGACCCCACACTGCCCTGGACACCCCCAGACCCTTTCACCTCCACATCCATTCTTCCTGCCTTTTGAACTCTTCTTCTATTAACAGTATGCCTGTTGTGGCCTTCCACATTTTCTCTTTGACCTTCAGTGACCTTCATGGAAACCTGGCTTCCCCCCAAAACACTCCCCTCCCCTGGAGCCCAGCTATTCTCACCCCACATATCTCAAACCAGAAAGTAAGATAAGCATCCTTCTGGTTCCCTGTTGCTGCTTCAAACAATTTCTCTCCCATCTTCCTACACAAATCCCTGCTCTTGTGACACTCAGACCATCTAGCTATGCCACTTTCTATCCTTCCTCACTACTATTTCCCACCTTTCTTCCATGAAGCCTTTTAATTTCCTGAGGACTCCCACTTTCAGTTCTCAGAGGTTTTCTTCATTCCTCACTCCTTCATCAGTCTCAATGACTAGAACATCAGAGTCAAAGACCTCTCCTGAAGGCTGGTTCTTCCATCCTTTTATTCCCCCATCTGACCCCTTTTCCTCCACCCCTCTTCCTCAGCCACTGTCTCGCATGGCCACATGCTGAACCCCATCATCAATGGTAGCCATACCCCCTCAAATTCCAGTTCACTTACCAGTTCTTTCCAGTCCACTTTCTCTACATTCACTGCACACATTTTTCAGACTTATTTAGACATCTCAATCCATGGAACTCACACGTTTTTTACCCTCCCCCTCACTCTGCCTTCCCATCCTTCTCTCATTGGGCCCATCATCTTAGCCACTCAGTCTAAACCCTTGCAAATATCCTCAACTGTCTTGACATGCCATTTCTGCGGCAGATTTCCAGGCAAAACTCTGACACCAAGAGAACCGGAACATCAACCACACAATATCCACATAACATCTCAATATCCAAGCTCACACCCAAGCAGGTGTGCTCTTTCTGGTGGGAGTGAGGAAGAAATCACACAACCAGACTGACCCGGCCGCAGTTTAAACGCATGAGCCAAACCTTAAATTAGTCAACACTGCCTGTCAAATCTAAGATGTTTTCCCACCAAGTTTCCTATCTCCCTATCTGATTGGCTAGCTCATATCTTCTTTTTGTTCAAGCTTCACACACAGTCTCAGTGAGTGGGAGGCTCACTTCAAAATTCACTGAACAAATGGAAGTCAGCAGAAGGCAAGTCTCTCATCTTGAGGCACCTTAACGTAAACCACCAAGTTCTTTGACTTCCCTCCTCTTACAGTAGAGGAAGTGTTGTTATATTTACTAAAGGGAAGTCACTCCACTCTTGCTCTTGATTGGAAGATGATAGAATTTCCTCCTCACTTATCTCCTACCGCCACACTAATGGGGCTCCAGTATAACAGTGTATTACAGCTCAAACATCTGCAAGATGCAAACTCTCTGAGGACTTCTCAGGGAAACCTAAAGTCAAGAGAGAAGACACAAACAAGAACAGGAGTGGAATTTGAAGTTTCTAGCACCTACGGCTATAGCAAACATTAAACACACTTCAACTCTTGGCCAAGTTAAATAAAGTCTCACACTAAAGCCCCAGTTACCTTAAATCCCATTACTGGATACACCATGTTTGCCTTTTGACAAAAAATTTCAAGGCATATATAAGACAAGAAAAAACACAGGCTGAAAGGACAAGCAATCATCAGACTCAGGACAGAGATGTTGAAATTATCAGACAAGAAATTTTAAATAACTGTGGTTAAATATGTTACAGGATCTAAATAGAAAAAGTAGATAGTAATGAAAGCAGAGAAACAGAAACTCTTAAAAAAAAAACCTCAAAAAAGTAAATGCTGAAAGTTAAAAACACTGTAACAAATGAAGAATGCCTTCCAAGAGCTCATTGGTAGACTCAAAATGGTCAAGGAAAGAATCAGTGAGCCTGAAGATCAATAGAAACTTCTCAAACTGAAAAAAAAAGGAAAAAAAAAGCAAGAAAAAGAAATTTCTAAGAACAGACACAGAACATCCAAGAACTATGGCACAATATCTAAAGGTATAACATAGGTGTAATTGGAATTCCAGGAGAAGAAAGAGAAAGGAATGAAATATCTGAAGGAATAATAACTGAAAACATTCCAAAGTTAATGATAGACACCAAATTACAAATCTAGAAAGAGCAGATAACACCAATCACTATAAATTTTTAAAAAATACAACACCCAAAAGAAGATGTGATATATATATACAATGGATTATTACTCAGCCATAAAAAATGAAATTTTTGCCATTTTGCAACAACATGGATGGATTTGGAAAGTCTAATCCCAAGTGAAATAAGACAAAGACAAATACCATATGATTTTACTCATATGAGGAATTTATTAAACAAACTAAAAAAAAAAAAAGACAAAAAACTCTTAAATATTGAAAATAAATCGGTGGTTGCCCAGAGGGGAGGTGGGTGGGAGGATGGGTAAAATAGGTGAAGGGAATGAAAAGTACACTTATGGTGAGCACTGTGTCATGTATAGAATTGTTGAATCACTATATTGTATACTTGAAACTAATATCACATTGTGTGTTAAAAACATTAAAAAGTAGCAGACCTTAGACCCAGCTAAAAAAAAAAAAATACGACACCTAGGTATATCATATTTAAATTGCAGAAAATCAAAGACAGAGAGATCTTGAAAGACACCACAGGGCAAAACCCTTACCTTAAGAGAAACAAGCATAACAATCACAGGTGGCTTCTGATCAGAAACCAGGCAAGAGCAAGAGAGTGGAGTGAAATAATTAAATATTGAAAGAAAAAACACCAAATTAGAATTCTGCATCTAGTGAGATTCTTCTTCAAAATGAAGGAAAAGATGAAGTTTCTCAGACAAATAACGAGTAAGTTTATCACTAGCAGATTTGCCCTTCAGGAAATTCAAGAAGTTCTTCAGGCAGAGGAAATTATATAGGTCAGAAACTTGGGTCTACAGAAATAAAGAGCAAGCATCAGGGAAGAAATAAAGGGAAAATAAAATCTTTTATTTTTTTATTCTTAATTGACTTAGAGGAAAGGAATAGACTCTCTTGAACAATATTCATGGGACAGGAAAAAAGCATTTTCTTTTTTTAAAGATCAGTCTATCAGGGCGACCGGGTGGTGCATCAGTTGAGTGTCTGGCTCTTGGCTTCTTCGCTCCGGGTCAAAGATTAGCATGCCAAATCCTAACACAGAGCTCCAGAATAGACCTTTGTAACGAACTAGTTCAAAGGTTTGCAAACTAAGGCTGAGGGGACAAATCTAGCCTGCTGCCTGTTTTTGTATGGTCTGTGGGCTAAGGCTGGCTTTTACATTTTTAGAAGGTTGCAAAAAGTTAAAAGAAGAATACTTTGTGATACATGAAAACTGTACAAAAATCAAATTCCTGTGTCCATAAATAAAGTTTTATAAATAAACACTTGTGTTTACTTATCATCTCTGCTGCTTTTGCACTATAACAGCAGAGTCGAGGAGCTGCAAGAGAGACCATATGGCCCACAAAGCTCAAAGTATTTACTATCTGATCCTTTTCATAAAAAATCTCCTGCTCCCTGAACAAGCCCCGCCATTTAATTTTTCAGAGGATGAACCCAAAGTCCAAGAGATCAAGTTATATTCTAACCTCATCTTGCTGGTTAGTAACAGAGCCAGCATGAAAATGTAGGTCTTCAGGTTCCAAATGTCTTTCCTCCCACGTGAGAGGACTTACATTTTATTAGTCTGAGATCTAAGATCGTAGTGTCTAATACTACTGACTGTAGGGACCGCAGAAGCAACTCTCGTTATTCTCTGATTTCACATGATAATGATTGTATCACTGCCAGGGAAGAAGTAGGAGTGACAGAGAAGCTTTGCCAATTTTTATACACAAGAAGGGGATGACTAAGAAATAAAGAGGAGGGCGTGTTCCCAGGGGACCCAAGAAGAAAGGCGCTCCTATTGGCTTTTTTTTTTTTTTTAATGTCAGTTATATTCCTTGAGATTTTGTTGGCTTTCTTCTTCTTCTTTTTTTTTTTTTTTAAGCATAGGTGAAGTCAGTATCTTTTTATCCTAAAACTAGGCATTTAAATATCAGGTGCATCTCTTCTATGACTCCATACTATACCTATATTTGGAGCAGCAGTAATATGCTTTTCTTCTTCTGGAGATAGCTAGATTTAACAAACAAACAAAAAGATCTATTCAAGAAGCTTATCAGGCAGAAGCAATGTAGGTCAAAGAAACTGAATAAGCTTCTGAGGGTTTCGTACACTTTTATTTGTATTGATGGAAGACCAAAAAAGTACAATTAGCATGTACCACTTCTTACAAGGAGAATCTACCTTATTACAGAATGATGCTCAAGAACTAGGAAAGCCAGATAAAATTTTAAAAAGGAGAGCTCTCAAGGCAATGAGGACATGTGAGACCAAGATCCAAAAAAAAGTGGGGGGGAAGTACAGAGGGGGCCAGAAACTCCATGCAACTATTCTATAAGCATCCAGTCAAATTCAGCATCTATTCAGGAAAATATTCTTTGCCAATTTTGAACATAAAGGAACTGGCTTAACCTGATAAAGGGTATTTATGAAACATAGCAACCATAATATTTAATAGTCACACTTTGAAAACTTTCCCACTGAGATTAGGAATGAGACAAGGCTGCCTGCTATGACCACTTCTATTCTCTGTTATAGAAGTCTAAGCCAGCACAACAGGCAAGAAAAATAAATGAAAGGGAGCAAAGGAAGATTGCAAAGGAAGAAGGTAGTTCGATTGTGTACATGGAAATTCCATAGTAATCTACACAGAACTCTTTGAATTAATAAGTGAATTTAGGAAAGTCACTGGATTCAATGTCAATAAATAAAAATCAACTGTATTTCTGTATTCCCACAGACTAACAGCCAGAAAATATGTTTAAAAATGCTATCACTTATAACAACATCGACTGACTTCAAATACTAGGAATATTTCTGAAGAAAGATGTGCCATACCTTTACCACATGGAGAGAAACAAAACAATAACAGAGATGAAATATTTAAATAAATGAAGGGATACACCATACATACTAGTGGATTGAAAGAGTCAATATATAAAGACATTAGGGACGCCTGGGTGGCAGTGGGTTAAAGCCTCTGCCTTCGGCTCAGGTCATGATCTCAGGGTCCTGGGATTGAGCCCCGCATCGGGCTCCCTGCTCAGCGGCGAGCCTGCTTCCTCCTCTCTCTCTGCCTGCCTCTCTGCCTGCTTGTGATCTCTCTCTCTCTGTCAAATAAATAAATAAAATCTTTAAAAAAATAATAATAAATAGTGCGCCTGGGTGGCTCAGTGGGTTAAAGCCTCTGCCTTCGGCTCAGGTCATGATCCCAGGGTCCTGGGATCGAGGCCTGCATTGGGCTCTCTGCTCGGCAGGGAGCCTGCTTCCTCCTCTCTCCTCTCTCTCTGCCTGCCTCTCTGCCTACTTGTAATCTCTCTCTCTCTGTGTCAAATAAATAAATAAAATCTTTAAAAAATAATAATAATAATAAATAAATAAATAAAGACATTAGTTTACTCCTAAATTGGGCTAGAGTTTTAATGCTGTCCCAATCAAAATCTCATCAAAAGAAGATTTTAAATTTATGCTGTAATGCAAATGTTTAAGAATAGCCAAGCTATTCTTTTTTTTTTTTTTTTTTAAAGATTTTATTTATTTATTTCACAGAGGGAGAGAGATCACACGGAGGCAGAGAGGCAGGCAGAGAGAGAGAAGGGGAAGCAGGCTCCCCGCTGAGCAGGGAGCCCGACGCGGGCCTCGATCCCAGGACCCTGAGATCATGACCTGAGCCGAAAGCAGAGGCTTTAACCCACTGAGCCACCCAGGCGCCCTAGCCAAGCTATTCTTAAATAAGAACAAAACTGGACATATGCTATCAGACATGGACATCTTATTAAGCTATATTGAGACAGTGTGGTATCAGAATAAGAAAGCCAAATAGAACAATAGAAGGGGTTAGAAAGCAGATAGAGATCTACATATAAATGTTCACCTGATTTATAATGAAAGTGACATTTCAGAGCTGTGTAAGAGACTTTTCAGTAAGTAGTGTAGGAGGTTAACTGGATATACATATGGAAAACAAAATAAATACAGATCTCTTTTTTATGTCATAGGTAAAAAATCAACCTCAGGTAGATCTTTTACCTACAGATAAAGGGCAAAACAATAGGGTTTCTACAAATCAAAATGGGAAAATAACTTCATGATCCTAGGGTAGGCAAACATTTCTTCAGCAGTCACAGAGAACAATAACCATAAAGAAGAGGTTAACACGTTGGATTATACTTAAAGCAAGATCTCCTACTCGTCAAAGAGAGTCAAATGGCAAGCCACAGAATAGTAAAAGATATTTTAAATATATATAACTGAGGAAAATATTTGGATTCAGATTTGTTTTTTAAAAAACTCCTATAAATCAGTAATAAAAAGATAATCCAATTTTAAAATAGGCAATAAACTTGAAGACACTACAGAGATTAAATAAAAGTGACCCAAAAAGTATTAGAAAGCCACAACACCATTAGTTAACAGAACAAACTGAAACCACAATGAGACACCGCTACACACCCACCATAATGTCTAAAATTAAAAAGTCTGACAATCCCAAGTGTTGACAAGTATGTAGAGAAACTTTAACACTCATAAACTGATGGCAGGAATATAAACTGGTACAACTACTTAGGAAAACTCTTTGCAAGAACTTACTAAGTTGGACATATGTACCTCACATCCCAGCAATACAGTCTTAGGTATATACCAAAGAGAAATGCATTAATATGTGCACCAAAAAATATACACAAAACAGTTTAGAGCAGCATTATTCATAGTAGTCCTAAACCAGAAATGTCCCAAATGCCCATCTACAAACAGCAGATGAATAAACAATCTATAAAATGTTACAAAGTGGATTGCTACATAGCAACAAAAACAACCCACTGCTCCGCTCACATGGAGGACTCTCTCAAACAATGTTGTGCGTAAGAAGCCACAAAAAGGGGGGGATATACATATACTATAATTCCATGTATATGTTGAATACTTCCAATAAGTTGGAACACCGTGATATTAGAAATCAGGTTAGTAGTTACCACTGGGGAAGGAGAGGGTGTAGTTACTAGGAGGGAGTATGGGGCAGCTTCCAAGGGAATGGTAATATTCTCTCTCCTGACCTGGGAGTGATAATATGGATGTTTACTGTTTGAAAATTTATTGAGCAATGATTTATGTACTTCTCTGTGAATGTCTTAGCCTCTAAAATTGTATGTTTAAAAAAGACTAGTGCAAATATTCTGGGAGAAGGATACGGCATCTCCTGTTCTCAAGGTGACACCGGAACCATCTCAGGTAAAGTGGTGCAACAAGTGAGAAAACTGCACGGTTGTAGGGATGCTGGAGGAGCCAGAAGTCGTGTCTGTCACCACTTTATCCATTCTCTCTGGCATTTGTGCGGCAGCTATAGGTCAGAAGCAGTAATCTTTGAATGAGAAACAGGGTATAGAAGTGAAGCGAGATTAGAAATGCACAATTGAGGGAATATTTCACATTATCCGAAAGCTTTATTGCTTTATTTTGGATAATGACATTTTCTGACTCTTATATAAAGGGTCTCAGAATTCTCAAACAGTAGCTGAAACACTCTGCATTCATTCTACTGTCCAGCAAATGAAACCCAAAGTCCTTCAGCCGGGTGAGAAGACTGGGGCAGTTACTGTTTCTCATTGCCCAAGATATTTTTTGCTCTCAAATTTGCTTCTTCTGCTAGGGAAGGATGGGCCCAGGAACTATCCTGACCAGAGTATGCTGTATCACTGGACATACTCATTGGATCAAGTTAGACTATCAAGACCAATCAGGGGCCTTTCCTGAGACTGAGATAAGGAAACTGGAAGAAGAAAGACCCTCTCCATGTGAAGGGCAGTGTGAAAAGGATATGAGGATGGCGATATTAGTGATCATCTTCTTTTTCTCTAGGGTCACCATAGGAAGAAGTCAAGACAATGAGGTATCAAGTTAAGAATGCTGATAGTAACACTGGAGTCCCTGGATCCAACCATGCCTGAATTCCCAAATATATGAGTCACATAAATTCCTTTTCTTGAATTGGTTTAAATTTTGCTTTAATTTAGTTCTTTTAGGTTTTTTTTTCCTCTATGCCAGAAAACCTTGAATATCCATTATCACTACTATGTATATATGTGGCATTCAAGTCCCTAATAGACTGGACCCAATTTGAATTTCTAGTCTTGTCAATCACCATCCATCTTCCTATGACCAACAACATATCAAATTTCAACCCCAGGAAACTTATCCCAACCAAGAATTCCCAATAAGCAAAGTTCAACTTAAGCCAGTTTACTTCCAGATACACATTTGAGAGCCAACAGGTCATTCCCAGTACAGATAATTAGAAAATACAAGAAACTGGGGCTTAGACACAGACTTTGTAAAGTGGGGGAGGGAGGTTGTAAGGCAGATGGCAGGCAGGGGAAGCGGTTTTTGCAGAGAAGCTTTTGAAAGCTACAGGAAGCCAAAGAAATGAAAACCTGGAATTGACAACATATGGTTTGGCACGAAGCGGAATACCCTACGCATTGGGGTGAGACATCTGAGAACTTCCTAATCAGTTCTGCCAAGCAAGTTAAGTAAGGTTTATCCCAGATTCATCCACTTTACCCTTGAACCACAGAAAGATCTGGGAGTCAGCGGTCAAGCTCCGTCAAAAAGTCTAAATGGCATTGAATGTTTGGACAGACAGCTTGACACCACGCAGGGAAATACCCATTTATTTGCAGGAGAACTGTGCGTTGAATCTAAAAAGCAAAAACACTTATGAGCATTTCAGCAGAGGCGTGATCTCCCGGAATATAGCAAGAACTAGAAATTCACTGTGGCACACCCTCTATTATCAATAGAAGGTGAGGAAAATGTCACTCACAATGCCCTTTGTTTTCTCTTTTCACTTTTGCTAAACATAAATATTCATTAAACAGTTTTGCTTACCACCTAGATTTCTTCTGTCCCTGTTTCGCCTTAAATGTTCAGCTAACCAACATTGACATCTCCTGACTGAAAGGTTTTTAAGGACCTGATTCTCAAGAGGGGGATATTCTTTGCACACTTTGTCACCTCTGTCCTTTTACTTACATAGAAATGCCTCAAGAACACCCTTGCCACCTCTGTCCCCTGCCCCCATCTCTGCAGGCCCCAAAACCATTGGTTATCAAATGTCCAATTCATCCACCAATGTCTTCAATGAAATCTCCCAGTAATCCTCCCCCATCCCACTTATATGTGCCTGTCCTACCACCTTCTGTTTCTCTTCTCTCCCCCCCACAGAATTTTAAACTTCTCGAAAACAGGAGCCATACCTGATTAATCATGATCTAGAAAAGGGTGTTAAGTATAGGGACCTATTGCCGAAGAGGACAAACCAGGCAAAAATCAGGGAAGAGCAGCAGAGACCTTAGACAAACTGTGCCCCGGGGTAAGAACGCCACGCACTCCCCCAACTAGGAGCTGCCTAAACCAGAGATTTCCAGGAACAACCTCTCTTTTGGTAATGCCCTCAGAGCACTCACAATTTCTCAGCCCTATTCTGCATTTGGGGAGAATGCAGATCAATAGTGTTGAGCTACTTTGCCCAATGTCACAGACCCCGGGGTTCTGGCAGAAGCCAGCCAGCAGCCAAGCCCCTCAACTACCTGCCATTCTAAAAGGTAAAGTGCCTTCCCCTAAAAAAGAAAAAAAAATCTAAAATATAATCAATAAATTTATTCTGTGTGAATGCATCCTTTCTATTTTGACCAGCTGCTGAATCAGTCTTTGTTTTAGGATGTATGGTCAGCAAAATGATATAATGGCATCTTCCTGCTTGGTTTGGAATCTGAACACAGTAGCACTTACATAGCAGCTTAAGGGAAAAATACATCGGACATTTTTTCGAGTTGTTGTCTTTCTTCTAGAGAGGTCACAAACATGAAAAACAAAGCCAGCTCAAACAAGTGTTCAGCTTGGACCAGTCCAAGATGTCCAAGATGCAATGTGCATCTGTAATATTTTTCTAATTGAAATTAGTTGCTAATGATTAAAAATGAATGACAACAGCAGGGCTTTCTGAGCAGCACATACCCTTTGCTTTAACACAGTCCTCACCTGTCCCTAATACCTTCCCAGCGCTGGAGTTCAGTGTCTCACACCATTCCTCATCACACACAGGTGGCTTGTTGTTTGGTACTCACGTTTCTATCAAAACTGGGTCAGAGGGCCCCAGGTTTCCCAAAAAATGGGCTCTTAACCCTGAAAGCAAACAATAATTGCTATACTCACCAATTATCACCTCCACCTGCAAAGCTTGCTGTTATCCTTCTCTTCAACTATGAAATTTCCACCTATTTCTCAAAGCCTGCCTCTACCAGGTCTGATTATACAATGTTGGCTCTCTGCACTAAACTGTTTACTATTTTTGCTATCTATTTGTTAATCTGACTTATGAAATCCCATGCACTTTCCCCTAAACTGCCGTTTAACAGCCTTCATTGTTAAATTTCTATTTATTTCTAATATTTCTCTAAGATAAATGATGTGATCTCAAGGGTAGGGCCTCAGTCTATCCTTTGTGATATATCAGAGAGACTTGGGACTTTGTGGTCAGATGAGATTTAACTTCAAATCTCTCAGCTTCTCTCTACTCAATAACTCTCTGACATAGCGCAAGTGACTGAACCTCTTCTTCAGCCTCAGTCTTCTCATCCATAAAATGGGAGTAATAACACCTAATTCTTGTTAGGAGATTCTGATCTACAAAACGCTTTACAAGTGCTGAGTATTATCAGTCTACTGCTTTATTATAGATCCATAGCTTTGTAGGCCTGGTGACTTTTTATTTAGGAAACCAACAAGTGCTTTTCAAGCATTGACTATGTGTGTGTGGCCTTGTGCTGGGTGCAGGATAAAATCATGGTTAAAAAAAAAACAACAGACCACAGACAGTGGGAGAGACCAATATTAGTATATAATTACAAACCGGGACGAAGGCCTCAGCATATCATCATTCCAAGGTGATCTGGCCAGGCAAAATCAAGTAAATAAGAATGGGTGTAATAACCACGTGCACCTTGCACCCACGCCTGCGCCAGCCCATGCCCCCACACCTGGACCGGTCCATGCATCTCTACCCAGGCTCATTCATCCTCCCTCCCACACTCACCCACCCAGAGCTGCCAATCTACAATAACTCTGCAAATGTTCACCAAACTCCTACCGTGCCAAACACTGTCAGAGACAGTAAGGGCAGAGAGGAAAAATACCACACAGCCTTGCTTCAAGTGTGGCTCACATTCCGAACAAGAGACAGCCAGGCAGCAGCAGTCCCTCATTTTCACGTCTCTTCCTGCTGGGGATTAATGGCCTTTAGGCTCAAGGAAACAGGCACATCCTTGGCTACTGCAAAGGCAGATCTTTCCCTCTCCACCTAGTGTCTGGCCCGCTTGTTTCCTACGAGCCTTCTCAAATCTATGGAGCAGGATCCTCCAAGGGGCTTGGGAGTGCCTCAAATGTTAGGCTGATGTAAGCAAGTCCTCAGGAACAGAAGGGGGAACCATCACTCCGAAATACTTCCCAACGGACTCACTTAGGAAGAGGTCATCGAGAGGACATGACCACCGGGGGACCCAGGAGTGGGACCTCGGCCCTCAGAGGCTCCTTACCCCCTCTCCTGTCCCTGGAATGTCGCTCTGCCCACCATCCCCACAGTGGGAGCCATCTGCAAGGACACAGCCCTGGGAGAAGAAGGGGTTGCTGAGCTCCCTCTGGACTGAATACATACATGAACCCCTTCAAGGCCGCTATAAAAACCTAAAGATCCTGGCAGGCAATACATTATGAAGATCTATTTAGCTCACAGCTGCTGGAGTCAAAGCTTATATGTAAATTTCCTTGCCAATTAAACCTGCACCTACCAATCGGGTGTGACCTGTTTCCTCAGATTCCTCACCCTCCTCACCCTCCTTGTACCCAGCTGGGTTTCAGATTACACCCAGGAAACTCCCAGGGCTGCAGACCAACAATTCCTAATCAAAATTATTACAAAATAGGCAATTGGTGTGACAGGGTCCTGCCCCTGGCATCACTGTGCCTTCTCCGTGAAGCACACTATGTGAGTTCTCTTTTCCTCCTAGACACTCACACTCCAGGGGCATTTTGTTATTCCTATTCTACAGATGAGGAAATCAATAAGGTTCTTAATTCCCCATTGTATCACTTTAAGAGGCACCAGTGTCAAGTCTCTGTCTGGGCTCAGGGCTGGGCAGGTGTTGAGGAGCACAGTACAGGTGCCTCGGGTCTTCCGGAAGGGGGCTACCTCTAGTTCCCATTTGTGCAGGTTCAAGCAGTGCTCATTGGAGAGGGCTTTGCTTGAGGTGGGCAGCCCTCCTGGCAAGAAAATAGTTTCCTGGGGAGAGCAGACACTAGGGAATAAGAGAACTTATTCCCTAAAAACTTAAAGGTGGCTTTTTCCTTTTATGGTTTTACTAAATGTGGACAAAGGCCAACACAGCGGGTCTCCACAACTCATTTGGATGGCCTGGTTATGTGAACATCGACTTTCTTCCTATTCAAATATTTACACATTTTTTAAGTCTCCATCCATAAAAATAGGGATTGTCTGCACCCTCTCTTTCTAACACCTAGGTAGAAGGATTAATTTTCTATTCACAAAGTAGCCACGCAAGGATGATCAGACATTGTAACTGGGGTATTTCGGCCAGCTGGAGTCTCCTGGCCATCAAATGCATTCACTCAGTGTCTGTAGAAGGAAGTAATGATGAACAGCCTTGGGTGTCAGGCAGAAATCAGGCCTGGGTCTGCTTTCTGGTGCGGCCACTGATCAGTTTTGTGGACTTACGCAGGTTAATGCTTTCTCCAAGTCTTAGGTCCCCATTCTGTGATGTTCTAATGAGCATTATTCTACCTTTTGGATGGGGTTGGGGAGAGGAGTCTAGGCCACTGCTTCCCTGACCTTCTGCTTTTATAGTTAAGATAATTAATAGTGAATTTACGCACATACACATACACCCTTTTGGAAGTATAGATGCAATAGAAAATGAATTGCCTCTTACAGGTGTCAGGAAGGCAACAGTGAAGCATACACAAACTTTGCAGTTTGTAACATTTCAAGCAGGTACTCTGAGCTGTTATTTAAGATAACTCATTAAACGTTCGTTTTAACTGCCTATTTGTAAGCACTTTTGCTTTCCTTGCTGTTTGAAGAACTGGGTTTCATGACTGAATATTACTCTTACTATACAGAATTAATGGCTCCAAAGTCTGGATGATTTTTTTTTTATCTTGACCACTTAAGAAAGTTTTTCCCCCATGGATAAAACTAATACTGATTCAATCAATGCTTACTGAGGTCCTACTGGCAGGTGTGTTGCTGGGCACTAGGCAGATGGATGCCAAGAAAAGTGAAAAAGGGATTCTTCCCCCAAGGAGCTCATCATCTAGTTCTAGGTGTCATCCCTAGACCATCAGAGTCATTGTCACCTAGGGACTTGCTAGGAATGTAAATTCTCAGGTGCCACCCCAGACCTGATTACATCAGAAACTCTGGGGTTGACCCCCAGTCATCTGTGTTCGAAAAAGTCCACTTCAAACAACTAGCATCATCGTCAAATGTCAAAAAAAAAAATACGTTAGTTTATTAACTAAATCTCAAAGTTTCATTTCTCTTTTGAGGAAACAGAGGCCCAGAGGGCAAAGGCCACGTGAGGTGGAGAAATTAAAACCAGAATTCCTGTATCCCCCCCCTCCACACACACACACCCAACCCTACACTTGGCCAACGTCCTTTTTCTTTTCTGATGCTTTAATCCCTAAATCTTATGAGGAGCCCTAAGTATTTCCAACCCAAAGTGAAAACATACATTTTTCAAAGAAAACAGAAAAACAGAGACTATTCAACTCTCTTTGAATATAAGGACCACTAACAAAATTTAAATCTGATCTATCAAAACCATCCAGTAAACTAGCAGTAATTTCCCAAAACTTTAACACGTCCAAGTTCCATTTACAAGATTTGAAAATTTGGAAGCCTGGGGGAGAGCAGTATAAAAATACAATGAATAACGTAATCAGAATAAAATCTGGAAAAATATACAATATGCAGAAATGTCAACTGTGGTTCAACTTCCATGGGAGAATTACAAACGATCTTTTTTCTTTGTATTTTTCTGAATTTTTCCCAATGGTTATATATTACTTTGGTAATTCAGAAAAAAAAGTAAAACTGTTTTTTGAAATGTTACCTCCAAATCACTCTACATGAAGGTTTATTTTGTAATTCCATTTCTCTCCATACAGCAGGATACTGTGTGTGTAGTAATTATTTATATCATGCCATATGTTACGATGAAGATAAAATTCAGTAAATATATTCCTTCCAGCTGGCACTAAAAATGAAGAGGTTAAATGCTTTCCTAGGTTCAAAGCACTATGAATTAAGATAAGCTAACTGTGAAGCTAAAGGAAACATTTATTGAAATCTCTGAGAGCATCCCTTTTGAAAAACGTTGATATGACACATAGCTCCTTACTCATACCGCCCTGATGTTTAACCCCTAGCACAAAACAGAATGTTCAGCAATTCCTGGCAAAGTCTTAGAAGTTCAGGGGATAAAATGCATGGGATAAAATTAGAGAAATAAGAAACAGAATGATCCTACTTTCACATAAAATTCTGTCCTTGTGGACAAAAAGATATCCAAAATTACTGGCAAATTTCATTGTCCTCAATACCCTTTAAAAAATGTTTTTCTTTCTCAAGAAATGTTTGCTCATTTAAAAAATATCTATATTGGTTACTTTATTCAATGAGTCATAAATATATAAATAAATAAATAAGGACCGTCTCATTTAAAGAGACTTTTCTGCCGCAAAAGCACTGCTGTAATGTTTCACTTTATAAGACATATTCATTGCGTGAGGAAAAACTAGCATTGTTTTACTGAAACTCAGCAAAATAAATGCAGTGTTAATTCAAGTCTCTTAAATGAGGCAGGGAAGTAAAGTTAACCAAGGTGATGACTATGGAAAAGGAAATTCTAGTGGCTACCTGTTTTACCAAAATACCTCACAACAGCTGATATTTCTAGAATTTGCAGACACTTTCAGGAAAGAATGAGTTATGGGGGGTATATATTATACCCCACATTTATAGTATCTAAGATCACCAGACTTATGCAACACTTTGGCTTGACAGTAGTATCAGAGAACTCAGAACTTAGTATCTTGGGTTTGGCTGTTTAGTATTCGAGCTTTCACTTACAGAGGTGCATCGCCAAAAGCCTCCAATTTCCCTCAGTTCTCGGCTTACTTTCTTTCACAGAGCAGTCTCACCCATTGCAAAATTAATAAATAATAATAAATAATATAAAGAATGTACAACTCACAAAAAGTTACCCCAACCCCCAGTTCCCATTCCATATAATTACCCATCTGCCTATGTAAGTTGATCTATAGAAGGCTTGCTGTGAACATACGAAGCCAAAACCTACAAAAGAGTCCCCTTTCAAACACTTTTTGACGGAACACACACAAACTTGAGGCTCAGTGTGTAACTCCCTACACACACTTAGAAGCCTCGTTCTTAACTCTTCCATCTCCCAACTCCCTCTGATGAGAAAAGGGTCCGATGTTGGGTTTTGCCTAATAAATACTGCCTATTTTCGCAGTTTTACTTTGGGGCTGCTACAAGGTATTGATTAGAAACTACCTGCAGATCCAGCTTCTTACCCTTGATGAATGCTGAGGGAACAATCTCAAGCCAACGAGCCCCAAAATATCTTCAGTTTGTGACACAGAAATACCACTCCTCTAGTCCTCCTCCTCAAGAAATAACGTTCCTACTCCATCAAACTTAAAATATAAAATAAAATAAGATACAGCGGCTTTCATTCTGAACAACAGTAAATTCTCTGGGTCACTTTTTTCTGTGTCCCCGGGCCACGTTCACAGCCTGACGGGGACGGCGAATCCGGCCTCTTCACGCTGCCAGTTCAGTCGTGGCCCTCTGAGAGCGAACACCTCACCCTTCCCTGCCCTGCTGCGGTTCCCGAAGAACAGACCGCCCCCCCCCACACCCTGCCCTCCACACCTCACCACTCGCTTTCTTCTCCTCCAAACCACAAAAGGGCGAGCTTCCTCAGAGAAAAAGTTAATGAGCGTCTGCTTCTGGGGTAAAGGTGCGATCACAAAATCGGAACACTGGAAGTACCTCAGAGCACGTCCCCTCGGCTCGCCGGACCCAGTCAGTGAGCGCTTCACACCCAGAAACCCGGGAACATGATTTATATGCAGACCTGCACCCATCCCACACAAGTCCGCACGCCAGCTTGCCTAACCACTTATGTAAGCTCGTGCCTCTACAGTCCCAAACTGCGCGCGCACACACACACACACACACACAC
>LNAC01000027.1:7228648-7301811 GCA_002007465.1 Ailurus styani | reverse complement strand
GGGCGGGGCCGGGGCGGGGCCGGGGCGGGGCCGGGGAGGAGGCCGGGAGGGGCCGAAGCACCTGCGCGCGTCTCCCGGGCGCCGCCGTCCCGCTCACCTGTTCCCAGCGTCGCGGATGGTGCCGACTGTGATTGTGATTTGCCCGAGGAAGGGAAAGCCTAGAAATTTCTGGCACTTTAGCTGCCGCCGAGAAAACTGACAGACTGGCTCCGCGTTGCGGAGTCTCCTTTTGTCAATCCCGAGAGCTGGCCGCGTCTGGAAACTTCAGTGGCGTCAGGGTTGTCCAAGGGATTCCGGGTCCGGAGTGATTTTGCCCGCTAGCTTTGAGTCGCTGACGTGTGGCTGGCGCCCTCTAAATTAAAACGGGCCACCGCGATCTCGTCAGGGATATTGTTACTAACCTCGTCATTTCTATCGATTCAACATTTACACGACATGCTGTATTTGGAATATTTTATGATCCTTCGTATCTGGAACACCACAAAAGAATTTTCAAGAAAAATGAACTCTGCAAATATTCTTGGGGGAAAAAGAAAAAAGTTGAAGACAGAAAATGAGAAAGGGTAATTTGAACTGAAGACATCCTTTAACGTGGGATCTTTGAAACTGGATATTTAGCTAAAAAACTCAGGAAGATGCTGGTGAAAACAGAACAAGATTGTGGGTGCTGGATGGTAACCATGGGAATGGTGTGCAATATCAAGGTAACCAATACCAAGAATAAATTGAAGATTTATTCTTGAATTGTATTGTGTTACCAGGAAAACAAAAACTCGAAATAAAAGGTTTCTAAGGATGGATGACCTGGGTCTTTATCCATGTGGGTCCAGAGGTTGAAATTTAATGTCTCCTTCCCAATATAACAGCTCCTTTCCCACTATTCTATACTGATTAGTGGATATATTAATTCTTTAATCCAATAAACAGCAATTAGCACCTGCCCTGTGTTAGACCCTCTGCTAAGCACTAGAAATTGATGAAATAAGTCCTTGGCCTCAGACCCTTCTGCCTTATGGGGACAGTGACACAAGCAGATATATGTATTACTTTGGGCTAAGTCATGAAAGCTGTGCCACAAAAACCTAAGGAAACCACACTTAACCTAGTGAGTAAAATATAATTTCAATTGATGTCCCAGTTATTTCATTTATTAAGATTGAAATATAAAATTTTTCCTTACCCAGGTTTAGCATTGAGCTTAAGCATCTTTGTGGACCTGGCTGCATTTGTTCGTAACACTTGGGGAATAGACTGCTTACTGAGAGGTGGGTGGTGATTGGGGCTCTTCCTCCTTGGAGAGCTCTGCATTTCTGAGACCAGCAGCTTCTAGAGGGTCAGGCACAAGGGAACAACCATGTGGAAGTATGAACAGTGACCTCCAGGTGCATCTGAAGAAAGGCTTTACTGTGTATTTTCCTTGACACATATTATCAAAAATAATAAAGTACTTTGGAATAAACCGAGGAGGTGAAAGAGTCACACACTGACAATTGCAAGGCACTGATTGAAAGGAATTGAAAAAGACACAAATAAATGGAAAGATGTCCCACACTCATGCATTGGAAGAATTAATATTGTAAAAAAATATTCTTACTACCCAAAGCCATTTGCAGATTCAACATAATTTCTGTCAAAATTCCAATAGCATTTTTCACAGAAGTAAGAAAAGAATCCTAAAATGTATATGGTATCATAAAAGACCCCAAATAGTCAAAGCAGTAAAGAGCAAAAAGAGTAAAGCTGAAGGCATCACACTACCTGATTTCTCAAAGCTATAATAATCAAAACAGCATGGTATTAGCATAAGAACAGACAAGTAGACCAATGCAGAGCCCAGAAGTAAGCCCACTTATATACAGTCAATGAATGCTTGACAAGGGAACCAAGAATATTCAGTGGCTCGTGAAAAAGGAAAGCTGGATAGTCACATGCAAAAGAATGAAAATGGACCCCTATCTTATGCAGCTCCCAAAAATTAACTCTAAATTGATTAAAGACTTAAATGTAAGACACAAAATGGTAAAACTCCTAGAAGAAAACAGAAGAAAGTCTTTTTCCCATTAGTCTTGGCAATAATTTTTTTGGATATGACTCCAAAAACATAAGAAACAAAAGTAAAAATAAACAAGTGGGACTACATCAAACAAAATAGCTTTTGCATGGTGAAGGAAACAGCAAAATGAAAGGCAACTCATAAAATGGGGAGAAAATATTTTCAAACCATCTAGCTGATAAGGAATTAGTATCCAAAATGTATAAGAACTCAAATAACTTAATAGAAAACAGTTTAAAAAATGGGCAAAGGACTTGAATAGACATTTTTCCAAAGAAGACATACAGATGGCTAACTGGTACGTGAAAAAATGTTCAACATCACTAATCACTAATTTTAAGGAAATGCAAATTAAAACCACAATAAGATATCATTTCACACCTGTTAGAATGGTATTTTCAAAAAGACAAATGACAAGTATTAACAAGGTAGTAGAGAAAAGGGAACACTTGAACACCGTTGATGGGAATGTAAATTGGTGCAGCCACTATGAAAAACAGTATAGAGTTTTCTCAAAAAATTAAAAATAGAACTACCACATTATCAGCAACTTCATTTCTGGATATATATTCAAAAAAATATATATATATGCCTCCCCATGTTCATTGCAGCATTATCCACAATAGCAAAGACATGAAAACAACCTGAGTGTCCATGGACATAGGAATGGATCATGTACACACACACACACACACACACACACACACACACACATACATTTATCATTATTACCAAAATTATTAGGAAACTCCAATGGCGTTTTTCACAGAAATAACCATTATTAGCCATACCTAGAAGAAGGAAATCCTGTTACTTGCAACAATATGGATGGACCTTGAGGGCACTATGCTAAGTGAGATAAATCAGAGAAAGACATATACTGTATGAACTCACCGTGGAATCTAAAAAAGTTGAACTCACAGAAATACAGAGTAGAATGGTAGTTGCCACGGGATGGGAGAAATGAAAAGATGTTGATCAATGAGTACAAACCTAGTTATTAGATGTATGAGTTCTAGGGATCTAATATACAGCATGGTGACCACAATTAACAATACTGTATTATACTTGAAAGTTGTTAACAGAGTAAATTTTAATTGTTATGTACACAGAAAGTGGTAATTATGTGGGGGGATGGAAGTGCTAACTAACTTTATTATGGTAATCATTTTGCAATATATACATGTATCAAATAATCACATAGTACACCTTGGACTTCATGTTATACATATCAGTAGTATCTCAATAAAGCTAGGGGGCAAACATATATATAAAATCAGGTATCTTAAATGTATTTACTTATAGTGATATATTTTATGTATTATATGGGCTTTCTAATATGTGAAATAAAATTTCTTATATACATATGGAAAATAGTTTCTTTGTATTAAATTTCATATGAAATATTTAATTACACATATATACATATATTTATATATAACACACACTATACTATGTATTTTTATAATATATATAACTTATAGATAATTTTAATATAATATACATTTATATTATAAACACAGTTTGTATATATACAAAATAATAAAAATAACTAACTTCATAGAGGCTGGCCATACTTTTTGCTATCATGTCCAACACATTGGTTTACATATCTGGAATTGAGTAAACAAATAAATATATTAAGGATATAAGTAGGCACTTTTCTCACTGTTGGAGAAGGGAATTACAGGTATAAAAAGAAGGAAGATTAGACTAAACCCAGTGATGTGGCTTGAAATTAGAGGAGACAGTATGAAATTATTTTTAATTTACATAGATAAAAAGATATAAAAATATATGTATAGGTTGTATATGTATAGAAATATATGTATATACATACATGTATATAATAATATATGTATAGAAAAATATATGTTGATATGTTTCCTAGTTCTGTCCACCAAGAGAGTCTAAATCCCAAAGTACCTGAGTAGCTATGAACACACCTAACACTCAAACTCTGATTTTTAAATACGATTCTCCACCAAAAGGAACTATGGCTCCATGATGTAGTGGGTGAAACTGGAATAATTTGTTGTGCAAGAAAATAAAAAGGTACTTAAAGAATTATGGAGCTATGTCAAAAGAATATAGGAGCCTAAAGGGGTGTCCGCTGGCCAAATCTAGGACAATTTAAGCATCAAAATAAATAATGACAGCAACAAGTTGTGACCTTTGAGTAAAACAGAAATCAATGAGTCCATGCTGGTAGAAAAAAAAAAAGGAGAAAGGAAAGTTCTACTAGTAGAATACAACAAATTGATGAAGAACAAAAGATGTAATTAGAAAATCACCATTTTGCAATCATCATTATAATTGATTCAAGCCAGAATCATCAATGGATGCTAAAATTTGTAAGTAAAAGTTTGATAAGGAACACAATATTTACGGAGTCTCAATATATGTCCCTAAAAATACTAATTCTCATCACTAGTTATTAATCAATAAACATAGCATATTTACCAATTAACATGACAGCTGTAATAATTAGGAAATACCATCTTAATCAACCAGCGAAAGTTCATCTAAATAAAAACTGGTAATGGAAAAAAACAACCTCATACTGCCTCCTGATATAATACAGTGAGAAGAACACAGCAGTACTTCTACATAAATATGTAAGTCATGAGGAAACATCAGACGAATGTAAACTGAGAGAATTTCAAGTAACTGGCCTGTACTCTTCAAAAATGTCAAGGCTATGAAAGTAAAGATTGCTCCAGGTTAAAATCACTATAGAGACAAGACAACTAAATGCAACAGGTGGTCTTTAATGGGATCCAAGACCTATAAATGACAATGATGGCATAACTGGTGAAATTTTAGTGGACCTTATTAAATTAAATTGGATCAATGTTATTTTCCTGTTTAAGACTATACTGTGGTTAGTTAGGAGTTTTTTAGTTTTTAGAAAATATATGCTGATGTACGACAGGGTAAAGAGGCAACACACCTGTAACTTACTCTCAGTCGATTCAGAAAAGTTAACCACTTGAAGAATATGAGGGAGCTCTTTGAACTATTTTTTGTAACTCTTGTAATTTAAAGTGATTTCAAAATAAAAGTTCTAAAAAAAATCAACATGTAATTGTTCTCCTTGCCAAAAAACAAAAACAAATAAAGAAACAAAACAACAACAAAAACCGCCTTCACTTTCAAAAGTGTTCACTGTGGGTTTTAAGAATCAGCTCACTGTTAGCTGTACTGCAGATATGATTTGATCTACTATTTTGTGAATATACACAATAATGTGATTCAGCCTGACGTGTCATTCATTCACTCAGAAATAATTTAATAAGGGCATGCTGTGTACAGGATCGTTTCCAAAATTCCTCCATAGTATAAAATGAAACACATTTATAGGTAAAGTCCTAAATCTTTTGATCACTTCATTACCAAGTGAGAAGTTGCAGGGAAGTATGTAATAGCATTGATCATGGTGTAGCTCTCAAACCAGGTGACAAATTGAACAGAATGAAAACAAGTTGGCAATTTAGTTGCATTGACTGAATTGACAGGCGAAGGTGGGAAAATATGGTTAGTGTCTGTGCATTTGATGCATGTGTGCACAGCAATGAATTTGGGGAGGGTAAGGGCTTTGGCACTACTGGCCTATTTTCCAGGATGGTGAATTTGTGAGAGTTGACAGCTGATGCTGCTTTTCTTAAGACCCCCACATTTTCTTTTCCTCACTCTGTAGTGTAGTCTTTTTCTTTTCCTGAGAGTTAAGGGCTATTTTCTTTGCACTTCAACAATAAAAGGAAAAAAAGATTCTAGGTAAATGTTGCCTCCTGTCTAGTCCTGAGAGAAAACGAATTTCCTGCTTAGGTATTTTAGAAAAGGGTCTTTCTCAAGGGATGGCTTGAAGGCCAAAGCACCCGTATCATCTGGGTCATTTATGAAAACTTAGCAATAAAGATTCTAGAACAATATTCGGACCTCAGTTGAAATTTCTAGTGATGGAACCAGGGAATCTGCTTTTGAACAAAAATTTGCATTAGTTTACAAACTGGTCTCTGTAAATGGAGGGCAAGGAGACTGAGAAAAGAGGCAGGCCACTCCAGATTGGCAGGTAACAATTTTAATAAGCACAAGAACTTCCTTATGAGGCTTGTCATGAGCAGCCACAAGATGAGTAGCTCTCTGCACCCACCTGCCAGAATCTTAACGTGTCTGTAGAGTCCTCAGCAGGGTCCAGCCCACATATCCAGTCCAGATGGTCTCAACAACACATTATTCTCACAAGGCTGCATCCTTGAAATGACCCCGAGTCATTTCAGGAACAGAGGACAAAACATACATTCCAAGGACAGGGGAGGGGTTAAGAAGCCTCTAGTTGCCTATGTCCAGCTCAAGGGTCAACCAGTGGTCATGTCTTCTCAATTACCTCCCTCCGACAGTTTGCGACTGACCCACGACCTGTGGGATGCTTCCTTCCTAGAATGCCCAGCATTTCTCTTACTACCAATTGCATAAGCTCTTTCTCAGGAGAGGACTGTGGCAAGCAAGCTGATTACAACATGAAGTGGATTTCACGACGATAATTTAGCACTTAATCTGTGGTTTTGAAAACCATGTGTCTGGGGATGGATGTGTTTATGTCATGGTGCTGGAATGGTAATGTCTGCAACTCAGAAGGAGTGTTAGTTCAGGATGGAAAGCATATTTACAAAGGCCCAGTGCTTAATAAAGTTTACATCAACAACATTTTAAAAAACCTACACCGTGGGGCTCCTGGGGTGCTCAGTCATTAAGCATCTGCTTTAGGCTCAGGTCATGATCCCAGGGTCCTGCTCAGTGGTAAGCCTGCTTCTCCCTCTCCCACTCCCCCTGATTTTATTCCCTCTCTCTCACTGTCTCTCTCTTTCTGTCAACTAAATAAATGAATAATCTTTAAAAATAAAAAACCTACACCAGCCCCCAAATAACCATGACACCACTTGTCTGGGCCAAGCTTCTTCATCAGATCACCTCAGAGGCACTATCGGATACCACCATCCAGATGTTGTAGTCAGAACTGTCACAGAATAGGCAGCTGCTTGTGTGATGTGACTTGTAATGTTTGACAGGTCCCCTCAACCAAAAATATCTTTTCTTCACCCTGCCCCAAACACAACCCTCAGACGTGCTGGGATTCCCACAGTTTATCAAATTCAGTTATAGACATGTTTGTTTAGGACCATAGGTAAATGGTCAGGGAGGTCCTTCAACAAGAAGGATCCTTCACTGAGGCAAAAATCTGTCAGTTACAAACTCTATCAAAAGTCACCTAAGGCCACAGGTAGCCCCCAAAAATAAGAACATTGAAGTTGAACACATAACACCCTCTGTAAAACACAGCAAAGCTTTCTTCTTAAGGAGAACCATATTTTATTTTATTTTATTAAATTTATTTTATTATTATTATTATTTGCCCCAGGGGTACAGGTCTGTGAATCATCAGGCTTACACCTTTCACAGCACTCACCATAGCACAAACCCTCCCCAGTGTCCATCACACAGCCACCCTATCCCTCCACCAACCCCAGTAACCCTCAGTTTGTTTTGCGAGACTAAGAGTCTCTTATGGTTTGTCTCCTTCTGGATCCCATCTTGTTTCATTTTTTTCCCTCCCTCTCCCCCACAACCCCCTCAAGTTCTGCATATCAGAGAGATCATATGATAATTGGGAGAACCATATTTTAAACCAGTAGAGGCCATTCATAGGTGTTTAAGAACCAGGACTGAGCTCACAGGGTATTCTCAGCCCTCTTCAGAATCTTGGGTTTGCCAATTCCTCATTGATATTCTGAAGAACATAGAAATGAAATTTGTGCCATTTGCCCAAACCGAAGTCTGGGTGGATAAACCTGTATCTCGAGACAATAGAACTGTATCCCCTGCTCAAAACAAACTTTGCCGTAGTGTCTTTTGTCCCTTTTTACACCATCACCCAAGACCCAGTAGTAGTTTCTCTTTAATATGTAGAATATTTTATGACCCCCCAAATTGCTTCTTTCTCCTTTGTATCCAGCCTCCTCCCTCCACCCCCACTAGGAGCCACGAATCTGTTTTCTGTCTATATGGTTTTGCCTTTCCCATAATGTCATATAAACAAAATCGGGGGGTGGGGTGTCTGCAATGCTCTGAGGAATTGGGGCTAGAGATGTGAAATAGGTGGAAGTTAAAGCCATGGAACTTAGAGAATTTTCTGAGCAGCAAGTTTCTGCAGACAGCAAAACCAGTTCAAAATCGGGAGAATCCTTCAAGCATATAATTTGTGTTAATTACACATACTCATACGCACACACACATATCCTGATATAAGCCCATGGACCTTCCCCTCCCACTGAAAATCACTATTCTAGTTCTTCTTATGAGGCTTCCAGCTGGAGCGTCAGGAACTAATGGATTTTAACCTGCATCTCAGCAAGATATAAGTGTGTCCATTAGATTTAATGTACACAGAAGCAAGTAGTTAGCATCTAGAATACTCTGACCAGAAATGCTATTTTAAGGGGAGAGGGGTGGCACCCCAAGTTGATCTTCTCTCCATTTGCAGGAAAGAATTAAATGAAAGGTTTTTGAGTTCTTTTCCAGTAACTCAAAATGCCTTCTTATTCCTGTTTCTCTCCATTCTGACCTTTCCTGGGAAAGTCTTTATTTCCTCCCTTGTTCTTTGCAGTAGACCTCCGTTCTCATCATGCACACCCAGCCATCAGCCGTCCTCACCAGCGCCCCCACTCCGTGCTTCAGTGTGGGGCTTTTCCTTCCATCTTCACCTTCCCCATGCTTAGAAAAGGTTGAAGAAGTCCAGGGGATACTCATAACTCTCCTTATTTGTAAGGAACATTGATTATTCTACACAAACTGGGAACATAACAGCAACCAAAGGTAATTCGTAAATTTTATGGTCTGGATGATAATACTGCGCAGCTGTCTTGTGTATGTTAACTACTAGAACACAACAATTAGTACCTCAGTCTCCTCTTCTCCTCAGCTCTAGGGGCAACAGATGGCAAAGACCTGGGTCTGAATTAACAGGTGTTATGGTTTTCCTAAACCTAATGCAATTGGTTTACCCTGTTCATGCGAGGGTGGGCTGCCTGTTTAGTATTTCTAACCTTTCTATGTATTTTGAGTACCACTAATTTCAGCAATGAAAAATATTTCTAATGTGCATTGTGCTGATTAACAAATCCTCTGGTGTTGATGGGATACAAAGATAACTGAAACTGTGTTTATTAAGCCCACCCCCACACACACAACTTGGCTTCACGTGAGAGTCTCTAGAAATTCCCTAACTAATCCCAGAATAGGCACTCCTGAGTAGGATATTTCAAATATTAAGTAACTGCCTGCTTCTCTGTTCATTAAACTTTTCTAACACATGGACATCTTGTTGACAAGCAGATTAAAAACACAGGTGCCTCATCCCCAAAGATCTGTTGAATCAGAAACTCACAATAGGGCTAAAAAATCATTGAGGTACCATGCTCTCAAGGTAATTCAGGTGGTTCAGATACAGCTTAGAGTTTGAAGACTCCCCCTATAGAGAGGAAGAGGAGGGGTCCCTGTCCTGGCCCTTGCATGCACTCACTCTGGAAAACTCTGAACAAGTCAAGGGATGAACCAGCCCTCATTATTCTTCCCTTCTGAGGCTCAGACTATACTAGAAGCCTCACAGAAGTTGGGAGCAACTCTGGAGGATTTACGAGCCACAGATGACAGAATCCACTCCTTTCCTTATCTGGAGTTCCCCAAGTTTCTCCTGGCGCAGGACCACAAAGGAAATGGGCCCTTGTCTCTTTCCTACTTACCCCAGCCGTGGGGCGGGTCATGGTTTGGTTTCGAACACCCTTTTTTGGGAAAAAGAAAAATTATTCTCTAACCAAGAAAAGGAGAAGAATTTGAATACATGTAACTGCTCAGACTCCACAGCTGTCCTGTACCTCAGGTGGGGTTCAAACAAGCCTTTATCATAGTAACTCAAGCCCCTTCCCGCTTACTGTATTTGCCTTTCATTTAAACATATATCTTCAAATGCAGTAAAATCGTATTATCCCTAAAAAATAGAACAATTGACTAAAATGAAGATTAAAAACTTATCCCCAGGAGAAATGATTAGAGTGCTTAGTTTTGAGATGATATGTTGTTTAATAGAATTGCATACCAGGAATGAAAACTATTTCACGTAATGGAAAAAGATCGAGGTTTAAGAAAATATACAAACATAAATATTTATACTGAGAGAATATTTTTAAGTAGGAGATTTTTTTTAACTACTATATCAACTCAAATGGGAACACGGAATTATTTTAGGGTAAACCAGATCTCTGCATCTTTTCCCTCGCAATTAAAAAGTAAAAGATTTCAGCAATAAAATTCCATCCCAATAAACTATGCATTTTCTTTCTCTTGGGAGGCCTCTAAAATTGGGCAAAATTGAGAGAAGGAATCTATTAGTTCATCCTTTCATGGGGTCAGGGTTCAGCATGTGATATAGTGTAGCAAGGGGAAATAAGCCTGTCCATGGTTAGTACGGTCTCATCCTTTAATTGCCCTGTGTTGGTAAACATGAAAAGTGTTCTCCAAATGGGATAAACCCACGCTGAAAAATCTCAGAACCACAGTATAAAACATTCAACTAAAGCATTTTCCAAGTTGACCTAAGAGGAGAGAAGCTGGAATTGACAAGAAAGCACCTGACACTGGACGTCCTACATGATAACATTTGCAGTGAGCCTGCAGCGTATTTTGCAGATGAGGAAATAGGCCCAGAGAGAACCATGAAATGCTGAAGGATTACAACTGAAACAGATTCCGCTCTCCTAATTCCTGCCCTGGTTTCTCCCTAATGGTGTCGTTCAAAGTTTTTGCTGTTGTTTGTGTTGCTTTTTTAGCTGAAGAACACTCAGGACTCACATAATGATAGAAGAAGCAGCTGGGCCCCATGGGGGGCTGCTGCCCAGGTCATGACTTCTACTGACCTTGAGGGCTCCCAGGGTCACCAGTAGAAGCCACTGCACTTCCCATCTCTCCCAACTCCCTGTTGTTTGACCTTGGAGAAGTCTAATAATTCAGTACTTCTGTCCCCATTTGTAAACAGTGGTGGTGAAAATCTTTCTTCTGCCCAGCTGCTATAATATATACTCTTTAAAAAGCAGTGTCCAGAGAAAATGGTGTGTGGCATCAGTCCAACACCCTCTCTGTGATGAGGTCTGTCACCGGGACTAGGGGACCCCAATACAGGCGAGGGGTGCTCTGACAGCATGAGGGTCTATTTCCCCACCACCCCCACACTTCCATACATCAAAGCTGGCAGGAAAATCCCCTAAGTGGCTAAGGCCATCGGCTACACTTAAGATAGTTTTAATACCAGAAGCATTGTAATTAGCTCCAAACTACTTGAAGATTCACCCTAGCTCAGGATGTTAAGCCTGACGCAGGGGTGTGTCACCCAAAATGATGACCTATGGCATCCTCCTTCTGGATCTGCTGGAACCTGACCCTGGGCTTTCTAGCCACCTGTTTTCACCATTCTCCTGCCTGGAGGGGATGACTGAACTGAATTTCCTCAGCTTAATCCTCTGCACGCTCTTAAGGCATGGGTTCTCAAATGGTCCTCCCCCCTCAAAATAAGCTGGGATGCTTCTTGAAATGCCTGTCCCCAGGTTGTTCACCTAGAGGTTCTGAATCAGTGACTTTTGTGGGTGTCCCAGGAATGTGCATTTTAACAAAAATGACCATGGCTCACTGGTCCTCCATTCTTCACCCTGCAGGCTGATCCAAGACACAGACCTGCTGGCTTCCTGACACCGCAGCAGGTACCTCCATGGCCATTCTGCTAGGCTTACCCTGGCCTCTGATGCCTTCATTGTCCAGTTCCTTCAGGTGCCTGCTCTGCCAGGTCCCTCAGAGACCCCACACCACAGCTGGCTGAATCTGAACGCGTGTGGGCTTTTTACCAGAAAGCCGGTTCCAAACTCAGGCTTGGCTGCTCGCCGCTCAAAAATCAATACTCAAGAGGCAAGTGATGGTAGGAAAGGAAAGTTTGCTTTATTCAGGAAGCTGGGAAGATGGTGGACTAACGTCTCAAAGACCTTCTTCCCTGTCCAGGGAAAGGCAGAGGGTTTTAAAGACAAAGGCATGGGCGGAGGGAGGGGGCTGAGTGCAGGAACCCCAGGTGCCCAGGTGGTTAGTCATATGTGGTCGGCATGACCCTGAACAGACGTGCTGGCATCGGTGGCCGCTGTTTTTGAAAGCAGTCAGGCTTTATCTTCTGGGAAAGTTGCGTCCTTCACGCCTCAAGGCCAGGGGTCTGCAAAGCTCGAAGAAAGATGTTAGCTCTGCTACAGGTCAGGGACACAGGTCAGCAAGGAAGGAGTGCATAAGCTTGAAGCAAGTTAACCCTTAAGACCGGTTGGAGCGCTATTAGAGGCTCAGGCCCGGGAGAAATCCTAAAACATCATCTTCTCCCAGGCTAATTTTCTTCCCAGTGCTCGAAACACAGAGGATTCCTGAACCCCCCCTTATCTTGAGCATACAACTTATTCGCCTCGAGGAGCCTAGACTGACAAAACACATGGACCTATTTACTCAAGTTCCTTGAGGGCAGCTTCTTCCCCAGCCATTCCGTGGGCAGGGCCCTTTAGGCTGCTGCTGATGGAAAACTCAGTCAACAAGAGAGATCTTGGCCCATGTCACTGGAAGCTCCACAGCCACGTCAGGCCTCGGGCCTGGCTCGATTCCCTTTCTTTCCATCTGCTTCTGTTTTGTTTTCGGTGCATCTACTTGACCTTCCATAGTGTGAGCAGCTCTCAACTCACGCCCACGCACCACAGAAGGCGAGAGCACGTGTCTGCTGCCGCAGTCCAAGCAACGGAATCTTAGGAGTCGTCCTGATTGGACTATGCCCATCACGTGCCTGCCCCTCAACCAATCAGGGCAGACGTGCTGACTGACCCATCCCACCCTGATGCGGGGGTGGCCTCAGATTCGCCCAATACCACAGGCTATGGGGCGGGGGGCGCTGGCTCCTATTAGGGTGGAGGAGGGGCAGAATCAGGTGCTGCGTAGCCTCCTAACAATGGCCAAAACCGGAACTGCTGACACACGGTTCACCTGGGGGAGTCACAGGCATCTCTCTGACTAATAGCCGGAGAAACCAGCTACGTAACAAGCCCGGCGGTGAATCCGCTACACGTGAATACAGGTGAAGGCACAATGGGGGGAAATAGAAGGGCAGGGCTTCCATCAAATGAGGAAAAGGGTTTACCTGACACACACATTTCTCTCTTCTACTATCTCCTCCAAGTTGAATCTCTGAGTTTTCCCCAGATAAAAGTCGCTTCACATTTAATTGCTCTTAGGCCTTAAGTAACTTTGTATCGATTTAAAAATCTGACAGGTATCTACTCTTAAAGGCATGGTGCCTATTTGTGAGCATAAAAATATGCTCCAGCAGATGAAGAAATGGAAGTGAAATATTTCAGACCATGAAAACAGTAGTGCGTATGTCTAGGTTCTTTTTTTCTGTGAAGATATTGGCATCACTTTTTTTTTTTTAAAGAACACCCGTTTTATGATTAGGGCATTTAGGACCTGGAGACAAAGAGTATTGATTCTTTTAAGAAAAAACAACAGAATGAAAGAAGCACTTGTAAGCTAGGAGGAACCTGAGTTAGTGAAGGTATAAAGCCAAGATAAAAGAAAAAAATATGATCGGTTAGGGCTCCCGTGTGGAAAACAAGCTCACCAGAGTCCATGAAAGATCTCCAAGAAGAGACTACAAAAGTGACTCCCGGAGTTGGTCCTCAGTGTAGATTTTGCTAAATCCATCCCACCCCAGCCCAGGTAAGAGGTAGCTGGTGAGGACACCATAGCCCTGCTCCCAGGGTAATCCAGGGACTGACTTAGAAAAGGATAAATATGGACTGACAAAGCCACAATAGTGGCTGACAAAGAAGCTCTCCTCCCCTCTCTGAAAAGACACGGGAATGGACAATGCCTCTTCTTCCACTGGGCATTCTCTTTGGGATGTGGTGTCTAGAACTTGGCAGTCAGCTGGCCTGAGGACCAAACCCTACCAGGGAAAGCGGGATGGGAGAGTCTCAGAGAAGTAAAGCCAGGGTATGGGTGCCACCTGAAGCCTGCCCGGACTCTGTTCTTCCTCTTTCACAAGGTAATTAATTCCCCTATATTGGGTCAGCAGGATACAGGACTTTGAATTACTTGCAGCAGAAAGCTTTCTTACACAGTGGGGTTTTGGTGACCATGAGTTCTAACAGTTAAATTCAAGCAGGTAAACTTGATAATTCATTTTAATTATTGGTTGAGGATGTTTGGGCCTGCTGATGACAGAATGCATGATGAACAGGCTCTAACCAATAAGGATACTTCTTGATCTCACCTAACAAGAAATAACTATGTAGGTTCTTCTAGGCTATCCATCTAGTTAGACTCCAAATCTGTTATCCTCAGATAGCAATGTCAAAAAGCAGGTAGGGAGACATGGAATTATTTTTTCATGCCTCTGCTTTGTTCAACAAAGAAAACTACTGAAGTCTGTTAGCTCACTTCCTCTTAAGTCTCAATGGCCAGAACTGGGCGGATTACATGGCCCCCTCCCTTTGCGAAAGTACCTGGTGGTAGCTTCTAGCATCTCTCTCATGGAGATGGCTCTGCCAGGCAGAAGGATATGGGAGGCGAATGACTTCTGGATAGGGGGCCCTGTCTACTTAGCAGAATCCCCCCACCCAAATTCCTCCAACCGAAGTTCTCTGAAGGGAAGAATTTCATACTCTTCTAGCAGAAAAGTTGTAATAATCTATGTTTGCTTCCAAATATTACATACTTAATGAATAGCTGGATATCAAATTTTTAGAAACACCTGTGCACTGTGTATTGTGTGGTATGTCAACAGCAGAGACAGCAGGCAAGAAAGAAGCACCCCCTTTGCTGGTAAATCATTACAGAGCTCTTTCTGGGCAGAAAGTTAGTGGAGGTAGTGTGTGTCCCCCTATAGGAGAATCACGTGTGTTCAAAGTCCTTGGCTTGTTAAAAGGGTCATTAGACAACAATTTGATCCTTGAAGTATTTAAAACTATGCCTGGATTTTATTGTATCTTCAGTTTCTTATGTCGTTCTTTTTTTTCCTGCCCCGATACTAAGACCTTTCCAGGGATGTCTGGGATCTGGTCCAAGACATTTTCTACCCATATATATTTTATAGAAACGGTAAAGAGGGAAAGGAAAGTGATATGAATTCAGTATCTAATATATGCCGGTCACTGTATGTGGTACTTGCCCTGTTTTGATTCCTTTTAAGTAACAGACAAGACAGTCTAGTAGGAAGGATACAGGCTAGCTGTTGTCCACACAAAAATCTCTTCACCTCGCCAACACCCTGTTTCCGTATCCCTCAAATAGGGGTAATAATAGTGACTACCTCATAGCATTGCTATAAGAACTAAATGAGATCATCCCATGGTGCTTAGCAGGTAGTGAGTGCTCCAAGTATAGTCGACACCCCTGTGAGCTTGGTATCAATATGTCTGGTGGTGAGCTGTATCTGGGGGCTTATGAGAACTGATTTTAGATTTGCAGGAATTTTGCAAGCTAGCTGTAAAATGGTTAACTTGAATGCGAATATTTACACCACAGAAATCAGCAGGCGCTGCAAAGCAGAGCTTTTCTTCTTTCTGGAGATCCAGTTATAAAACATGTATACCGCTGATTTGCTCCATTTGACAGATGAGATTCAGAGAGGTTAAGTAACTTACCCAAGATCACACAGCAATTAAAGGAAAGAAATGGGATGTGACCTTGGTTCTCTATCACTTCAAACCTGGCCTCTTTCTCCTCTTTTGCAAGTATCAATGTAAAATATTGTACAATTTTCCTAGCCCATTATTCTTTAGTTTAGGAACTCTCTACTGAACACACACGTACGTGAGGACTCTGCAGGGCCCACAGACATACACTACCCTCAGAGGGCACTCATCATCACATTACAACTAAACCTTCAGATCATTTTCATTCAATCCCCTTCATGCCACGGCACTAGGTAAATGTTACTACCCAAAGACTCTCTCCGCTGGAGAGTTGGATGAAATTGTGAGCCTGGTGAACTGTCTTGGTACAGGCTCCTCCTCATCCCCACTGCAGCCCCACTGCAGGGGGAATCTCCTTCCCCTTTCCAGACATGTCCAGGTTGGAGTGTAGACAGATCATTTAGAAACCTGCTTGCCATATGTTAAGATATGACCTTCTCCTTGGGTTTTTTTCTGTTTTCAAAGAATAATCTTCACGAGAAAAAAACCCTGTGTCGTGAGCTAAGCTGGTCGTGAATCACCTGTGGGCCATCACAAACCAGGTACTTATTTCCCTTCCTTCCTGTTTCTCCCCCAAAACGGAACACAACTTTTGATGTTTCCCAAGTTTTAGTCATTCAAATACTGCCTTTCTATTTTTTCCATACTGTCTCACCTGTTTCTTTTAATAAGTACTTTTTCTTTAAATTGGCTCACTTTCCCCCCCTCAAATGTATTTTTTTAAAGATTGTATTTATTTATTTGAGAGAGAACATGAGAGGGGAGAAGGTCAGAGAGAGAAGCAGACTCCCCATGGAGCTGGGAGCCCGAAGTGGGACTCGATCCCAGGACTCTGGGATCATGACCTGAGCTGAAGGCAGTCACTCAACCAACTGAGCCACCCAGGTGCCCCCCTTAAATGTATTTTAAAAGGAAATGTGCCAATGCCTTCAAAAGAAAAGTATAATGACTTGCAAAGATAATGCTAGGCATCAAATAAACATAAGCATCAAATAAAAATAAGCGACTACTAAAATAGAAGAATATTCACATGTTTAAGTCCAACCCTCCTCTTACAGGCCACCAGTAGGACAACTATTCCACCTTAAAAACATTGCTCTAAGAGGCAGGCTTTTCTCTCCTCTCAGGAGCTGAGTTAACATTTAAAATACCTGACCAGAAATGCTATTCTAAGAGTGGTTGCCCCAACTTGATCTTCTGGAGAGAAAGAAAGAAAGAGAAATTCTTTCGCAAGAAAGAATTATAAGGTCTTTGAGTTCTTTTCCATTAACTCAAAATGCCTTCTTATTCCTATTTCTCTCCATTCTGACCTCCTTTCCTGAGGAAGTCTTTATTTCCTCCCTCGTTCTCTGCAGTAGACTTCTGCTCTATCATGCACACTCAGCCATCAGCCCTCCTCACCAGTATCCCCCCTCGGTACTTCATCGTGGGGCTTTTCCTTCCATCTTCACCTTCCCCGTGCTGTTGACATCACAACTCTCATCATTTGTAAGGAACATGATTATTCTACAGCAAACTGGGAACATAACAGCAACCAAAGGTAATTCCTAATGGTCTAGATAACAATGCTGCTGAGTTATCTTGGGTACATCTTGATATATCTTGGGTATGGGTACCTTAGTCTTCCCTTTTCCTCAGTGCTAGGGGCAACAGATTGCAAAGACCTGGGTCTGCATTTTTTAAACCTAGGACAACCAGTTTACCCTGTTCATGAAAGGATGGGTTACCTTTGTGTTGGGAACATCATCAAAAAAACAAGACCACCAATTGACTCATGAGCTGGACCCAGACACTTGGAGGCCTCTCTCTCCTTCCCCTGTCCTGGGAATATGCATTCTGCTTGCCTTTCGTACTCCCAGAGGCTACTTCAAGGACATAGCCTTGAGATAGTGATATGGTGTTGAGAACACCTGCACAGTAAATGTGACTGAACCCAGTGATGGCCTCTTTATAAATTTAAGCTTTGGCAAGCAGGTGCAGGGATCCATTCATCTTGCTGCCACCCAAGACAGGCCTCATAGGTGCGTTGCCTTTGCTATTACTAAAATTGCCACCCCCAACCTGGAGTGGCTCTCCTCTTCATCTCTCCCTGCCTTCTGAGTATAGAGGCCAGTTTCAGATTATACCAGGAAAGCTCCTGAGGGGGCTGCAAACCAACACGGTGTAATAGTTTTAGCCTGCATGCATGTCTTAAACCTCACTCATTTCATCAGTGGAAGACAGGTTTTTTTATGTGATCCAAAGGGAATTATAATTTTGACTGACGATGGATGTTTTGCCCACCCTGGCAAGTGGGAATGGAAGAGAGATTTTATAAGATTTAGAAAAAAGCAAAGAGATATAAGATCTGGTGAATTGGTGTGCTGCAGAGCAAAGTAATACCTTTTGTCTCCTAGAAATGAAGCCATCTTGGCTAAAGGACAAGCAATGATACTGGCAATTCTGTAGAGAAATGTCTGCTCTGCGCTCTGCCTCTGTGAAGGAGCGGCATTCTCTGCCTGTTTACAAGCTAAATGTGCTGATGACTCTGCTTTTTTACACCTTGCACATCCCTGAAGACATAAATATTTACATTTGTGAAGACATTTACAAAGTGCTTTCACGTATTTCTTTTCCTCAAGACTTCAAATCAAGCCAGAGCAGGCAATGTATCTTAGGGACAAAGAGACAGCTCAGAAATTATAGGAAGTCAAACAAGGTCATAGGGACAGAGCTAGTAAAAGAACTTGGGTGTCATTACTCCATACCCTGTCACTTTGCCATGCAGGCCCCAAGGGATACAGTTCTAAAGGAAATCCATGTTTCCCCAGATTGTATCTTTCCCCCTGGGTTCCCACTCTGAGAAGGGCACCACTACCCAGGCACCAATCTTGCAACCTTGATATCTTCCTAGACATCTCCCACTCTCATCAGCATATATCTCAGACTACTTCTCAAAGCTGTTCCTCTCTCTTTCTATTTCTGCCATCATCATCTCTCTCCTGGACCCTTGGAATAGTGTTTTAATAGGTCTCTGCCTGTGGTTTGGGAACACTTCCCTACCCAATTATCCACCACTCAGCTGCCTGGGTGAGCTTTCAGTATTCAGCTCTGCACATACCACCCACTTGCATAAAAGTCTTTAACAGTTCCTCCTTGAATAGAGAAGGCTAGCCTCTAGAGTCCAACCTCTGTGTCTTTCTCTTTCTCTCTCTCTTACACACAGAGAGGCAGCTATATGTTCCACCCCCACTAAATTGTAGTCAGCTTTCTGTATATGCCAGAAAATATTATAACTGTTTATTGTCCCTGGGCAGGCATTCCATTGTACGCTGCCCATTCCCCTAATCAACACTGGCTTATAAGTTAAGACCTAGCTTATATATACAGTTACATCCCCTAGGAAGTATACGTGATCCAATAGAACTGACATTACCCATCTTGTGGCACATTGTACCCTGGATATACTTTAGGGGTCTTCAATGCCTTATCATGCTTACCTATTTACTTTCTGTCTTCTGTAAAACTTGAGCTCCTAGAGGGCAGAGAAATATCTTAATGATCTTTGTGTGTCCAATGCCTAACATGGAAGAAACATCATGCATTATAAATAAATGAATTAACAAATTTCTTTATCAAATAATGATTACTCCCCAAGTGTTCAAATCAGATCTATACTCTGTTAGAAAAGGTTGAAGAAGTCCAGGGGATACTCAAAACTTTGTCCAATAAATTTGTCCTATGAATGGATTACCCTCTTTTTCAAGGAAAAGAAATAGCCCATAAATGACCAATCCCTCAAATCTTTATACTAGACCTTCCCCCGGCAACTGCCAACCCTAAGGATTTTCTTGGCCTACTGTTGGCCTAGTCATGTACTTTCGCAATTTCTTCTTTCTTACTTAGGTCATGGTTTCTCTTTCCTTAGTAAATTATTGATTTTAGATGAAGGGAATAGCTTGCACATACTGACTGTAAGGAGTAACAGGGACATTGATTTGGCCAAAACTGAGGTTTTATTTTAGGAAACTATGGGAAATCAGTCTGGGTAGATAGGGGCAGATGTGAATGATGGTATGTTAGTACTGCAAGCTAGGAGTTGGCATGTCCAGAGTTTCCTAGAGTGGGATCTACATATCATCTTGGTGGAGTGTAGTTTGATTTTATAGAGATATATGCAAAAAAATTATTTTATGTGCTTATTTATGTGTACTAGAAGGAAGGTCATTATTACTTTAGTTCCACAATTCCATGTATGTTATTGCCAAGACGTTTTTTTAAAGGACTTAAGTAAACAAATGAATCAAGTTAGAGAATAAAATGTTAAAAAGTAGGTAAAAAGTCAACATGGTGAGGGTTACAGAGGTGATACCCAAATGACTGAGGCTGGAGAAATGCTGAACCAGTCTAAAATCTCTTCATGTCTCAGCTGGGGAAGTCTAGACCCAAAGAAGCTAAGTAACATGTCTCAGTCAAGCAGATAGAAGGCCTGAAATGCTAACATAAAGATCAGCTCAGCAATAATTCAGACACTGACTATACAATTTGAAATTATTGAATAAGAAATGGTTTTTGTTCTTATTAAATGAAAATATTAAAAAACAGTCTTAACTCCGGGAATACTTGAGGGCAGGGAGGAAAAGTTGAAAAGCAAGAGGAATAAACCCTACCTTCATCACCATGGCATGTCCCCAGATTCGCCATTCCCTACCGCTCCTAAACCATGGAAAACTCCAACATTGGAAACTTGCTAGAAGATATCCTGAAATGATCGTTCACTCTGTGCTGTCCTCTCTGTTCCACTTCATCACACTTGAAGTTTCGCCGGCTGGGATTTTTGCTGTCTTGGCAAACATGATGGTGGTGTCAGACCTAATGTTTGCTAAATTTTTGCAGAAATGCTGAGAAGACTTCCGTGGGGGCCTATTGTCAATTATCTGGAAAAAGAAAAGTTTGCAGACATTAGAAACAAGAACTGTGTGGGGTTAGGTTCTGGGTTTTAATGAGAAGAATTCAAATTAGAATGTTGGCTATTTCCTATAACTTGCTAAAAATAACCTGGACGCCTGCTTCCTTCCCTCGCTCTTCATTTTCAGTGCCTGCTCATGCTGAAGATGCAGGAGGGCTGGAAAATGCTCCTTGGGATCTTGCACCAATGCTATTTGTTCAGATGAACATAATTTAGCTTTGACCTGCCCTCTCATGCACCAGTGGGCATGCTACCTTCAGGGTCCCGTCTGATTTACACTTGAGGAAGCTTGAAGGTGATAAGGGGAGCACACACACCACACACTGTTGATTTTACCTCTTGGATGTCTCTTTCCATCACTGCCACCAACTCTGCCCAAGCTACCATCATTCCTTGTTTGGGCTGCTACAAGACCATCCTGCCTGCTCTTTCTACTTGAATCTACCCCGTCCTCACCCAGTCACACTGTAACCAGAAGAATCTTTTCCAACACAAAGCTGAACATATCCCCCACCCCTACCATGACCAGCACCACCAGTTAAAACCGTTCAATGGTTTCCCGTTGCTTGTATAATAAAGACTGGAATCTTTGACATGGTCTACAACCAAGGTCCTCCTTGATCTGTGCCCTAGAACCTCTCCAGCCTCACCCCCTCTCCCCTTGCTCTCCCTGCTGCAATGCACGGTCCTCACTCCAGTGCCTTCTGCCCACCAGGCCCCCACAGGGCCCCAGCTCCTACTCTGTGCTTTCTTCTTTATCTCCTAATTCTTGCTCATCATTCATACCCTAACCTAGTCATCACATTTTTTTAGGAAAGATTTCCTGACTCTTTAGGCAAGGTCACATCCTTTCTCATATTGCCTCTCTGAGCCCAATAGAGACCTCTCCTTCTCAGCACTCATCACTGTTTCATTTGCACATTTACTTAATGCTTAATTGATTACTAGTGTTACCCCTCCCTATAGTGGCTCCATGAAGGCAGGGATCACATCTGTTTGCTCATCCTTGTATCCTCCATGTCTAATACTATGCCTAGCACATAAAAGAGACTCAGTGTTTCTTGAAGGATGTAAACATTAATCCCCTGGAGGACCCAAGCTTCTCTTTCTTGCAGAGATCCTTCCCAAGAGAAAGGAAAGTATTACCACATTCAACTACATCACTTTCTCTACCTCAGTCCGGACCCATAAACTTTCTTGATTCCCATCCTTACCTTAGTCCTCCTGATGGGATATGCTCTGTGTACAATAGGTTCGTCAAGGTGAGGGGTGCCCCTGAATTTTCCTGAAGTGCTAGGAATACATTAGTATTATGCTTTTCATCATCAACCCGTCTGATTTCAGCCTGGATCTTCTGAAGGAATGGTCCCCAAATACATCACGGTGCCTCTCTCAATTTCTTGATTCAAATGGAAGATCTCATATATCATTTCACCCATTAAGTTAAAAATACACATTTTCTAACCTCTCAGTGCAGAGGAGTCTTAGGTGCTCACTTGTATTGTGGAGAAGGTTTAGAGAAGGAGGGCAGAGAGGAAAAATCAATGGTGTCAAGGGAGGTGACTCAAAGCTTTCTACATAAAGTTTTAAGGAATCTGTCTTCATGAGGAATAGAGGGAGACAGGGACAGCAAGACAAGCAGCAGGATCTTCAAGGCAAAATAAGGTTAAGAAGGGCAATGTAAAAGGTAAGATTTCCTTTCTTGTCCACTCTGCCCTACCCACATCCCCGTGCCCTGCAGTGGACCAGTCCTGTGCTTTGCAGTAAGGTGGGCCTGAAGGCCGGGTGATAACAGTGTCCCCAGTAGGGTCCCCACAGTCACCCTGCTCACGCCTTTACTGGAGGATCAGCATTCAGCTTCTGGTGCTTTGGAAATCCAGCCCAGCCTGCAAAGAGGGAGTTGTTATTGGCTCATTCTTGAATCTTATCAGTGTTTTTTAAACAGTGATTACTGTGAGGACATGCAGAAGCCCAAGAGAAGGCTGTAAGCACTGGGAAATTAATCTGCTTGCTCTGTGACAACTGGGCCAGCTTCCACATGCCAAATGTTTGGGGCAGGGTCAGATCAAGGCTGCAGATGGTCACTGGCAGAGAGCTACTATTTTGGGGGCACAGGTCATGGGAAAAGCTTACAGTTCAAAGTTGGCTTCTATGTCTGTCCCATGACTTTTCCTTCAGCCTCATGTATCACAATCATCAGCAATCCATCAACTTTGAAGAAATATTTGAATATTTTGCTTAAAGACCCTGATATTGTGCTGCTGTAGAAGCCCAGAAGATGAATGGACTCACCTGTCAGAAGAGAGGGTAGGCAGCGTTAGACATCTCCTGCCTCTCATAGAAGGGGAAAGAAGAAAGAAAACATTTAAATATTGTGTTGTCTTCTATCTAAGTGTACATTTTTCAGTCTCTCATTTGAGCTGAGTTTGGGGAATTCTGTGTTCCTTTCAAAAACTACAGCTGTGGGGGTGCCTGGGTGGCTCAGTCAGTTAAACTTCCAACTCTTGGTTTCAGCTCAGTTTATTATCAGCTGCAAAGAATACAGAAGACCACATCAATGTATCTTATGAGAAGATATAAATTCATATTTCCAAAGGCCAGAGAGCTGAGTTTTGAGACAGTTCATCCAGGAAAATCTTCTAGCTAAGTGAATGACAGAGAAAGCTCAGAGTCACACTAGCCTATGGGAAGTCCATGTAGCTCTAATGTTTCTCATTTACAGTCTATCCATGATTGGATGAGAAACTGATCAAGGGCAGAAAGTGACATATGGGTTTGGGGGGAAGAGCAGAAAGTAATCATAGACAAGAGTCTAGCATTAAGACTCTGTTCTTCAAACTTTACAACAGAACCCCCCGGGAGCATTTTTAAAGTGCAGATTTTCAGAAGCACCTGGGAGGCTTAGTCAGTTGAGCACCTACCTTTGGCTCAGGTCGTGATACCGGGATCCTGGGATTGAGCCCCATGTAGGGCTCCCTCCTCAGCTAGGGAGTCTGCTTCTCCCTATCCTTTTGTCCCTCCCCCACTCACATCCTCTGTTGCTCACTCTATTAAATAAATAAATAATTTTTTAAAGTGCAGATTTTCAGATCTTCATGACATGTGGTCCGACATTTGCACTTTCAGTGGACATCACATGTGATTCCAAAGCAACCTGGGGAAAAGCCATGCTAGAATAGCTAAAATCACAATAGGGGGTCTGGAAGAAAGGGCAATGGTATCTAGAATTCACTGTCACTGTTAAAAGCCCAGGAAGAAAGACAAATATAGAGTATAAATCCAAGAAAAATTCAGGATCTTGGAAAGGTGATTTCCATTCAGACCTCAGACAAGACCAAAGTTAGCTTACCAGGAAGTGAAAGCAGCTGCAAATTAGTAAATTAGGTATCAAATTTCAGTTGTTAAGTGAGAGAAAACCCAACTCATACTGACTTAAGCAAAAAAAAATCAAGAAGCTGTTGGTTCATGCAAATGGAAGTAGTAGAACTGGTCTCCAGAAGATTCAGGTCAAACATCATTGAAACTCAGTTGCTCTGCCTTTGGCTCTCGAATGTTACATTCCTTCTAACTTGGTTTCTTTTTTCTCTTCTTGTGGAGGAGATATCTGCCTGAAGTTCTGACCATTCATACTTGTTTTCAAGTCTATAGAAAAGAGAACTCCTTTTTCTAGGTTATTCCATTAAGAAAAAAAAAAATCCCAGGATTACTTCTGACTGGACTAGCTTGGTCACATGACTACTTTTGAAACAGTCTCCCTGGTCAGGGATTAAAATACAATATTTCTCAGACCTGAATTATTTTCCCACCCCTAGATCTGGGGAGGGGAGTTGGTGAAGGCATGACTAAACTCCATGCATTGAAAGTACAGCAGAAAGGGGCATTAGTTTCCTAAGAAAAAAAACCAAGATCTGCCAAGAAAAAAAAGGAAATATTCTGGGTAGCAGAAGCCATGATTATCTGCTACGATGGCTGAAAAATATTTCTGTCTGTTTAATTACACAAAACTGTTGTGTTAACTTTTAAAATAAAGTTATTTTACCAGCAAAAAAAAAAAAAAGGAAGGATGGTTATTTGGGGAATAGGGAATAGTTGAGAATTGTAATCCAGGACAAGTAAGCTATTGCAAAACCATAGACAAGTCCCACTGAGCAAAGGAGAACGTTCTTTTATAGAGAAAAACAGGAAAGTTGGGATGGCTGTCATAAACAAAAAGTCCATTGGAGTAAATTAGGAGCTAGAAGTATAGTGGCTTCCCATTGGCTAAGTTATGACAGTCTTTCATTGGTGGAGCTATTGCCAGGGAAGGAGGTAAGTCTTTTCTTCTTCCTGCTGGGATAGTAAAGTAGAATCCACATGCACCATCCATCCCTTCCTGTTGGGTCTAGGATTGACCAGGAGTACTAGGGTGGTAAGAGCTCCCCCTGCCGGCCCCAAACTCCATTCTAAACGTATTTTCTTTTATTATTTCCACAATATCTATCAGTTAATATTCACTTATTTTAACATTAAGTATAGAGTCCTATAGTTGAATATAGATACTATATTATTGTAATGGCCTGTTTGTCACTAATCTTCCCGAGTGGATTATAACCCCATACGGGGCAGAGACTGTATTTATCTTATCTATCCATGTATAGACAAGCAGTCTTTACAGTGGGATGTGCAAAAAGTGTGGTGCATGAAGACAATAGTAGAATTTTTATTTATTTTTCTTACCTAATTTTTTTAAAGATTTTATTTATTTGACAGAGAGAGAGAGATTATAAGTAGGCAGAGAAGCAGGCAGAGATAGAGGAGGGAGCAGGCTCCCCACTGAGCAGGCAGCCCAACTCGGGCCTCGATCCCAGGACACTGAGATCATGACCTGAGCCGAAGGCAGAGGCTTTAACCTACTGAGCCACCCAGGTGCCCTCTTACCTAATTTTCGAGGGGATTAAAGCAAGCCTTATTAACATTTGGTATACAGATATAAGGATTGGCAAGGACACACTCATTATGTTCAGAAGTGGTAATGGTAATAAGTGGTCCAAAGAGAAGAATGTGAGCTCCACTTCTTCACTTGTTCCTCCAGTTCCTGGCCTCCCATCCTCCACTCTCTCTTCCTCTCACCTAGCATCATTAAGATTCACTGCCTGATGCTATGATTTGTCTGACTAACCCCAGGACCTCTCTCTCAGAAGCTGTCCTCATCAAAGTGGAACACTTATATTCTTTTGGACCCCAGCAAACTCAATGTCAGATGCTAGTGGTCCAATCTGTTAATCCTGGTGATCTTTATCTAGAGCCTCGCTGTTAATGAACCCAACCTTTCAAAATGTAGGTTGGAGAACAGGCTGACCTCAACAGTCAGCCAACTAGGATTTATCAAACACCTACTATGCCAGGAAGAGGTAGATAAAGAGATTCATAAGGGAAAGGCCTTTCCCTCAAGGAGCTCAGCTAGTTAGGAAAAGAAGTCAAGTAATTATAAAGATGGCTGCCATGTAGAGAGGGGAAGATGGCTACAGCGTGTGCTTTCTTCATTTCCCTAATGGCATCATTTCCCTAATGCAGTTTTAAAGGGAGCACTGCTTTTAACAGAACCAAGTCTTCCTGTATCCCAGATTCCTGGAGTTCTTTTCAATATAGGGTTGGAACCCTGCCATGCCTAGACCAAGGATGTCTTTTGTAGTTAGAAACAAAGGAGATCGGATACGTGGCTGGTCCAGTGAGTCAGGAAATCAGCCTGTCAACAAAATCTAAGGAGTAAAGATTAGACTCCCAGACTAAGAGTCAGGCACATCACCTTCCAGGGCTCATTCCAATAACATAAACAGACTGGCTGCATTATCTGTCAATCTACAATGGTTGCAGGCAATATCACCAGCGCCCAATTTTATGTTTCATTAAGATTTCAATTAATCTCTTCCTCATTTAGCCTGGGAGAGGGATTGATCTGCCTTTAAATAAATACCACACAATCTTTTACTTTCCAAAGGCAAATAAGCTTATGTTTTTGATTGATGTCCTTTGTCATGTCCAGAAACAGCATCTATTCAATTTCTCTAATTATAATGACTTTGCCAGAAGTTGCACTTCCAAGAGTTTTCCTCTCTGTCCCTGAGAAGAGAATTTTTTCTCTATCCAAATCTTATATTTCCCAACAGTTCCACACTTCCCTGTGAGCATACAAACTTTTAAAAACTGTACTAAGTAAAATGTGTCAAAGATATCCAAAGTTCCCTTGGAGGTGTGCAAGTCTCCACCTCTAACAGGAACAAAAGGTTTTGCTTTTTCTTTAAGACAATAAGATATGTTGTCACTCGAGTGGCTATGAAAAGAGTTAGTGACCAAAAGAAACTTTGGTAATTTTTTTGTCTACAAAATGAGTGGGGCAATTCATGTTTTTCCAGGTCTGCTTCTCTCTGAATAAAAAGAACAATATCTACGAGGAGAAAATAGGTTATTCATGTCCCATAGTTGAACCATTTAGATGTTTTTTTCTGATGCAAATAACAAAACTCAGCTCTCAATGGCTCAAACAATAAAAGGCTTTAATCTACCACAAACAAGAAGTCCTGAAGCACTTTGGTTTTCCATTGTTCAACAATGTCTTCAAGAACCAGCTTCTTTCTCCTCATAATGTAGATTCTGGTCTCAAGCTTGANGATCATGACCTGAGCCGAAAGCAGAGGCTTTAACCTACTGAGCCACCCAGGCGCCCTAGATGTTTTTTTCTGATGCAAATAACAAAACTCAGCTCTCAATGGCTCAAACAATAAAAGGCTTTAATCTACCACAAACAAGAAGTCCTGAAGCACTTTGGTTTTCCATTGTTCAACAATGTCTTCAAGAACCAGCTTCTTTCTCCTCATAATGTAGATTCTGGTCTCAAGCTTGACCCATTATAATAGAAAGATGACTGCAGCAACCTCAAGCATCACTTCCTCACGTATCAATATCCAAAGACAGAATGTTCCATCTCTATTTACATTTTAAGAGAAAGTTTTCTTTTCCAAAAGCCCGCGAAAAGGCTTTCCTCACATTTCATTGACTAAAATTGTATTACACATTCATTTCTAAACCAATCACTGGCCTAGAAATTGGTATTATCAAGTTGTTAAGATTTAATCCCCTTAGTCAGCCACATGACCAATAAATATACAAATTAGTTTGAATCAGCAAGGAGGAATGGCTGTTACATAGGCAATCAACAGCTTCTGTGCACAAGATCAACAGAAAAAAAACCAAGGAGATGGAGATGGGATGGGGATTGACCCAAGCAGCTTTGAAGAAGTCCTACAACTCTCACTTTAGGATTGGCCTGAGCTTTCAGCCACTGGCGCCATTCCATTAGCATCTCAACTGAGTATATTGTCTCTAAGATGTCTTTGTTAAAATGTTTGTATATTAATTGGCAAGAAGAAAAACCAATAGGTAACCCGTATCTACTAGCATGTAGACAAGAATTCATCAATCAGATTAACTGTAAATCAGATTGGAAACAACATTAATAATTGGGTTAAACATTATCACATACTTACCATGGTCTTACAATATAGAATGCTTTACATGGTTTATAGGTTATACAGATAAAAACTGAAGCCAAGAGAAACCAAGTAATTGCTGAAATTCATGGAAATGGTTTGGGGTAGTCAGGGCTTGGAAATCAAGGCAGTCTGACTCTAAAGCCCATACTCTTAATATAGGTAGTTAATTCTTGAATTGATTGGGGGAAGCCATGAATTTGAAATGTATGGGCTGCAGGGTCTAGGTTGCTTGTACCAATCATATCACCAAAGAATAATGAGATTACCTGGATTGGCTCAAACCACATAGTGCCCACCCCTAAAACTGAGGGGTTGGGCCAATTCCACCTAAACAACATAGTTGTTACCTACTGTGGAGGAGTTAAAGTCATGTTGGAGAGACAATCACAGGTTCTTGACAGTGTTTTCTTGCAGTGGGAAAGTGGGAGACATTTGCAAAAGAGATCCAGATTATAAAAATACTTACTCAAACTGGTGAAACCCTACTCATATTCCAGGGAGGAAAAAAGGAACTCTGATGAAGAATTTGCTTACTAAAGCTTATAAAGAAAAGGGTAAATACAAATTCACTCTTGAAAAGTTTGATTCTGGGTGGTTTTACATTTTTTAATTGTTTTTGCTCATCTGTATTTCTTATTTTTTCTATAGTCAACCTGTATGATTTTAAAAAAACATAAAGGCCACTTTAAAAAAAAAAAAGGGAAATCGTGCTTTACTGACAAGTACTTGGAAAGGCATTCCAGAGGACATCACCAGCATATGGGTTTTCCCCACATCAACACCACTTAAAGGAAATTGGATTTAAAACAATAATTCTGGGGTCATTCTTAGCTTTAGAGGAAAATTCATCATAGGATGAATGCTCCTAATGCTTTAAAATGTGTTATAATCAATAAAAGTGTTCCTACATATTTTAGGAACATTTATATTGCATATACCGTGCCAATTTTATAAAATACCCTATTTCACAGATGCTACAGGCTTCAGACTCAGCTGAGTATATTTCTACTAGATCGTACCAAACACTAGTGACCAATGATCACTTAAAAGAGAAATTTCAATAAACTTCAAAAAGATGAAGCCTTTATTTTACATGCCACGCCCTTGGTTGTTCCTTTGAGAAAATTATTTTTTTAGTGATCATTACTCTTTTGAAAGGAGTCCTCTCTTATCGTAAACATGCTTTTACAAAAACTAACAACGGTGGATGAGAACTGCCGCAGGTGGCCCTCTAATTCCCAACTGCCTTCTTTCATGTTTCCAACCCTACTAGACACTTAACAGTGTGTCTGATTCACACTTAAGTGAGTAAATTTAGGTGGGTAAATTTTATAATCACCATATTATAGAGGAGGAAATTGCAGCTTTGAGAGATTAGGCTTCGCTAAGACTTCTCAACTCCTAAGTACAGCCAAGGTTCAAAACCTAATTCTTCCTTATTCCAGAGCCCTTACTCTCCCCACTTCACTAAGCTGCCTGGCTGACAATCATTCCTTCATTCAGTAAATAATAATTACTGACCACCTAGGATGTGCCTAGCACCATGGTAGGCAGTGTGTAGAGAGACATATCTCTTGGTCTTCATGGTTTATGTTCACCGAATAGAATGACAGGCAAACAAATCAACAAACTAATGAATATCTAATTATAAATGGCAACAAGTACAATGAGGAAAAAAACGCAGAATATTTTCTGTATAAAGATGTGCAAAGTTTACCTAATCCAATATAAGTATGAGGTATTAAGAAAAAAATCTCTCCCTCCTAGCCAACACTACTTATAGGCAGACGAAGCAGTAAGCCTCCTACCAGGTGGTGATTTATAATAAAAGCCGGGTCAGACCAATTTCTGCTACACACACTGAGAAAGAAAATTGTCCCTGAACTGAAGCAGAACTTTGTGGTCTGAAGTGATTAGTTGCTCCTTTGGAGAGGTAATTACTTGTTCCTGATAAATCACGTAAGCTATTTTCTGATAGACTTCAATGAGCTCAAGAGTCCTTTCTAGAAAATTTACTGTGCTGGATCTTCTGTTTGCTCCTCCATCTCCACTCCACACCTTTCCCCACCCTCCTGGGCCCTGGAAGCTAACTTGCATTTGCTGCATTCTGGGCTTCCTGGCCTTCCAGTTTGGGGTAAGTTTGGCTCAGTGAGGAGCACCAGCAGGAGTCTGGAAGGTAAAGGGCAGCAGAATGGGGTTGGCATAAACATGCGTTGGTTCTCTCCCTGCAGAGATGCCGTGGGTGGGCTATACCCCCTCTACTGAAGGCCTCTGCTCCTGGCAGATAGCAACTTCTATGTAGCTCCCTTCTCCGAGTTTACCCTTCGGTTGCCCCATCAGGCCCAGGAGTAGAAATGGCTCCTGCTTTTGCTAGGCCTGAGGACTGCACCATCCTTTGTTAGTGTCCACAAATCCTACACACACCGTAACAGTCTCTCTTCTAGCGTCTTCACATTACCCATTTTGAGTGAGCCATTTGCTTTCTACCAACACTTCAACTAACACGTCCACTGTCAACCTCAGGAACTTTTAGCTACCTATGCTCAATCTCCCAGATGTCTCATGACCTTTATTTAAACACTCTTTAAAATATATTGGGGAGGGTATGTGCTATAGTGAGCACTGTGAATTGTGTAAGACTGATGAATCACAGACCTGTACCCTGAAACAAATAATACATTATATGTTAATAAAAAATCATTAAAATATAATAATACAAATAGTGATTATCTAAACAACTTTTTTTCCCTACAAAATATGTATCAAGTAAGAAATACTTAAGTTAGTGTGCTCATAAGACTCCTCCCTGGCAGCAAGTTTGAAAAATACCTTCAATATATGCTTGCAATTGATTTGTCTGAGACGTTACTTTAATAATACAAGCACAAAAAGGTCATACATCCTATTCTGTACACTCGATAAAGTTCCAAATTTCTGCCCCTTTGGGTACTGAGATGGCATCTCCCATGAAAAGTTTGCTAAAAGTAAATGTGAATATTCTAGCAGCAGACTCAGCTATGAAGCCAAAGCAGGGTCAGAGAAATTCTCCACTCAGCATCTGAGCACAAGACAAGTTGGGAATCAGAATCCTAGAGAGAGGTATTGGCCCTGTCACCTATACTCTATACTCTATTTAAAGGTGGAACTACCCAAACAATACTTCTAGCAAGTCCATACATTTGAAGACCACTCATTTCAATGATGACAAAATTCTAACATCCACTCTATTAATCAAAGCCTTTAGTGCAGATCAGAGGTAAGGGATGTTTAAGGCCCTCTCCTACCAGCTGTCTCTGGAGTACACACTTTATGTAGAACTTTCAAATGCTAATTAACCATCCCTTTGGTGTATAATTTCTGACTAGACTACTTCAAATATTAACTAACTGCTTCTGAAGTACAGACAAAAACCAACTAACACAGATTTTTCAGTGTCTATGTAGAAATGTTTTAAAGGAAATTACAAACAATACAGCAAATAAATACTGTTGGGCAGAGCCCGGCCTCCTGTGATGCTGGCTCCGGTCACTTCTTCATCTCCACGTCGAGCACATTATATTGTCCTGCTACACTATTTCTGTAAGACCAAACTGCACACAAAAAAACATTAATGCAAAATCATCATAAGCCATAAAATGCCATTATAAAACCATATTATATTTGTAGATCTCTAATTACCCATTGTCTTATAAAACCTACATTTAATTTCTAAGAAAGCATTCAGTTTATTGAATAACCCTATTGGCATCTCAGTGGCATGCTATTCTTTCTAAATATACCATTTTTTTTTGCTTCGGAGAGCAGTCTAAATGGTTTGCAAATCAAAGTCCACGTGCTTGGAAACCCTCAGTGTGAAGCGTTCAAGTTATACTATGACATTTGCTCTTCCCTGACACCATCCATCTTCAGAACTTCTTCCTACAGGAAGAGAAACCACTCTCACACCCTTACTCAAGAAGGGGTCCAGCCCGTCCATTGGTCCAATGGTCTCAGTCCATTCATTATGAGGCAACGAATGCAAACATAACTTTCAGGCTGCGCTAGGAAGACTGAAAAGGAAAATCTAGGGTGACTATAGGAAGGCTGTACCCATCTGGCTGAAGATTATTGGCAATTATCCAGTTTTTAAAGCGGGGAAGAATCTATTTTTATGAGGCTTATTGGTGGCTAATTGCTTGAAATGTTTGACAGAACACAATTTCTCAGGCATTCAGCCAGCTCTCAGTATCTTTCCTTTTCTAATGTGGGCCCAACCCATTACAATTGTTTCCAAAGGACTGTCCATAATATTTTATCGGGAAGGAATTTCATTGTATTGTTTGAAATAGAAGGGCAATTAGATGGCGTTAAGATGAAAAACATATGTCCTTCACTGAAATGACTATTTCAGTGTATTATAATAAGATTCATGTGTAATGCAGTCATTTGAAAGATCGTTCAAAAGCTAAGCTATTCTATTAAAATCTCTGCTTTGTAATAAATACAAAAATAAAATTTTATGGCTGACATCTTACACGTAAGTTAGGAATCCATGAACTGATTAAATCAGCTAGAAAGTGCTTAAAAAAAAGATAATATACTTCCTTCAAGTGATTTATCCAAGTAGATAGAAAGAAACGGAAAAATGTGACAAGGAGGTTCTGGGAAGAAGCTGGAGAAGACCACTAAGTGGATCTCAGAATGCTAACCGAGTTAGACAGGAACTTGCTAGGAATTCCTAGAGCAGTGCTCAGTTATACTGAAAGCTGTCTTTATAGGACTACAGCAGTTTGCTGTGGTTTGTTTTTGTTTTAAGGCCTGCAAATTATCTGGTACTCTTCTCATCAAGAGGGGGGGTCTCTGCCTCCTCTCCTTGGGTGTGGGTGGGCCTGACTGCTTCAACCAATACTGGCACCGTGTGATTTCTGAGGTGGGATGGAAACAGCCAGATAGCTTCCACCTGGTTTTGTTGGGATGTTTGCTCTGAGAGAAGCCAACTGCCTTGAGAGAAGTCTGAGGACTCTGGGACTGCCCCACTGGAGAGGCCATGTGTAGACGCTCTTTTCAGCCAACAGGGAGCATTAGTGGCCAGCCATGTGACAAACCATCTTGGACATATTGCCCAGTTGAACTTTCAAACAATTGCGACCCCAGTAGACATCTGACCAATTACCTGAGAAAGGCCAAGTGAGAACTATCCAGCCAAGCCCTTCGGAATTTCTGTCCCTGGCATAATTTGTCTTGCAGCAATGATAAGAACAAGGACGATTCATGGACCTACAGGAGATCTGGGTGCAAATGTTACAAACTAGAATATTCTGTGAACTGCATTAGGCAAACTTAAAAAAAAAAAAGTGAATTTATTGTCTGGTCTGGCAAACTGTCCTAACAACCGTGGAACATTCTTTTTTTTTCCTGATCCAGAAAAGTGCTCTTGTCCTCCAGACATCAAATAAAACTGAAGGAAATTATTCTCGAATTCTGGAATCATTTTTTTTCACATTTTATTTTACTAGAAGTCTGAGGACTAACATATTTTCTCAAAACATATAGATTTAAGATGGGGAGAAAATTTTTATTTGAAAGGAATTTACTGTTTTCAAGCCCATACTGAATCGAATCCTCCTTAGCTCCTGAACTAAATCTTCTGCACTAATAACAGTTTTATTCTTAAAGGTTTCACTACCTCTGAATCAGGTTCTATTGTGACTCATGTGGTACGTGGGCAACAACTAAAGACTTTCTAGAAGGGTAAGTTACTACAGGGAAAACATCCCAAATGCTTTTGAAAAGGAAGTTGTAACAGTTATAAAACATCCATGGCACAATCTGCAGGCAGGCCTGGAAGTAGTGCACTAAAAATTAGCAGCAGGTGCATGATTAGAAAAGGAATAAACTGAAAAATAACCTTTTAAAAGTGGGTTTGAACAAAGATCGTAGGCTCACCAAAAAACATCTGACAGTTGGCCTCAGAGGAAGACAGGCCGTAGAATTGCCAGGGGTTGAAAGGAAAGCTTAAGTACAGGGGCATAAAATCAGACTAATACTGCTTCCTGTAGTGCGTTATGGCAGACCTCTCCTGCGTGATTATGCTGCCCACAGAGCATTAGAAGGACTCCGTGTGAATCAGTTTGACCAAACCCTTGGTCTGTGCAGAGTAGAAACTTGGCAAAACAGCAACATAGAAAAATTATTTTTGTCGCCTCCCCTGCTTTTCCTTTTGGCATTTAACCCCCACTGAAATACACAGCCCTGTGTGTCTGTCCCACTTAACCATCCCCTCTGGCCAAGTGGGTATGACCTATTCTGTTAAGGATCCTTTTTAAGGGATGGTTTCCATAATGGGATTTTTTTCCAACTCCCCCCGACCCCCACTCATCACAAGCTATTCTCCAGTGTCCCCTTCTCCAAGTGCTAAAAGCCCTCTGCAACTCTGTGTTAGGGAAACGACCCAATTCTTTATCTCAGTATTTAAGAATGACCCCCAACTCAAGATCCAACCCATCTTACAGCTGTTTCTCAATCTTTCCTTTAGATAAAGGCAGATATCCTTTGTTTCTTCTGCTGTTGTTCACCATGTCTTTGTCTGTGCCTTGCTCACAACACAAGATGCCCTCCTCCTGCTCCACACATACCTAAGTCCACCTTTCTCTCAAGGCCAACATCAAATCTGACCACCTCCATGAAGCATTCTCCTCTCCTGGCAAACTCTAGTGATCATGTCCTCCTCTGAATTCTAGATCCCTTACCTGGCACTTAGCCTGTGCTGTGTTTTAATGTTATCTGTGTATTTATATTTTTCTTACTCCGTGTGGGCCAGTAACAACAATAGCATGCATCTCTGGTATCTCTGATGCACCATGCTTCACACTTAACCTGTATCAGACAACAATAATGCTTCGGTCTATACCGAACAGACTGGTAGATCATCTATACCAAATATACCAATAGATCGTGTATGGCGAAAGTTCATAGGTACTCTTCCTAGGGAGGTAATACATTTAAGTCCTAATGTTCTTACTGCTTTCAACAATACAGTAACTCTTAGGGATGTATCTAAGGAGGTTTTTTTTTTTTAGCCCCTTAGCAGCCAAATGGTGAAGATACATTGGTGCAGCTCAGCTGACCCTTTAGACCAGAGTACGTCTTCTTCTTGATGAAGACAGGTAAATTCACCCTCTTTTTTGCCTGTTAGATACTCCAGGGTGTGATTTCTCTTTATAATTCTCCCAGGGAAGTCCTGGATGCTGAATGGGCACATCTGAGGAACAGCCAGCTTTGTCCCTTGTCTCTTTGTAGTTCAGTGAAGTGGTGACTAGTGTGGTGATACATTGTATCACTTCCCATCATCCTTGCTTCATTTCTTTTTCCTTTACTCTTCCTCCTTTGGGTTTGCATCTCCCTTAAAAAAGGGTTAGCACTTTAATCCTTGCTTCAGGCTCTGTTTTCTGGAGTACCCAGGCTAAGATATTCCCTTTTATTAATCATCACATTTTACTGTTGAGACTTAGAGTCCCACTTCACAGAATGGGGTAAAAATAAAAGCCTTCCTGTAGTATCCAGTAGTTTAATATTTATCTAGCAGTTTATTACTTATCCACTAGTTCAATACTTGAGCTCCCATCTGCCCATTTAATTAAAAGTCTGCATTTTTTTCTGGAATCTTCATCCTCTTATGGACTTCAGATCTTACTAATGCACAGAGAGCCTGGCCTGGGCATTCCTGAATTGCTAATGGAATCAGGATAGCCCCTTGAGGCTAGGAGACCTCATAAGTGTGACAGATTATTATCTGCTAAGATCCATTCTCCTCTTCTTACTTAGATATGTAGTTATAGTGGGGTACATAACTGTCTTAAGACTACATTTCCCAGGGGCAAGTGGGTGGCTCAGTTGGTTAAGCATCTGCCTTTGGCTCAGGTCATGATTCCAGGGTCCCAGGATTAGCTCATATCAGTCTCCCTGCTCAGTGGGGAGTCCGCTTCTTTCTCTCCCTCTGCTCCTCCCCCTGCTCGTGCTCTCTTGCTCGCTCATTTACTCTAACTCTCAAAGGAATAAAATCTTTAAAAAAAAAAAAAAAAGACTACATTTCCCAGTATCTCTTGCATCTGGGATCTGGATAATCACATGACTATGTTCTGGCCAATGGGATATGAGCAAAATAAATGTGTGTGCCATTTCCAGCCCTTGCTTTTAAAAGAATTGGCACATACATCTCTGGCCATTTTTTCCTCCCTTCTGACCAAGACATAAAGAAAACTGGAGTAGCTTTCTTGTCCTGAGATGGAAGCCACAAGTTGAGAATGACAGCTGTTCAAATAGCCCTGGACAGCTTACCAGTAGAATGCTACATATGAGGGAAATAAATTTCCATCTTGCTCAAGACACTGTATTTTGAGTCTCTCCAATTATGTCACTCTAACCTATCCCCAGTTTAATAGAACACACTCCAGATCCTGGTTGCTGCTGTCACCAAACTTAGAGGTGCATTGTTGCGCCATGTCCCTACGCCTGCTGCTGGTATTCACCTGCTGAAACCCCAGCATCCTGAAGATGTGTTCTCCTGTGCAACTCGCTAAGTTCTTGTTTCCAGTTACTAACCCACAGTCAGGCCAGCTCAGTCCTTCTGAACGAGTTTGGGAAGAAATGAGTCCTCTGTGGAAGACTGCTAGTGGCTAGTTGTTTACCCGTTACGTATTCTCTCCCTTTCCCTTAGAAATAGAAATTTTCCCATAATGGGAAATTAAATTGGAAATTTCCTTTCCACCTTGTCCTTTCCTTTTCCTTCTTGGAATGGAAAGTGGATATGAGCCCTGAACTGAAACAGCCATTTTGCCATCTTGAGGAGTAAAGTCTGATGCTTGGGATGGCAAAGTAGGAGGATAGAAAGATCCTGAAACACTGATGGCATCAGGGAGCCACTTCACCAGTCTTAAACTGCCTGGCCAGCCTGTTTCTATATGAAGGAAAGTAAATCCCAATTTGCTTCTGCTTCCAGAGTAAGGATTCCATTATATGCAAGCAAAAGCAACCTCTGATGGGTGATGGCCTGCCAGAAGCCCTGGGTTTCTTTCAAGAATTTGTCAAGCTCTACCCAGCAGCCTTCAATTTATATCACAATTATTTCCCCCAAAACAAAACAAACAAACAAACTTAAAGTTCTACCTTAGGAAAAATGCACTGAAATTACTTGTTTAGTGCTTATATTTCCTCTCAGACTCTAAGCCCCACGAGGCAGGAGCCATGTTGGTCTTGTTCACTGCCTTGTCCTCAGTGCCTAGCACTCTGCCTGGCATATGTCCCCTATGATATTTTAGATAGAACAATGACTAAATAAAAGAATTTCAGCACATTATTATCAACTTACTTAAATTACTCATTATTGAAAGGCAACTCATTCATACACTTATTCATTCATTCATTTATCCAACATTAATTGATGTGATATGTGCAGTGGTATAGGCACTTCATCATTGAGAGCAAAGTCACTGCCCTCAATGAGCTTAACTTCTAGTGGGAGGGACAGACCATTAACTCTCAAACAGAAAAAGAAGAGTTTCGGAGAGTGATAAGTAGGGTAGGCAGTGGAACTGCTACACCTGGAATATTCCAGGAAGGCCATATTTAAGCACAAGTCTCCCTCATCAACATGGCTTACACCTTGATCACTTCAACCTCAGCAGTTCAAGACCTGAGAACAAATTGTTTTCTAAGGGATGAAGTGGTCAATTTTCCTTCTTGGAATTTAGGATCACATGCATTTCTGAAGAAAATAAAAGAGAAAGAGAAATAGAGGAGAGAGAAAGAGAGAGAGAAGGAGGGAAGAAGGAAGGAAGGAGAGGGGAGTGAGAGGGAAGGAAGGGGTTTTATCCTACTGTTAAGCTCTTCCTCCTCTGTGACCACAGAGATGTTCTAGGGGTGAAAAACAAGGCCAAGGGTCTTTGAAAGGAGCCGCCACTGGAAACAGTAGCTAATATCCCACAAGAACAGCTTTTGAGTCTCCTGTGTTCAAAAGAATATACTACATTATTAAAGCTGCAGCTCCTGTTTATGTTTCAGACCCTTCAAAAGCCTCAATCAAATCCCCTCCGAGTCCTGCTGACTGCCCAAGGGAGCTCTCAAAGGAAATATGAGGAGAACCACCAAGATTTTCCCTACGGGTTCTGCCCTCTTTCCACAACTTGATCTCCCCAAATGGTAAGCTGCCTCCCTTAGAATTTGCCCTTGTAAGAACTGCAGTGAACTGCAGTGAAGAATACTTTTAATTTCTAACATCCAGAGATGGCTGTCCTCTGGCCTCGCTTAGGCTTTCTAGGAATCAATGTCACATGTCTTTAGCATATACCGAGTTAGCTTGGCAAGTTTATGAAGGAAAGAAAAAAAAATGGACTTGGTCATGTTAGTGAAGTAGAAACATTCGTTTTCTTCAGTGTTGGCTAAGCCACAATTTGTTTACAATGTCAGTAGAATTGTTTCTTCCCGTAGGTGAGTGAGAATGGCCTGGGCTTAGGGGAATGGATGAAATTGTCTGAGCCCAGCTGAGGGTCATACTGAGGGAGGGGGATGGCATTGGAGAGAAAGCTGCAATTGGCCATGTGCCTGCTTCCTCGGGATGGGAATAGCAGGGCCGGGGAAAGGCAAGTGAGGCAGCTAGGACGCACCGAGTAAGGAGACATCACCACTCCTGGGCACTGCCCCTGCTCTTGTACTCCCTGGCATGGTGTGTCCAGGCACCCCTGCCTCTAGCTCCTAGTTCTGTCTCCAGGGAATTGAGTTCTGTCAGGGCTACAAGAGAGTCATGAGAGCCAGACACAGATTCTCTTGGTCCTGAAAAATGGACATGAAGAGGTGGAAAGCAGGACTGGTGAACAGCTGGTCAACAGCTTTACTATGAAAACAGAATAGAACTCATTCTCTGGCTGAGAAGAACGAAGTACATCTTGTATTCGAAGGGACATGGCCACATTCCCAGGGGAAGAGGAGACCTGGTTATAAAAACTCAACTTTTCAGTTTGGCCCCCTCCTGCTCACTCATGATCTTCCCTCTTTTCCACACCATGCCTATCACTAGAATAATACACAAACTTAAGTCATAAAATGAAGTAGGGGAGGGAAATATGTCTGAACTGGTGAGAGAGAGAGAGCAGGATTCTCCATAAGAAATGAAGACTCCAGGGGCACCTGGGTGACTCAGTCATTGGGCGCCTGCCTTCAGCTCAGGTCATGATCCCAGGGTCCTGGGATTGGACCCCACTTCAAGCTCTCTGCTCAGGGAGGAGTCTGCTTTTCCCTCTCCTGCTTCCTCTCCCCCTGCTTGTTCACACTCTCCCTCTGTCAAATAAATAAATAATCAAAAACAGGAAAAAAGAAATAAAGACTTCAATCAAGAATAAGAATTCTTAACCAAAAAAACCTCCAATCCCCAAACAACCACCCCCAGGTGGAGTGCTCATGCCCTCCTGAGAACCCCACCCCTATGCTCTTGACCTTGAAGACTCTGCTTTCTTCTTTACCTCTTCATATAAGGATTTGTGTTTCTCCCACTGGATTGCAAACTCTTAGAGGATAGAGACCATCTCACCATCGGCCCCATTTCCTTCAGATACAGCAGAGACCCTGACACAGTGTGTGCTATGGGACTTACTTTCAATGGTGGGACACAGCATAGTGACACTAGAGACAGGGGAAGGAAGAACTCTGTGTTACAGGCTGGGCATACAGAAGGTTGTATCCGGGGACAGGGGACAGAGTAACAGGGAGCTGGAGCTATAGGGGATGGCTTATATAGGACAAGTGGGATAGGCTTAACTAGGTTTCTTGGACTCCCTGTGGATTGGTCAACTTGAGTAATTTCGTGGGCTCCAGGGCACAGGGGCTGTCCCTAGCTGCCTCGTACTTGTCCTTAGGGCAACGAGGCCAGTACCTAGCACCATGGAGTTTGAGAGCCCCTAAGGAAAGTGGTTGGCAGGGTGGATTTAATCAGCTGCTCAAAAGGGGAACTGACCAGCCTCTAGCTAGAGCCTCAATACAAGCTGAAGACGTATATAAATAAATTTTAAAAAATTATAATTTTTTTAATTTTATAAATTTATAAATTTTATTTTAAAATTTTATAAATATTTATAAAAATAAATATTTATACAAATAAAATAAAATTTATGTTACAGGTGCTTAATATTATCTTAATATTTGCTGAAATCTTGCATTGGTTTATAAAGCCTGAAATTCCTTTCTCTGAGCTTTCTCTGAGCTTACTTAGGTCACAGTTAGGAAGCTTAAAACATAAATGCCCCTGAAAGAGAGAAACTGCATCAAACTCAGCTGACTGGAAAAGCAGAAGCTCAGTTGAGAGCCTGCACAGGAAGAAGCTTCGAACGTATCATTAACACACAGACATGGGCTTCTTGGCTGTTTTGCCCAAAATCAAGCCTTCCCTCAAGAAGGGCAATTTAGGTGCAGCATCTGGTAGAATGAAGGGACAAGCAAGTCCACCAAACACTATTGTGGACTCTTTGGGAAGCAGAACAAGAGAGACCAAGGAGCAAAAACCAACCTTATTCAAATTATACAGATTTTCTATTTCCTTCACTGCTTTCATTAAACCTGCCAAAAGATCCTACCAGGCATTAACTATAAACTTTGGGTTAACTTTCTTTTCTCCTGGGCAGAGAGCATTTGTACTTCAAGGGGGCGAGAATCATTTATAATGCTCCTGGTTTTCTACACCACAACTGCTACCTTTACAGAGTTGTAAAATCACAGAATCAATCAGAAGTAGGAAATCAAACAAAGGCAAACATCCCTAGCAAATCTGATCATCCTGACACAGGACAGACTTGTTAAACCACACCCAGCATAGCATGGAAAGTACATCCCGTAATCCCATTTGCCAATTTCCATATTTGGGATAATTTTTCATAAAAAACTGTGTCTTTTAAAAGTCCTATTCAGAAAGCAGGAACTCAAATAGACATTTGTACACTAGTGTTTGTAGCAGCCTTATTCATAATGGCCAAAAGGAGGAAACAACTCAATGCCCATCAGTAGATGAACAGATACACAAAATATGATACATTCACACAATGGAACATTATTCAGCTATTAAAAAGGAAGGACACAGGCTACCACATGGATGAACCTTGGGGACATTATGCTCAGTGAAATAAGCCAGACACAAAAGGAAAAATACTGTATGATCCCATTTACATGAGGCACCTAGAATAGTCAAGTTCATAGAGACAGAAAGTGGAATCATGGTTACCAGATGCTAGGCAGAGCAAGGAATGCAGAATTAATGTTTAGTGATACAGCATTTGTTTGACGTGCTGAAAAGTTTCTGGAGATGGATAGTAGTGATGGTTGCATGACTACGTGAATGTATTTAATGGCACTGAATTATACACTTAAAAATGGTTAAAATGGTAAATTTTATGTTGTAAATATTTTACTACAATAAAAAGGAAGGAGGAAGGAAAGACCGAGGAAAGAATGGAAAGAGAAGGAAGAGAGGGAAGGTGGGAAGAAGGGAAGTGGGGAGGGAAGGAGAGAAAAAAATGCTGTCGAGTTGCTGGGCTTCCTCTTAGTTTTGGGAGATGGTGATTTTGTCTGCTACAGTGTGTCAGGCTGTGGGCGGAACACCTGTCATTTTATCTTCACAACACTGTGAAGACTTATTCTGCTTGTTTTCTAGATCAGAATACAGAGAGGTTCAGAGACATTAAGTCAATTCCCTTTCATCACACAGCCAAGCTAGCTCTGTCTCCATTCAAAGCCTCTGCTCTTCACCAGTCCTCTTTACTGCCACCTCCTCCTCTTTCCAGTCAAATCTCTCACTTCTGACTAAAGCAGATTTCCAAATTAGCTATTATGTTTCCAAGCTCTTTCATTTTGTACTTTCCAAGAGGGGGAATGAAAATAACTTTCTCCCCTAAATCCACAGTGAGTTTTACCCCGTGAGGTCTTACAGCTTAGGGGCTCTAGTCTTGTTTTTTTTCTCCCCTTTCATAAGCCTCAGGCTCAGCATCCTTCCTGGTAGAGAACCGAGGTAAGGGGTGTATGGAGGGCAGGAAAGAGAATGGACAGGAAGTGGACGACATCCAGAAAAACAAATATGGCAGGTGTGTCTGGTAAAACAACACACCACCAGACACAGAAGCAGAATCTTGGTGGGACTCTAAGAAACAGAAGTTTAAGTGAACATCCCTAAAGAAAGGAAGTTATAGCAAGGATAAAACTGCTGAATTTAAAAAACAAAACAAAACAAAACAAACAAAAAACCCAATGCATCTCAATGAGGGTTTAGAATAGATTTTATACATTTATGCATAATATTACTTCAATTTTGCTAGATTCTGCCCAATTATACCATTTGATTAAAAACTCCCTCTAAGACTTAGAATGCCCTGAGCTTCCAGACAAAGGAAATGAATGTTTTGAGACCCCTCACACCACTCGAGGTTCCCCAAGGGGAGATAAAGCATTTGATTGAGCTGGGGGGGAAAGGAATGGCTCCCCAGTTCATCCTGATTAGAGAATCTCGCCCAGCCGCTGCCTCTGGGATCAGGCAGGTGCAATCCCGGGAGACTGGGTACCCCTCGGGCGGGGGGTGGGGTCATCAGTGGGAGAAGGAAGTCCTGAGTCACCAAATCGATTCTTCTTTTATCCGATCCCGTGGGAGGAAGTGTGGAAAACTGCTCATTTTTCAGCTCCTCTTAGTGAAAGTAACAGGCGCTAGCGGCTAAGGAGAGGGGGTGGCATTGTGTTCACTTGTAATTAGAACCGAAGAAACCTCAGTGTAAACCAGAGCTTGAGCCCTGCTGGGTGGCTGCCCACGGCTGCTCTGGCACAGCTGTCAAGGAGGGATGCCTGCCCTGTCGCTCCGCTCACCCCCCTCTCTCCTGCGCCACCCACTCCGTCCCCACGCAGGTCGGGCTCAAATAGGGTGCATCCGGAAAGAGTTGTTAGAGGTTCGGCTGTAAGCGGGTGGCAGGACATGGTGAAAGATGCCCAAGGGTGCTTCATCCAACAGTGAGATGTAGAGTGAACGAGAGAACAGGAGGCTGCCAGCTAGATCCCCAGCACAGTAACTCGGGTGATAGGAGGTCAAGGCGACAGGCATGCGAACAGCAAAAAAAAGGAAGGGGAGGAAGGCAGTCACTCAACTTGATGGCCATCGAATGTGGTGGGGGAGGGAGACACATCCCGGTTTGGAGTCTGTTGGTGGACACCTGGGTCACAGGAGCGTTCACATGGATAGGTTCACAGGTAGGGAGGAATAGAAATGGATTTTGAGAGGAGTCCAGTGAGGTGATATTTGGCGATATTCTTGAGAGTTAGCTCTCGGAAGAGAAGAGAGTCAGAACAAAGAGCCATGAAGACCAAACCTTGGGATACCGAGCGCATGGTCTGAAGGAAGAATCACCAAACAGAGACAAATGAAGGAACACAAAAGCTGTTCAGGGACCAGCGAAAAAGGGGTTTGGATGTCTTTGGGAGGCAGTTTGGCTTCGATCAACTACACACCTACGGTCTGTGTTGGCCTCCATTTCTGTGAGTGGAAGATTCTGGGGGAAATGCTCTGCTTTGGGATTTTCCCTTCCAGTCATTGGTTTGAGAGTGTGGGTCTCGTTCAACCATTCTAACTACCCTGAACTGACCAATAAGCTCCTCGCCCCTAAAGAGCACAGTCACCGAGAGAAGCGTGTTGGTGAAGGAAGCTTTACCTAGGCTGTTCCACTCTAATCCAACATCTCCGGCTCTCCTGCCTCCTCCCAGGAGGACTCGAGACCGCCCTCTGCGGTCCCCAGGGGCTCGTGCAGAAAACTACAACTACTTCTGCCTTACAGAGTGACCTAGGGTGGGAGGCAGCGCAGCCCTTAGCTCAGTGATCTCAGCAGGCAGTCCTGGCACCGTGTGCACCGGGAGAGGCCAGGACCGTGGCGGCTGCTCCCCACATCACTCCCTGCAAGGTCTCTCCCTCCAGACATTCTATGCCCAGGCTCCAGGGGGCCTGCAGGCTCTGGACAGTGATAGCAGCCAACCCCACAGCCTCAGAATCCTTTCCTCTGGGGATTCTTGACAGCTTCGGTGTGCTTCCCGGACCCTGAGCTGGTGTCACCCATGAAGGCACAAACCCACTACCTTGGCCCTGGGTGAATTCTCAGACTATCCAGACTCCTTCAGCAACAACTCCTTAACCTCTTGCTTTGGTTACCCCGATAGTGCTCAGGGGCCATCTGCAAACATCACCCCCTGCCCTTGCCTCTGAAGAGCCTAGGGCACCTCCCAGGGAGGCGATGATGTCAGTTCGCTTTACTAACACTGAAGACTCTTCCATTCTGTCTTCCTCCCACACTGGAGGTGAATGAGATGCGTGTCATTGTCATCCTGACTCTACTCAACTTTCTTCAGCCTCCTTGCAAAGGGACTAAGAGTTGAATGGGAAGAAGAAGAAAGAAAGCTAAAGATTAGTAGAGATGGTTTTGCCTTCTCTTGTACAGGATCTGGCACTGTGTTCTTGCAAAAGAAATCAACTGAGTGGGGCTCAAAGACTGAGCCTGGGCTTTATTCTTTTTGTAAACTATACCGCGTTAAGTTTTGATATGCTGAAGTGGTTTGAAAGGCTTTATCTAAAGGTTTTGCCTCATTTTATTAGCAGGCGTTCTACAACTCTCTTTCAAAATGGATATTTTACTTTTAACTTGGCACATTGTGTCATTTTCCTTGGTTGGGAAAGCTTGTCAGGTTGGGTTTTAGTCGCAGCAGTTACTCTAGCAACAAAGTCTAGGGAGAGCTTTAGTTTCTCCAGGGACTGTCATTTCAACCTGATTGAATTTGCGAAGCAATGGACAGTCTCCGTTCCTGCACTTGCGAGAGGGCCTCCGGAATGGTAGTCCAGTCCCGGCACTCATACTGGGGGTGGGGTCTGAGAACCTCTCCTCTTTCTGCCTGCAGACACTTTCTGTCTGTGTGCACTTGGTATAAGGCAGGGAAGCCACCTGCTTGCTTGCCTCTAGCCGGAGGCATCCTCAGCACTACGGCTCACAACACCAAGCTGATTTTCAAGGCAAACCTGGCACAGGAACCCAGGAAGCAATACTTCGAAAATCAAGGCAGGTTTGCACACCTGTCCCAGCCTGAGTTCCCCAGAAGCACAGCCTGAGGCAAAGGCTTCTGTGCTGCTCGTTATTAAAGACTACAACCCCAGGGAAGTCAGAGTGAGGGGGACAAGGGCGAGCAGGAAGGGAGGGAGTGCTGGTGTCAGGCACCACTGACTGCTCAGTCTCACTTACCTTCTGAGAGGTGCTGGAAACTGCAGTTCAAGGCAGGCTGTCCCTGGAGGAACTGAGGACATATCCACAGATTCCATCTCTTGTGGGTCAAAGGGCTGTCCCACAGAACATGCACCCCCATGCTTTTTTGGTCTTGGCGCCCCAGCAGATCTCACAGTAGAGCTGCTGCTCCCACTAACCGGGCTGCCCCAGGGCAGGAGTTAGAAGGAGCACCCTAGAGGAAAAGGCTAAAGGACTGTAGAATTTTACCCTCCTGAAAGTAGTTCGTGTCCTTGAGAAGATGTTTGCTGGAGCATTCAGGCCGTCAAAGGTCCCAGGGACAGGAGAGATCAAGAGGATTGGAAATGATTCATGAAATGTATCTAACACAACATACCACAAGGTTCCTTTTTAGAACTTTCTTCCATACCTGCACTGTGTGATCACTTCATTACAAGGTTGAGATTTCGGGGTGGCATGCCATTTGGCTTGAAATAGTGCAATCAGCTGGATGATTTTTCTGAAAAGGATGACAACTGGTTTAACAAGGGGAATCCCCCACTGGAGTGTAAACACAAAATGAATCTGCTTTCCCCACCTGCTCTCTACCAGGCTCTAGGGAATATACCCCTTCCCATGGAGGAGTGAGCTTCTTTCATGCTATTTCAACTTAGCTCACACCTCTTCAATACTTTCTAGTTATCAAAGTCATCTTACTCTAGTCCTTTATTTCAGTCCTGTGTATCTGAGTCTTTCCATTTCAAATTCACTTCAAAGCTCTCCATCCACCCACCCCACCTGCACCAAACCCAGGTTGGATTGGAGTGTGATGGGGGCATGGTGGAGTCTCCCAGACACTTTACCTCCTCCTTTCCTGTGCTCCTCCCCAACCCCCTCCCGTGTCAGGGTGGGAGGAGGAAAAAGCAGGGAAATGGCAATGTCTCCATGAAAGCCTAGTAGATATATGACCCTTTCCACGGTTTGTTACAATTAGTGTTCTAGCTTCTCTCTGTGTTCTGAATGTGGATCTCAGCAGGCTTCACTGATGTGAGACACAGTTTCCCCCAAGGTGTGTGGGGTCCCTCAAGAGGAGTGATCCCACCTTCAGGATGACCCCCCAGGAGCAGTCCAAGCTGTACTTCTGGGAGGCCTGGGCTCTTTGCTTCTTGCTATGATGGACCCCAGGGAGCCCTTTGTCCAATTCATCAATTCGAGAAGGCCCATAATCCTGGAATCTGCCAGCCTAAGTGAAACCTAGTTCCTGTACCTCCAGGAATGGAAAATTTTAAAAATGGTCCTTGTTCCTGCCTTGCTTAGTCATCTGTCCTCATCATCTCTTTCATGGTGCTTTCTCCAGTCCCAGCCAGAAGATGAGATTTTGGCCTTTCCTCCTTGAAGACACTCCCAAATTATACAAATGAGCTCCAGGTCCAGGTTCTTCTCTTGGAACTTACTCCCCATCCCCATGAGGGGTGAAAGAAAGGTGAGACATAGGTGTTCTTCATCATGTCTTCCTACTAGGAAGATCATTTCTCTCCCTTAAAGTCCTCTAATGGGAGACGGTAGAGGAGTTTAGGATGGGGTTGGAGGGACGCTGGGAAGTTGGAGTTAGTGGTGGTATAGGATCTGCTCTAAGTGTTGCCTCTCAGCAAATCATTTTGGAATGTTGCCATCCCCAACCGCTGGCCATTCTCTGCATTTACAGTGTGGGGAAACTTGAGGTTTTGTTTCCAGTGGTAAAGTTAGTTATCAGTTCCAACCAATATGAGAAAGAACTCCCACTTGGTACCTATCTTCATCCTGTTACATAAATATCCACGGAAGCTGAGTTTTTTTAAATATTAGCAATTCTAGTACCTTTTGGGGTGATGTTACAACCTCTATGAATTCCTGTCTGTTTTTCTAAATATCTTCATGTTCTGGCCAGGGAGTTTTGCTGCTTTTTCCTCTATTATTTAGTTCATTCTCAGTTATCCCTGGTCTTAACTTTTGGAATGTCAGCCATCACACCCCAGTTCTGGCAGCAGGACAGAAGAAGGGAAGGGCAAGGGTCTGCCCACTCCCTTTAAGAAGATGTTCTGGAACGATCACATAGCCCCTCCACTAAGTTCAGAACCTAGTCCCATGATCCATACAGTCACAGAAGAAAGGCAGCCTTCTGCCCTAATGCCTACAGCCTCAGATGCCACGATGGTGACATAAGGCAACGGTCTCTACCACATCCCCAAAGCAAGAAAATTCCGGGTCATTCTCTTTCATAGTTTATTTTATTAAGAACATTTCTTGGGGTGCCTGGGTGGCTCAGTCAGTTAAGCATCTGACTCTTGATTTCAGCTCAGGTCATGATCTCAGGGTTTTGGGATCAAGCCCCACTTTGGACTCTGTGCTCAGCACAGAGTCTGCTTGAGATTCTCTCTCTCCTTCTCCCTCTGCCCTTCCCCCCCCAAATAAATAAATGAATAATTTTTTAAAAGAACACTTCTCAAATTATTTTTACTAAAAAAGCAATGGGTATTTGTTAAAAAGAAAAAGAAGAGACAAACCAAAAGTAACTATAAAGAGCCCCCATATAAGTCCACCCATCAGAAACAATCACCAAGGTGTGCATCTTCCAGACTTGTTCTGTGTGTGTCTTTATTTCTTTATTATAAGAATGGGTTACACGTCAGGGCTCCTGGGTGGCTCAGCTGGTTAAGTGTCTGCCTTCGGCTCAGGTCATGAGCCCAGGGTCCTGGGATCGAGCCCCGGATCGCTCCCTGCTCAGCAGGGCAGTCCATTTCTCCCTCTCCTTCCACCCCTTTCCCCACTGTGCTCTTTTTCTCTTTCACCAACTCTCTCTCTCAAGTAAATAAATAAAATCTTAAAAAAAAATAGAATAGGTCACACATCTATAGCTTTTGATAAATAGGGTTATCAAAACTGAACCTTGATCAATAGCTAACTTGAGGAGAATAGCTGAGGATTTTCATATTTCTTTGAAATACACCATAATTTATTTGAGCAGTCCACCTATTGTTGGACATGGAGGTTATTTCAACTAATATTCTTTTGCTACACATTTAAGAGGTTCCCAGTTTTTCATTATCATACACAGTGCAAAGCTGAAATAATTGTTTGAAAATTGTTTCCTAATTTTAAATATCCAAAGAATAAGGGGGGACTCTCCCTGTACTTAAAAAAGGAAGGGGAGGAGAGATTTTTAAAATACTTAAAAAAATGTATTATGGGTTTCAAAACCTTCTTCACGATCTGCCAAAATGACTAATACATGAAAAATCAATGCCTGAGAAGCATTCATTTTAACCAGAATTCTCGGCCAGCATATGTTTGACCAAATCGCTTTGCTTAAACTGCTTTCAGCTACATCACCTGGAGCTGAGTTAAATAATTAAACTCTCTCGGAAAGGATTAAGGGTGACCCACTTAACCTGCATGCCCTTCTTTAGCAAAGTGCAGGTGAAGTTGCTAGAATGCACTAGTGCCCTTTCAGGCAGAAAACAGAAGTAGACTTTTAAGACCCAGCTTATTATTTCCCCATGCCTGGAGTTTTGCTCAAATAAAATCCCAAAAAGTTTAGAGCACTCTTCAGAATATTTCATTAGAGATGTTCTGACATTCATCAGACATAAAAGAGAGGCTGCCCAGCTGCCCCACCCAGCCCTGATTTATTAGAAACAAGGAGGCTTTTAGCATTCACTTCTCTTGATTCCTGTGCCAGAAAGAGAACAGGAATCATTGCTTTCCTTCAGCTTTTCTTAGGATTTCTCTAAAGCGAAATTAAATGTGTGTCACAAGCTCATGTATGGTATGGATTCTTCTCTCCAAGTGGCCCTTTCCTCTTGAGGCACTAAAATAATATCTTATGGCAATGATAGCCTGGTTCCTTTGTCATTTTCAGACTTTACCCTATTAGCTCCAGCAATAGAGCTCTCTGCAAAGATAACCAGAAGTCAGTGCCAGGAAGCAAACGGGCAGCTCTGAGCCCATCCGCCTACCCAGAATCCCTTAGAGAATGGGCTCTGCAGGAAACCCATTGCCACAAACATCCAAGACGGCACCCTTTTAAGGATCAACATCTTTGTTTCTGTTTTAGTCATTTGCGATGGCAATCTTCTCCAAAATCCATTTTCTAGTGTCTGGCTTTTGAAGCAGAATATGTAGAATATAATTAAGCCTTTTCTTGATGGGGTCACTTTATGCTACATCATTTAAAACTTTTATTGGGAGCCAATTTTTGTTCCAGGCGCTATGCCAAAAGGATACAAACATAAATAAGACACAAACCCCCACAGCAAAGACTCCACAGCCTCGTGGGAGAGACAGAGGACTAATCAACTCCTTACAAAACTTCCTGATAATTAAATAGATTGTGAAAAGGGTGGTTTGAGAACACAGAACGTAACATCTAACTCTCCCTGACTCTCAGTAAGGGAAATGTTTAGAGAGAAATTGATGTCAAAGATTAAGTAAGAAATGCTTCCGTTCCCAAATGGTCACAAATGATAGAACAACATTCCAAGCAAAAAGAAGCACATACAAAAACCCAGAGTTTAAGGACATGTCTAGGGAAACTTCTCATAGTTTGGGGAGGCAGTGTACATTGCTGAAGGGCAGGAATGTGGACCAAGCCTCAGAGGAGGCTAGTGTGTCACAGTGAAGGATCAAAACATGACTCTGGAATGCCCTTTACAGAGTTACAATAGGCTCGTGACATTCTTGGAGGATTTTTAAAATCTAAGGTCATTTATATGTGGTATATGCTAAAGAAATATATTTGAGTTAAAAAACATTTTCAGATTAGCATATTACAGATTACAAGTTTCACTTTTTAATAAATCTTTATAACATTGATTTTAAAAGATACATCTTCTTTGTTCCATTAATAAACAACATAGGCTCCTTAATTTACCTTATTAATTATGCAAGGAAAGGCATGGTCTCTTGATGAATACATTAAATATGAACATCTTGCCTTGTGTGTTTTGAGATTGACCACACCTAATATAGAATGATTTTGAGGACATTTTACAGTAGCAAAAATAGATAAAAACTCCTTTCATGACCTAAGGTTAGAATGCTTGCCTTTGGTAGGAAAAAAAAATGCCAGTGGGTTTATTTTTGAAACATTCATGTTTGTTTCTAAATGATGAAATTAGAAAAGGCCTTCAGGCTGCTTTTGTCCACCCCTTCCTAGCAAGGAACATTTTATGGGTATTGGGTCTCCGTACCCAATAAACTGGACACTCAACTGGATATAAGAGTCACAAGGATCAGCAATATCTTGTATACTGTATAAGACGTTTATCATGTAACTGCAACCTCTAGATCGGTGAGATCATCTTGAAAAGACTTAGAAAATTTCTTTCTTATGTTTTCCATTCATTTGTTGCATTTCACAGAAGTACCTACGCGTATCCTGTCTTTCGCCTTTAATCCATTATGGGCATACATTTTAAAATATAAGACCTAAAATACAAATAACTTAAAATAGTATAACAGCTAAAAACCCCACTGAGCACATCAGTGGTCCCTGGATAACCCAGCCGAGTAATTGTTTTGAGAGAGCTTTCCTTCTTCCCACCTCTTAACCACCATGCATACCCACTCAGAAGGGAGCAAATGCTTCGGCTTTAACAGGTGGGAATAATTATGTAATTCTAAAATTTGTATTTCATATTCAGAAAAATAGAAACTGGGGCGCCTGGGTGGCTCAGTGGGTTAAGCCTCTGCCTTTGGCTCAGGTCATGATCCCAGGATCCTGGGATCGAGTCCTGCATGGGGTTCCTTGCTCAGCAGGGAGCCTGCTTCTCCCTCTCCATCTGCCTGCTGCTCTGCCTATTTGTGATCTCTCTCTCTCTCTGACAAATAAATAAAATCTCTAAAAAAGAAAAAGAAAGGAAGGAAGAAGGAAGAAAAATAGAAACTGAAGTGGGAAATTAAAAAAAAAAAAACTTTAAGGGAATAACCCCCCTAGGACATCTGAGACATTCCCTGGCTGGGAACTCCTGCAGGGTTTGAAGTATAACTTAGTTTGCATTTTTTTTAAGATTTTTTATTTTATTTATTTGACAGAAAGATCACAAGTAGGCAGAGAGGCAGGCAGAGAGAGGGGGAAGCAGGCTCTCCGCTGAGCAGAGAGCCCGATGTGGGGCTCAATCCTAGGACCCCGAGATCATGACCTGAGCCAAAGGTAGAGCCACCCAGGCACCCCTTAGTTTGCATTTTTAAATGATCTTTTTGGCAACACCAGTGGGGATAAGTTAAAGAGAGGTGAGGTTGAGTCAGAGAGACCAGCTGAGTGGCTATTACAATAGTCCAGGAAAGAAATAGGAAGTTTCTGGGCACATGGGCAATAGCAGTGGGCAATGAATTACTATTTCAGGTCAAGAGCAAGGAGTTAGAAATTAAAACCATTTCATCTGTAATTCTGTAAACACTGACCTATTCGGGCTACACCTGAACTGTGTAGAGCTGCTTGTCCTAAACTAAATGGGTGGCCCCCATGCACTGAGGCTACCAATAATCATGACTGCTTATTTTCAATCTCATTTTTGCCCTTCCCTTGTATTCATCTTTTGGTTCTTTCTATGCCTTCCTGTAGCATAAAACTACTCCTTTCCAATCTGTTCTGGGTTTAGAAAATAGATATCTAAGATTGCTACAATTGATATTAAGTAATATTAGCTAAGTCATTAGTGTGAGACTCAGCAGTGGTCCATGAAAAAAGAAAAATGCATGAAATTAGTGATGTTTCCTTTGTGTGCTTATATGTGCTGTTTCTCACAGTACTCTCGCGGGGACCTTTCTTAGTTGGGGTTCCCTCAGAATAAGACCCTAAGACAAGGACTCTAGGATAAGCTACTCTGGGAGAATTAAAGGGAACACTAGTGGGAGCTAAGTGTGTTATTAAGGTAATGAGCATGTGGATGTTTGTTGCTTATCCCCGCTGGGAAGACTCTGGCAGCCCACATGAAGTGTGTGGCTCAGACTTAGCCCACACAAGAGGGCATTTATGTACCAATTCACATAAGCTATTGGTTGAGGGCTGCTTCTGGGGAGCATTTACTCCCCAGCATTTCTGGCCTGCTATGTAAACAGCAAAGTGGGCTCCAGCAGAAAGAGAAGGTCCTCAGGCAAAGAAGGGCAAGTGCTACCAATGAGAAACCTGGAGGGTGCAGGGGGCACAGGAGCCAGAAATTGGCAATGACTGCTACGGGGTCTAGGGGGTTACATTTAGAGACTCCTGAAAGTCTGTATGTTTCCTTATTGTCATTATCATTGCTGCCATATTTGACCACTTTAGAACTCCCCAGATTCACTCAGAGCTCTGTGGCTTCTCAGTGCCTTTCATGGCTGTGCTCAAATACCGAGTAAATGCAGGTCGTGATGGTTAATTTTATATGTCAACTTGACTGGCGAAGAGATGCCCAGATAGCTGATAAAACCTTTCTGTGTATGTCTCTGAGGGTGTTTCTGGAACCAATTAGCTTTTGAATTGGTAGGCTGAATAAAGAAGAGTCCTCATTAATGCAGGTGGGCATCATCAAGTCAATTGAGGCCCAGAAGAGAAGAAAACAGTGGAGGAGGGGTGAATTTGCTCCCTGCCTGAGCCAGGATCCCCATCTTCTCCTGCCCTTGGACGTCAGGGTTCCTGGTTTTCAGGCCTGCAGACTTGGACTGAACCATGCCATTGGATTTCCTCGTTCTCCAGCTTCCAGATGGCATGACATAGGACTTCTTAGCCTCCATAATCAAGTGAGTCAATTCCTGTTATATATTTCCCCTGCTTCCTTAGGTAACAAAACTCTGACTTTATCCTGGGCTGCAATGGGCCTTGCCAAAAGACTACATTTCCCAACCTCCCTTGCAGACTGGTATAGCCATGTGACTAAGATCTGGCCAGTGAGAGGAAGTATTTTAGGAACATCAAAGAAAACTCTTTAAAAGGACTTGACTCAGTTGGAAGATGCACCCTTTTGCAAATCCTTCCCTCCGTCTTTCCTGTTCCCTCCGAGAGTAAACACAGTGGTTGGAGATAATCAGCTCTGGCCCATGAGGTGTCCTTGAGGAAGCAGGCTATGTGCTAAGAGTAGAGGAGCAGAAAAAGAGAAGGTCAGGTCCCTATTATGTTTAAGCCACTGTGGTCAAAACAGTTCCTGACCGAAATGCAAATGTGTTCTAATTAGGTTAGAATGACTCTTACTCTATTCCCACCTATCTTCTTCCTTCACACATGAACAAAAACGACTGTTTCCGTGAAAAATAAAATACCTACTTTTAAAAGTCTCTATTATTATGTAATTAAAGATAGAGTATTCAATCTTTGGTATTCAAGATTGAGTTTTGACCCAAAATTATGGTATTGGAAGCAATTAAATTAAATATAGATGAATTTCTCCCTTGGTCTTTTCCAAAAGAACTGCTCCATCAAAATCAGAGCTAGAAGAATCTTCAGGGGCCATTTAGTCCAACTCCTGAGTCTTAGAGTTTGCAGAAATTATTTCAGAAAACTAAATGTCTACTAGTATTAAAACTCTAGTGTTATTTTTTTATGTTAACATATGATGTAAAGTTCTGTGCATTTTAACACATGTATTGATTTCTGTAACTACCACTGCAGTCAGGAAACAGAACAGTTCCATCGCCCAAAAGGGTGTCCCAGGGTAATCAGACCCTCACACGACCCCTAATCTCTTGTCTTTTATTATACTTTAGTCTTTTCAAGAATGTCATATAAATGGAATAATACTATGTATCACCTTAAGCATAATGCCTTGAAGAATATCCAGACTATTGTGTGCATGAGTGGTTCAGTCTTTCTCATTGCCACATAAAATCTCATTGTATAGATGTACCAAGTTTGTTACTTATTCCCTTTTTAAATATTTTATTTTAATTTATTTATTTATTAATTAGAAAGGGAGAGGTGGGGGAGGGGCAGAGGGATAAGGAGAGACGATCTTGAGCAGGCTCCACTCCCGGTGCAAAGTCCAATGCGGGGCTCCATCTCATGACCCTGAGATGATAATCTGAGCTGAAATCAAGAGTCAGGCACTTAACCGACTGAGGCACCCAGGTGCCCCTACTCATTCCCTTTTGATGGACATTTAGGTTGTTTTAGGTTTGGGTAGATTTTCGATAGAGCTGCATGAACCAAAGTTTTCATTTTCCTAGGGTAAATACAGAGGACTGGGATGGTTGGATCTATCATGCTCTTACTGATACATTTTGAGAGCTTAGCTTTTTATATACTCTGCGTACAAGACCTTTGTATGATTTATAAACATTCCCCCCACCTCAGTAGGCAGTATGTATTTTTATTCTCTTAACAATATTTTTATCAGAACAAAATTTTTTAATTTTTTTTTGGACTCTAATTTAGCAATATTTTCTATTGTGGGTCAAGCTTTTGGTTTCCTGTCTAAGAACTCCTTGCCTAATCCTGATCGTGAAGATTTTCTCCTCCTTTTTCCTGTAAAAGTTTTATAGTTTTGTGTCTTACATTTAGATCTATGAACTATTTGAATTCATTTTGTATCAGTGTGAAGTTTAGGTCATCTTTTTCTTTTTTTTAATACATGGATGTCTACTTGTTCCAACACTGTTTGTTGCAAAGATAAACCTTTTTCCATTGAATTGCCTTTGAACCTCTGTCAAAATGAATTGGCCATATTTGTGTAGGTCGATTTCTGGTGTCTCTATTCTGCTCATTGTTCTATTGTTTGTCCCATCACCAATACCATGTTGTCTTGATTTCTGTAGCTTTTTATAGTAAGTCTTAAAATTGTATGGTGTGACTCCTTACACTTTTTTTTTTCAAAATTGTTTTGGTTATTCTAGTTTCCTTGCCATTCCAAATAAGTTTTAAAGAAAACTTATCCACAGCGGGAAAAAGTTCTTCTGGAATTTGTATTAGGATTATGTTAAATTTGCAGATCAATTTAGGAAGAACTGACATTTTTACTCTGGAAGTTGAGACTTCTGACTCATAAACAAGATGTATATCTGCATTTTTTTGATGCAGATGTCTTTAGCTTCTTTCAGGGGTTTGTAGTTTTCAGCTTACTGAACCCGCACATTTTTGGTGATTTAGACCATTTTTGGTGGGTTTTTTTCTTTTTTTTTCTTCTTTTCTGTTGGGGGGAGTGACTATTGTATTTGTATTAAATTTGGGGCTCCAATTTTTCATTGCTAGTATATAAAAATAAAACTGAATTGGAAATTGACCTTGTACCTGTCACTGAGCTCACTCATTAGTTCTAGGAGGGGTCTTGTCCTTGATTTTTGTAGACTGCTTGGGATTTTCTTAATCATGTAATCTATGAATAGAGACAGTTTCATTTCTTCCTTTCCAATATGTATACCTTTTTTTTCCCCTGCCCTATTTCACTAGCAAGGACTCAGTACTATGTTGAATAGGAGCAAGGAAAGTAGACATCCGGGCGCCTGGGTGGCTCAGTGGGTTAAAGCCTCTGCTTTCGGCTCAGGTCATGATCTCAGGGTCCTGGGATCGAGGCCCGCGTCGGGCTCCCTGCTTGGCGGGGAGCCTGCTTCCCCCTCTCTCTCTCTGCCTGCCTCTCTGCCTCCTTGTGATCTCTCTCCCTCTGTGAAATAAATAAAATCTTTAAAAAAAAAAAAACAAAGTAGACATCCCAGTCTTATTCCTGATCTTAGAAGAAAAACATTACACCATTAGGTATGATGTTAGATGTAGATTTTTTTTATAGATGCTTTTTATCAGGTTGAGAATGTTCCCATCTATTTCTAGTCCACCAGAAGTTTTTATCATGATTGAATGTTGTATTTTGTCAAAAGGTTTTTTTTTTTTACACCAATCAGTACGAGTAAGTGGTTTTTCTTCTTCAGATTGGTAATATGGTATGTTACATTTGTTTTTGTTTAAAAATTGAGTCAGTCTCTTGCATTCCCAGGATAAAACCCACTTGGTCATGGTGAAATAGATATATAGGTAGGTAGGTAGGTGGATGGATGGATGGATGGATGGATGGATGGGATGGATGGATGGATGGAGGGATGGATGGACAGTTAGATAGGATGTGCTGGATTTAATTTGCTAATGTATCATTGGAAATTTTGGTACCTGTGTTCATGAGGGATATTAGTCTGTGGCTTTCTTTCCCTGTAATCTCTTCCCTGGTTTTGTTATCAGAGTAATTAGGTAATCATATGAGTTGGGGAGCGTTCCTTCCTGTTCGATTTGCTGGAAGAGATTGTATAGAGTTGGTGTTATTTCTTTCTTAAATGATTGGTAGAATTTATTAGTGAAACCATTGGACTGGAGATTTCTATTGCAGGAGGTTGTTAACTATGAGTTTAATTTCTTTAGTACTTATAAGGCTAATCAGGTCGTCTGTTTTATATGGATGATTTTCATATTGGGTGAGTTTTGGTAACTTGTGGCCTTCAAGGAACTAGTCCATTTCATCTGGTTTGGTTGAGTTTATATGTGTAAAGTTGTTTTTAGTATTTCCTTCTTATTCTTTACAGGGTCTATAGTGAAATTTCCTTTTTCGTATTTGGTTAATTTGTTGTGGGGTGACCAACCATCCCAGATTGCTCAGGACCACAGCATTTCTTGGGATGCAGGACTTAGAGTGCTAAAACTGGAAAGTCTCAGGCAAATCAGGATGAGATGGTTACTCTTATTTCCCTTTTCCCCCTTTGGCAGTCCTGCTAGACGTTTATCAATATTATTGGTCTTTTCCAAGAACCAGCTTTTGGTTTTATTGATTTTTTTCCCTATTACTTTTTTCCTGTTTTCCATTCCATGGATTTCTCCTTTTATCTTTATTTCTTTCTTTATGTTTGCCTTGGGTTTATTTTGTTTTTCTTTTTTTGGTTCCTTAAAGTGGAAGTGGAGATTATTAATTCGAAATATCTATTTTCTGTGCTCGCTTTGGCAGCACATATACTAAAATTGGAACGATACAGAGAAGATTAGCATGGCCCCTGTGCAAGGATGGCACGCAAATGAAATATTTATTTTCTAATACAAGTACTTAATGCTATAAATTTCCCTCTAAACACTGCTTTAGTGGCATTCCAAAATCTTAATATATTTTCTTTAAATTCAGTTCACAATATTTATACTTTTCTTTGAGACTTATTCTTTGATGCATGGATATTTAGACATGTATTGTTTGATTTTTCAAGTGTTTGGGGATTTTCCTATTATCTTTTTGTTGATGGATTGTACTTTAACTCCATCATAATAATTAGAAAACATACTTGTATGGTTTTAATTCTGTTCAATATCTTAGTTTCTTTTATCATCCAGGATATGATCTATCCTGGCAAGTAGTCCAAATGCACTTGAAAATATGTCTAAGCTCCAGCGCCTGCCTACCACTGACCTAACAATGGGACATCTGGTAAATCACCCCCTCTCACATGGTCCTCTGTTACCATGACTATAAAATTAGAATGAATTAGATAATGTCTATAAGTTTCCCCTCTGTCCTTAATATGAAACCCCTTCCATAAGTAAACAAGAAGGAGACAGCTTCCTTCCTATCCATCCGTCATCAATAACAAACCAATTTTATCTGCTGCTGAATGAATGAACATGGGAGATACAACCTGTTTGCAAAGTCTTGTCTTTAGTTGTCCAGAAACCATGAGGAATTTGAGGAACTACATAGAAAAATTTCATTCTTACAAGGCAGTTTCTGCAGCCTTAATAATATTAAGAAAGGAGGATGTGACTCTGTTCAGTTTTTCTGAACTTGAAAAGATATTGCAACTTCGTCAGTCTCTTGCCAGTCAGTCTAGTGATAAGATTTCTATTTAGATTGGGGTCACAGAAGTGACTTCATAACCTCTTTGGTGAAGTGAGCTATACATCCAGTCCATTTTCTTTTCCTGGTCCATCTCAAATATTTCACAGGCATCACATCCATGAAATCTAAGATCAAATAAAAGCAGAAAGGATGGGTTTTCAAAAACATATCCCAGACCATGTCCACAGTAGAGAACTGAAGAAATCAGAAGAATAAGAATAAAAAGGAGGGCATCAACTCCAGGGGTACCTTTCTGAATCTTCATCCTCACAACATGAACAGGACTTTATGTCTCTTATATTTCCACATGGGCCATTTTTGAAAGGCGTGGTACTTTATAAAAAGCAGACATTAAGAATTTTGGAATAGAAGAGATATTCACTTATTAAGTATCACCTGAAATCAAGAGAGAGATCTCTCCCTGAACACCTTCAGTAAAGAGAGTTTACAACCAGGACTCTGACATGGTTGGAAGGACAACATGGCAGGTTCCAGCAGGGGCAGCAGCTGACAGGAACATGGAGGCAGGCCTGGGTATATGGTTAGGCTGATGAAACTCTACCAACAGGAAACCAACGTGTTCTGCTCCTGGAAGAGCTTGATTATCAGCTGGAGTGTCATATGATAATCAAGATGGGAAATATTTTGAAGTCCAAAAAATTTTTAACTTTTTATTATGAAAATTTTCTTTTTTAAAAAAGCTTTTATTTATTTGAGAGAGAGCGAGAGCATACATACACAAGCGGGGGGGCGGGGGGAGGAGGGCAGAGAGAGAGGGACAAGCAGACTCCCTGATGAGCAGGGAGCCCAAAGCAGGGCTTGATCCCAGGATCTGGAGATTATGACCTGAGCCAAAGGCAGACACTTAACTGACTGAGCCACTGAGGCACCCCGATTATAAAAATTTACATACTCATGTGCACATGTATGTGTCTGTACACAAACACATGCGTGCGTGCGCATACACACACACACACTCAGAAGTAGGAAAATAGAGTAAATCCATAAATCCAGTCTTTAGATCATCATTTATCAGTATTCTGCAATACTTTAACTACTTCCATTTTCTTTCTTAGAGACACTTGGAGTTTTAAATTCTAGAATGTATGCTCTTCAAAGGGGAGGTTCAGTGAGTAGTCCAACCCTGGTACAGTCCAACACCGCCATTAAGGACCTAAGGTTCCTTCTCTCTTTCTGCCCTAATACCCTTAGGTATCATCTGCATGATGGCAAGATGGCTACTGTACCTCTAGGATCACATCAACATCACAGGCAGGAAGAAGATCCAGGTTAAGAGGCACATGCTAAAGGCCACATTTTGCACTGGAATTGAAGACAGGGTCTCAAGGAGAGCAGTCAAATTTGAGAGCCAAAAATAAGCTTTCCAAGCCTCCTAAGAAAGAGGGGAGAATACTCAGAAGTCCAGCTGAGGAAAAAATGCAACATTATTGATCACTTTTTACAAGAATCACACTGTATTGATACACTTTTTCCAATGAGACCAAGTTTTTAGAGAAATTACCTCGTTAAATCTTCACAGCCACCCAACCAAGCAGGTGAAATCATTTTACAGGTGACAAAATGAAGCCTCAAAAGACCTAGTAGCTTTCTCAAGGCTACAGAGCTGATAAATGGTAGCTCCAAAGCCATCCCCTTTACTCTGTCCTCATCTCTCTTTCATTGATCCTCCCAGAGATGTGTGGCAAATGTCCCTATAGATTGAAAAATCCATAATCCTCACCATCCAGAGCCACTATTGTATACACATGATTTCAAACCTCAGGAGCATGAAAACACACATTCTTCTCATGTCCAGTACACAGTGCTGCCTACCCAGCTGCAGGCCTGGTCGTGCCTGCACGTCAGGGGCCCCTCTGGGTGCTGGTCTGTGCTGCCTCCAGGCAGAGGTACCCCCTAGCCCTAGGCCCAGATGCATCCGCTTAAAGAAATGGAGTAAAACCTCCACAAAGCCATGTTTTCCTGCTTTTTCTAATAAAAGAAAATGTACGTAGATCCATGGGGCTCAAAGTGACCTTCTGTCAAGGGCTTCTGAATTGTCTTCAAAGAAAGAAAATATTGCATTGTGCCTAGCTCTTGGGATAGATTAATCATGAACGGAACTTCACATTGAAGAGAAGAGATTTGATAAAGTCCAAAAAATTTTTTAATTTTTTATTATGAAAGTTGTCAGAAGCACACAAGAGAGGGGAGAATAATATAATGAATCATGTGCCCATCCCCCTGATTCAACAGTCACTCATTTTTGGCTCTCCTTTTTTTTTTTTTTTTGGGGGGTATTTTTTTAAGCCAGTTCCTGTTATCAGGTCATGTTGCCCCTAAATCTTTCCATACATATCTCTAAGAAATACACACTTTTCCCTATATAAACCCAGAGCCATCAGCACAGCCAATGGTATTAACATCTACTATATTCAAATGTCGATTGTCTCAAAAATGTGTTTTTATAATAGGTTTCTTCAAAACAGGATCTAAACAAAATCAACTCACTACATATGACTATTACCTTTGTTAACTCTCTTCTACCCTGAGCTAATGTCTTACCAATGCTGGTGAGGCCCTTGAGGCCCTTAACTCCTTCAGGTCTTCAAGCACACTCTCTCCTACCTCCAGGCCTCTGTACTTACTTTTCTTTCTCCCTGAGAGATGTCCCCAGGCCCAGACAATGCCTTGGAACAAACTACTTGTCCTTCAGCTTTCAGATCAGATGTTCTTCCTTCTCTGAAGTGCCTCCCACCAGACCTTCTTTTACTCAATGCAGACTCTGATTCAATAGTTCAAGGACAGGATATGAGATTCTGCATTTCTAACAATCTCCGTGGTGATGTCCGTGCTGCTGGTCTGCAGATCATACTTTGAGTAGCGAGGGACTCAGTTATTCTGCACTTTATCATAGCACTTATCATATTGTATTGTCATGGGCTCCTTGAATCTCCATCTGCCCCCTAGACCAGGGGATGGCAAATTACTGGAGTTTTTGGAACACAGCCAGATCCTTTCGTCTGTCTCATATGTGGCTGCTTTTGAGCTACAATGGCAAAGTCGAATAGTAGTGAGACTGTATATCCCACAAAGCCTGAAATATTTGCTCTCTGGCCCTTCATAGAAAAAGTCTACTGAGCTTGCTCTAGGTTGCAGTGCAAAGATGATAGCTTTTTCACTAGCATATCTCAGAACCCAGGGTGGGGCTTTGTCCATAGTAGTTACCCAGTAAGTACTTCTGAGATGATGAATAATGGCAGTAGTTGGCAATAACTGAGAGCTTACTATATGCCACCTACTGTAGTAAATGCTTTACATTTACTCAGCATCTCTAATTCCCCCACTAACCCTCTGTGAAAAGTAGTAGACTGTCCTGTTTCAAATGAAGGAACAGAGGCTTAGACGTCCTGCCCAAGTTTAGCACACCACAAGCCCATGTAATCTAACTCCACTACACTTTCAAGAATGAAAAAGGTAGCTATGGAAAGCCAGGCAGAAGCTGTGTTTCCTGGGCCCACTTAGGGCAGCCAGAACCACTGCCTCTGGGAAAATGGCCACCAATGGCACCGGGCCAAAAATTCAAAACATTTTTAGTGTTTATATCCAGGTAGGCTAGGTCAGTTGAACATATATACAAACACACAAAAGCACCTTTTTTTGGTAGTAATTCTATCCAATTATAATGGGCCCCAGCATCTCTTCTGAGTCCAAAGCAGGATCTGCATCTAAGAGAACAGCTCTTCAAGATGATACACTACCTGGGAGCTCCTTTCCCTACAATTGCCCTCACTTAATATCCTGAGAGAGTTTCCAAGCTGTGGTGCGGGGAGGGGAAACCTACACAGAGCCCAGCAGACTCCTGATTTGAAGAGATAGAACAGAGGCTGCTGGAGACCAGAGCAGAGCTGGCAGGATAGAGTACGAATGGAAGAGCTCTGTGCAGAGCAAGAACCCCGGGGATGTGCAGAGGGTCTGCTTTGAGTACTCAGCAACGTACTGATCATCATATTCATGCGAACACATTACCCAAGGCCAGGGAAAGACCTGCTCTAAAACATGAGATAGAAGAGTGGAAAACCTCAGAACTGGCAAGGAAATGGCTTGACTACTCAGAAGAGTCTCTAGGTCTTACCACTTAAAGAATCTTAAAAGCAAAACTTGGAAAGAGCAAACTATTTCCAAGTAGTTTGATTGTATCTCAAAACTAAGGAGTATTTTTAGGAAGACAAAATATCCCACACTCAATGTAAAATTCACAATTTGTAGCATCCAGTCAAAAATTACCAGCTATCCAGGGGCAGCTGGGTGGCTCAGTCTGTTAAATGTCTGACTCTTGATCTCAGCTCGGGTCTTGGTCTCACAGTCATGAGTTTGAGCCTGGCACTGGGCTCCACACTGAGTATAGAGCCTACTAAAAAAAAAAAAAAAAAAAAACCGCTATCTAAAGAAGCAGGAAAATATAACCCATAATAAGGATAATCCATTAAACTGACACAGATGTAAGACTTAACCAACAAAAGTATTAAAAACAGTCATTATAACTGCATTCTCTATGTTAAAACAGGTAGACATGGAGGAAATAAAATGACCCAAATTGACGTTTACATAAAAACATAATATCTGAGGTTTAAAAAAAGAAAAGAAAATTGGATGGAATTAATGGCAGATTAGTCATTTTCAGAAGAAAAGATTAGTAAACTTGAAGATGTAACAGTAGAAACTACCAAATGGAATAGAGAAAAAATAAATTATTTTTAAATGAGTTGAGACAACTTTAAGTGTCCTAATAAAAATTTAAAGTCAGGGGGCACCTCAGTCAGTTGGTTAAGTGTCTGCCTTCAGCTCAGGTCATGGTCCCAGGGTCTTGGGATGGAGTTCCACATCAGGATCCCTGCTCATCAGAGTGTCTGCTTCTCCCTCTCCCCTGACCCTCCCCCAAGTCATGCTCTCTTTTCTTTCTCCCTCTCTCTCTCTTATAAATAGGTAAAAATCTTTTTAAAAAATTAAAATCAAAAGGTAAAGATTGTCAGATTGATGGGGAAAAATAAGCTGCACATAACTATATGCTCTATATAATGAATGCTCATTCACTATAAAGACACAAGTTAATAGTAAAATAATGGAAAAATGTATATTATACTAATCAAAAGAAAGCTGGAGTGACTAAATATCAGAAATATTCAGAGCAAAGCATATTACCAGTGGTAAAGAGTTCATTTCATAATAACGAGGGATCAATTCTTCAAGAGAACATAACAATAATAAGGGTTTATGCATCTAATAATAGAGCTTCAAAGTCCATGAAGTAAGAGTTGTTAGAACTTCAAAGGGAGGGGCACCTGGGTGGCTCAGTCATTGGGCATCTGCCTTTGGCTCAGGTCATGGTCCCAGGGTCCTGGGATCCAGCCCCGCATCGGGCTCCCTGTTCTGCAGGAAAACCTGCTTCTCCCTCTCTCACTCCCCCTGCTGTGTTCCCTCTTTTGCTGTATCTCTCTCTGTCAAATAAATAAATAAAATCTTTTAAAAAAAGACAAAAACTCTTAAAAAAAACAAAAAAAGAACTTCAAAGAGAAACAGACAAATCTGTAACAATAGCCAGAGATGTTATTGCTGCTTTCTCAATAACTAATAAAATAGACATAAAAATCAGTAAAAACAGAAAAGATCTGAACAACACCGATCAACCAATGTGACCTAATTGACACTCCACCCTACAGTAGCAGAATTCACATCCTTTTCAAGTGCACAGGAAAAATGTACCCTGATAGACCAAATTCTGGGTCATAAAATATGTCTCAGTAACGTTAGAAGGAATCAGTTCATCTAAAGAATGTTCTCTGACAGCAGTAGAATTAAATTGCCAAGGTCTCTGGAGAATTTCCAATTATTTGAAAATTAAATAACACATTTCCAAATAATCCATGCATCAGAGAAGAAATCAAAAGGAAAATTAGAAAGTTTTCACCTGAACAAAAATGAAAATATAACAATCCACATTTAAGGAATGCTACAAAACCAGTACTTGTGAGAAATTTATAGCTGTTTTCTTTCTTAGGAGAATTGACACACAAATGTTACATGAATTTCAGGTATATTACTTAGCGGTTCAACTTCTCTATAGTTTATGCTATGCTCACCACAACTGTAGCTGCTGTCACCATAAAATAAATGCTATTACATTTTCACTGACTATATACCCTAAGCCCTGCCTTTTATTTCCATGATTTATTTATTCCATAACTGGAAGTTTATATCTCTTATTCCCCTCTACCCATTTTACCCATTTCCCAGTCCTTATCTTTACATTCTCGTATTAGGAAACAAATAGAGGTATCCTACTAATGACCTCAATTTTCACCTTAAGAAACTAGAAAAAAAAGAGCAGAAGAAATTAAACAGTAAATATTAAAACAAAAATCAGTGAACTAAATAACAGAAACACAATAGCGAAACTCAGTAAAATTAAAAGTTAAGTCTATAAGATCAATAAAACTGATAAATTTCTAGCCAGACTGAGCAGGAAAAGAAAAAAAAGCCACACACACACACACACACACACACACACACACACACACACACACACACATTTCCAAAATTGAGAATGAGAATGGCTGAACATTCTAAGATATTAAATAATGAGATATGGTGAGCAACTTTATAATAATTTGATAATTTAGATGAAATTTAAATCAACAGATCAAATCTTCTCAAAATCAAAGAGACAAATTGAATAACTTTATACCAAAAGGAACTTGACTTTGTAGTTAAAACCCTTCACACAAAGAAAACCTGAGGCCCAGATGGCTTCATTGATGATTTCTACTGAATATCTAAGGAAGAGATAATATTAATTCTACACAAATTCTTCCATAAAATTGAAGGGGATGGAAGACAATCCAACTCATTCTATAAGGTCAACTTTACTCTGATACCAAAACCCAGACAGATTATAATAAAAGAAAACTAAAGATCAAAATCCCTCATGAGCATATATGCAGACTTTTTTTAAAGAGGGAGAGAGAGAATCCTAAGCAGGCTCCACGCTTAATGCAGAACCTAATGTGGGGCTTAATCTCACAACCCCAAGATCATGACCTGAGTGAAAATCAAGAGTCAGATATTTAACTGCCTGAGCCACCCACGCACCCCATATATGCAAATCGTCTAAACAAAATTTTATCAAACTGAATCCAAAAATATTTTAAAAGTATAACATATCATGACCAAATATAATTCATCCCATGAATGCAGTATTGTTTTGATGCTGGAAAATCAATGAGGTTCACCTGTTAACACACTTTTTAAAAAGTTATTTAAAAAGAGAAGTCATATGATCATTTCAATAGATGCAGAAAAAGCATTGATAAAGTCCAACATCCATTCCTGTTAAAAGAAAAATAAACTCTAGGCAAACTGAGAACAGAGGGAACTTTTTCAACTAGATATTAGTAATTTAGAAAAACTTACTGCTACCGTAATACTTAAGGGAAAACATTCAGTCTTTCACCATTAATATCCCAAACAAGACAAGGATGTCCGCTCTCCCCAGTTCTATTCAACATTGTACTGAAGGTTCTAGTCAGTACAGCAAGAGAAAACTAAGAAATAAAAGCATCCAGATTGGAAAGGAATAAAGTTGTCTTTACTTGTAGCCAATATTTGGTATAGTTATTAAGAAAATTTGTTGGAATCTATTTTTTAAAGCTACTAGAATTAAATGAATTTAGCAATGTTACAGTATATAATAAGATCAATATTAAAAATCAGTAATATTTCAATTTACTAACAATGAATCAAAAATTGAAATTTAAAAAATTATTATTTATAATAGTGTTAAATGTGAAATACATAGGGATAAATCTGACAAAGAATGTTTAAACCGTGAGAATTGAAAGCTACAAAAGTAGCTAAGGGAAATCAAAGAAGTCCTGAATGAATAGAGATATATGCTTTGTTCATCACTGAAAGACTTAAAATTGTTAAGATGTCAGGTTTCCCCTAAACTGTTTCTATAGAGTCAATGCAATCTCTGTCCATATTTCAGCAAGTTTTTTTTTTTAAAGAAATTCACAAGCTGATTTTAAACTTGGTGGATAAATGTAAAGGATTTGGATAACCAAAAATAACTTTGAGAAAGTCATATTTGGAAGGCTAACACTAATTTAGAGACATGTTATAAAACTACAATAATCAAGACAATATGGCATTGACATAAAGATTAAATAAATGAATGGCACAGAATAGAGTCCAGAAATAGGCCCGCACATATATGGACAACTGTGTTTTGACAAAGTTACAAAGACAATTTGGTGGGGAATGGACAGTCTTTTCAACAAATGGTGCAGGAGCAATTGGAAAACCTTAGCCAAAATTTAGAACTTCTATCCAGTCCTCCAGCATGTGTAAAAATTAACTCAGAATGGATCACAGACCCAAAGACAAAAACTAAAATTATAAAATTTCTAGAAGAAAATGTAGAAGAAAAATCTTTGTGACCCTGGATTACACAAAGATTTCTTAGACGTGATGCCAAAAGCATAGTCCATAAAAGCAAATATTGGTAAATTGCACTTCACCAAAGTTAAAAACTTCTCTCTGAAAGACATTGTTAAGAACAGAACAAAGCAAAACAAACCAAAATACAAACAACCGGAAGAGTGAGGAAAGGATTTGCAAAGCATATATATGGTAAAGGGGTTATATCCAGGAAAGGAAATATAAAGAATTCCCAAAACTCAAAAATTTGAAAACAACCCAATTTTTTTTTAATGGGCAAAGGATTTGAAGAGACATATCACCAAAGAAGGCATGCGGATGGCAAAAAAACACATGAAAAGATGCTCAGCCTCATCAGTCATGAGGGAAATACAAATTAAAAGTACAAGGAAATACCGCTACACACTTATTAGAATGGCTAAAATTAAAAGCTGTGACCATGCCAAATGCTGGCAAGGATGCCAAAAAACGAGAACTCTCACACCCTGCTGGTGGGAACGCAAAATGATGCAATCATTTCAGAAAACAGTTCGGCAGTTTCTTAAAAAGTTAAAATACTCCTACCATATGACCCAGCCATTCCGGTTCGTGGTATTTACCCAGAAGAACTCAAGGCGTATGTCCACACACAGACTCACAAAGACTTACACCTGAATGTTCATAGCAGCTTTATTTGTAATAGCGCAAAACTGGAAACAATCCAAATGGGCAACAGGCAAATGAATAAACAAATTGTGGCATCTCCGTGCAATGGAGTGAAAAAGTAACAAACTATTAAAACATTCAATATGGATTAATCTCAAAATAATTATGCCAAATGAAAGAGATACATACAACATGATTCCATTTGTATAAAATTCAAGAAAATGCAAAGTAATCTATAATAATAGATCAGTAGATGCCTAAGGGAGGGTGGGAAGGGGGAAGGGGAAGAACTTACAAAAGGGACAAAGAGACTTCTGGGGTTGGTGGATGTGTTCGTTATCTAGTTTGTGGTAAAAGTTCACAGGTGTATTAATATAGCAAAATGTGTAATTGTATGCATTAAATATGTGCAGTGTATTTGAACTTATTTAACTTTGCACTTACTATCCTTCAATATCCTTCAACAAAACTGTCTTTTAAAAAAAGATCTCTTATTTCAAATTAATAGGGGTAGGATAGAGGTCATTAAGCAAAGCTGAATGAAAAAGAAAAACTTGTCCCTCAAAATGTTGTGAACAAGATGCAGTTTCTTTGTGAAGCTTTCATTCCTGCCTGCATGGGACCCCTCCTCCTTCCCTGGCATTCTATGGAATTCCTGCTGAGCTAGCGTCCAGGGTTTCCAAACTTCCATCCCATTTCCAAGAAGGATCACCCTAGCAGCGACTCCTTCCCTTGCTTTCTCTCTCCCTGTTCCTCCTCATGGAACATATTTTCAACTTACCTGTCAGTTTGGGAAGGAGACGATTTACTAATTCACACAAAATTGCAGAGGAAAGAATCAAGCAAGCAAACGTGAAAAGCAGCTCATCCTGCTACCTCATTTAGCTCTGCCCCCTCAACCCCTGGTGATATTTGCATTTTTAAAAAAGATTTTATTTATTTATTTATTTATTTATTTATTTAAGAGAGAGCACGCAAGTGGGAGGGGGCACAGAGGGAGAGGGAGTAGCAGGCTCCCTGCTGAGCAGGGGTAGGGGGTTCCATCCCAGGACCCTGAGATCCTGACCTGAGCCAAAGGTCAGGCAGCTGCTTAACTGACTGAGCCACCCAGCTGCCCTGATATTTCCATCTTAAAAGAGGCAATTGAGGGGCACCTGGGTGGCTCAGTCAGTTAAGGGAGCAACTCTTGATTTTGGCTCAGGTCTTGATCTCAGGAGTCATGAGATCAAGCCCCACGTGAAGTCTGCTCCATTCTGTTCAATGGAGCATCTTCCCTCCCTCTTGGCTCCCCCGGCCCCTGCCCTGTTCACACTCCTGTGTGTGTTCTCTCTCTCAAATAAAAAAGCAAAATCTTAAAAAAAAAAAAAGGCAATTGTTTTTGTCCAAAATAAACAAATGTTGCAAGAGGAACTAAAGGCAGCATCAAGGAAATGCTTTGGGGTATGGGGGATTTACTGACATCTATTTCATACTTTAAATCAGTCCCTCTCTACACAATATTCCTTATGCCCTCTATTCATTGGTTAAAACAAATTTATTTGGCATCTGAAAAACAAATTATTTCACAGCTGTAGCCATGTGGTTCCTCATAAGTATACACAACTTTGCATTTGTAGTTTCCAGATAGGACTGGAATGTATGAGGTCAAAATACCAGAAGAAATGCTTCTCTAAAAGAAGCATTTTATAAGGCAAAATTCCGAAGCATCTCATCTCCTGAGGGTTGGTCCCAGGAGAACACTAAGCTATTATTCAGATAGTGAATTATGTCCTGGATATGAGCTCTATAAGTGTTTATAAGATGTTTATAAGAAGTGTTTATAAGATGCCCGAATTCTCAGAGACTGTGGGCCCAGAGAGAGGAAAATTTTTTTTAGAGATGCCAGTTTTACTTTGGGACTTAAAAAGTATTACTGTAGAGCTCTTATATGTCAAGCCCTTTGTAAAGCAATAGGGACCCAATTGTGAATAAGATAGTCACCCTCCCTGGCTTTATTGTGTTTAAAGCCTAGAAGAGAAGACATACCCCCAACAAGCAGTTCCAAGCATGATAAGTGTTAGAGATTGCTGTGAGCACATAAAGCTGGAGAATCTAACCAAGGAGCATCAGGGAAGGCATCCTGGAGGAGGTAATATTTGAGACTTAGAAGCTGATGAGACAAAGATGGAGGGAAAGAGAGTTTCAAGCCAGGGGTCCAGTATATGCCACACTCTTGGAAAAGGAGAATGCATATTATTCTGGAAAATCTTAGAGATGATTTGTCTAAGTGGTATGAATGAAGTAGACCAGGGGAGAAAGTAATTCAAAATGAAGCTGGGGAGGTGAACAGGAGATAAAATCTTCCTTGAACAGGTAAAGAATTTTGGTCTTCAGCCTAAGAGCCATGACAAACCGTTAAAAGGATTTGAGCAGTCTAACGTCATGATCAGATGAGCATATCAGATGTGGAATCTAACAGTTTACCTGAGATGATTCTATCACGGTATGTCCATAGTTGTTGAGTTGGGTTCCTGAGCATCACTGCCGGGGCTCACATTCTGCCTCTGCCCTCTACTAGCTCTACAAGTGATCTAGCTTCTCTGAGCTTCCATTTCCCATTTATTAAAAAAAAAATATTTTCAAAAGTGGGGGGGCACGTGGCTGGTTCAGTTGGTAGAGCAACCAGTTCTTATTCTCAGGATCATGAGTTCAAACCCCACACTGGGTATAGATATTACTTTTTTTAAAAAGGAGAATAATAATGCCATCCTCAGAGAACTGTTACAAATATTAAATCTGGGGGTGCCTGGGTGGCTCAGTTGGTTAAACAACTGCCTTCAGCTCAGGTCATGATCCTGGAGTCCCAGGATCAAGTCTTGCATCAGACTCCCTGCTCAGCAAGGAGTCTGCTTCTCCCTTTGACCCTCCTTCTCCAATGCTTTCTCTCTCTCTCAAATAAATAAATGAAAATCTTAAAAAAATATATTAAATCTGTTAGTACATGTAAAGTATTTGGTATTGTGCTCGTCATAGAGAAAAGGCTCCAAAAAATTTTTTCGCTTATATTGTATAGCTCTTAGGAATCTCAAATATAACATGTCTATAGGTTTTGGTTTATCTCCCTAGATGCTACATCTCTTTTAGCTTTTTCCATCTAAAAAAGAAAAAGAAAAAGAAAAAAAGTGGCACCTGCTATTTATAGAACCCCAAATAACTACATCATTAGTATAAGGGTAGCCCTGTCTGCCCACACACAATCATGAGACTATAAGGAAAATTAATTGTCTTGAATCCTGGTACTAAGTAGAGGGAGGAAAAATCATAAGGACTGTAACCAGAGATAAAGAGGAACATTTTATAAAGATAAAAAGGATAAAGATAAAGGATAAAAGTTCATCAGGAAGACATAATGATTTTAAATCATTATGTATCTCAGAGTTTCAAAATGCAGGAAATAAACTTGGTAGAACTAAAAGGAGAAATAGACTAATTTGGAAATTTTAACTCTTCTCTTTCAATGATAGACAGACCAAGTAGATTTTTTTTTAATCAGTAAGAATACAGAAAAAATTAACACTATCAAGTGGCTCAACCTAATTAACATTTCTAGAACACAATGACCAAAAACAGTGGAATATACTCATTAAGTGCACATAGAAGTACATCCTCCACAATAGACCACCCCTGGGCCATAATACAATCTCAAAAATATTCAAAATATTGAAATCATGCAGGGTCTATGTTCTGACCATGATGAAGTTAAATTAGAAATCAATAACTAAGACATTTATAAAAGCTCCACATTTTAAAAAAATTATACAACATACTTCTTAATGACCCATATGTCAAAGAAGAAGTCATAAAAGAAACTAGAAAATACTTTTAACTGAAAATTTCTGAAAATACAACAAATGTATAAGATGCAGCACTGCTTAGAGGAAAATTTATAATCATAAATGCTGATCTTAATAAAAAGGAAGGCTTAAACAATGATCTAGACATTGTTTTAAAGTCTAGACATTAGCTAGACATGTTACCAGATGTCTAGCTAGACAAAGAACAACAAATTAAACCCAAACAGGAAGGAAATGACAAAGGTAAGAGCAGTAATTTTAAAAAGGAAAATAGAAAAACAGCAATAAAATGTTTAAAAGTCAAAATTGCTTCTTTGAAAGATTAATAAAATTGGTAAACATTGACAAGACGAAATTTTTTTAAAAAGGGAGAAAACTCTAAATGCCAGTATCAGAAGAAGAAAAAGTGAATACTACAAACATCTTTATGCCAATAATACAAGTTACCAAAGACACAAGAAGAGACAGAATATCTGTTGAATTGAATTTGTAGTTAACCTTTCTTTCCACAAAGAAAACTTCAGACCTGGATGGATTTAGAGACAAACATTTAAGGAAAGAAATAGCAAGCATTTAAGGAAGAAATAATTCTACTCTCACAAAAATTATGTCAAATAATAGATGAAACATTTTCCAGTTTGTTTTTATGAGACCAGCTTAGCTACAGCAAAACTGCAAAGATATTAAAAGAGCCATCCCACTCATGAACATAAACTTTAAAATCCTTAACAAAATGTAAAATGAATCAATCAATATATTAAAATTGTATTCCACCATGAACAAGTGGGTTTTAATCCAAAATATTTTGATGGCATATTCTAAAAACAAAGTCTAATATGATTTATTAAATTAAAATAAAAGAAAAAACATAATTATCTCACTCAGAGGAAAAAACATTTGACAAAATTTAACACACATGACAACTTTCTGCAAACCAGGAAAAATGGAAACTGCCTTGGTCTTACAGAGGGCATCTACAAAAAAATCTGTAGCAATGATGGCTACACAACAATACGAATGTACTTAATGTCAACGAACTGTATGCTTAAAAATGGGTAAAACAGTAAAGTTTGCATCAGAATCCCTGTCTCTGTTCTGCTCTGAGGGAACCCAACCTAGAACAAACGATCATATCATAGTAATGGACTTTAAGACAAAAATGTTCACTAGAGATAAAGAGGGTCACTTTGTAATTGGTGGGGGGAAAAAAAGATTCAATTTACCAGGAAGCTCTAAAAACATTAAATTTGTATGCATCCAAGTAATGAAGGAAAAAATTGACAGAACTCTAAGAAATACACCAATCCACTATCTCAATACTTGATAAAACAAGCAGAACAAAGAAATCAGCAAAGATATAGAAGATTTGAACACATTTAAGTTGTTCAGTCATTAACCTTCTGAGCATTTGCTTTATCTGAAAAGAGGCTTAAATCCCACAAAGTGTGTTTCCAGATTCCTTTCTCAGTTGGCTTCAGTTTATCCATGGGAGGTACTGGTCAGAGATCAGAGGCAGGAGGGAATGGGAAATCCTTTTTCTTTTCTGTTTTTGGTGGCAACTCCACCAGCAGCAATAATCCATGTGACTGCTGGTGACTGGGCTCCTACATCATCTGTTCCTGTGCAGGCTCCTGTTTGCGCAAAGCAACAGCAATGGTTCTAATGGCAAGAGTGAGCTCTCTGGCATCCTCAAATATGCGGGGATACTGGGTGCTTAGATAAAGCCATGTTAACTCTTTCTCCTGGGAAAAAAGAATGCTAATGGCTTTCTACAGTTACTAAACATCCCCCCCCAA
>LNAC01000027.1:7199986-7226718 GCA_002007465.1 Ailurus styani | reverse complement strand
AAAAAAAATTCACTCTTACTTTTTACAGCAATTTGTAACTGCTACTTTAAAGTCCTTGTCCAATAACCTCAACATCTATGTCATTTCAGGAGTAGTGCCTGTTGATTTTCTTTTTCCAAACAAATTGAGATTTTTCTAGTTGTTAATATGCCAAATAATTTCATCTTGTATCCTGGACATTTTGAATATTATGGCTATAGATCTGCTTGGGTTCAGGCATCAAGTTCTGACCAGTCTTCTGTGGAATGTAAAGTCAGTGTCAAATCTGTTTTTAATGTCTTTGCTGTGCTATTCATGTCTGTCAGTCCTGCGTGCCTCTCCAGGGCCAGTCTGGGGCTTAGGCAGTGGCCTAACCAGGAGCTCATTCCCCATGTCTAGGGTGTGCTATTAGGGTCAGGTCCAAGTATGTACAATATGAGGATGAACCCAGGAGCTTTATGGGATTTTTTTTCCCCCAAGATCCTCTATTTTTGTCATATTTCTGGTACTTTCTGATTTCCTGGGGCTCCTCTTTATGGTCCACTGGCCAGAAAATTGGGGCTTGTTTTGTTTTGTTTTGCTTTGCTGCGTATTTCCCACAGCTGCACCTGTTAACAGAGGCCAAGTGGCAGAAAATCAGAGGGACAAAACAAAATAGAAGTTTACCTTATATTTGTGGGACCACAGCCCCTTTAATCAGAGAGGAAAGTTTCCCTATTTCAGCTTCAGGTACTTGCAGGTTCCACTGCAGCCACTGTCTCTCTACCCAGAGCACTGTCACAGGATTGCCTCGGGGCTAAGGTGCAAGAGAATGAAGAAAACAAAGAGGATATCTCAATATGTTAAGCATCCCCTTTCCTACTGTTGAAGCCAGAACTAAAGCCTTCTCCTCACATCCATGTCTTGGTGCCTACTTTTTGGTTTCAGGATGCCTTGAGTCCTGGCTGGGGGATAACAGAAGGTAAAAAGGGGGGAAATGAATTACTGATTTGGTAATTCTTTGAATTCTGGTCTTCTTCCCCAATCTTCCTATTATTTATTTTTTAGAGTCCTCAAATATCAGTTCTAAGTATTCCATCCAGGTTTTATAGCTGTGTTCAGTGGGAGCGACAAGGTGCAATGTCTACTCCATCTTACCAGCAACTGGAACTCTGGCTCCTTCCATCTTGCTCTTCGTCATCCCCAATGGTCCAAGACAGCTGGCAACATTCCAGTTTTTATGTCTTCATTCCAGTCAAGAAGAAGGAGGAAGATACAAAGAATGCATCTCTCACTATAAGGACATTTTCTAGAATTTCACATAACCTTGTCTTATTTTCAGAACTTTTAACACACTGCCAAGTGGGTTTTATTCTAGATAATCATTGTAAGGTTTTTCTGGTCGCACACAGGAATAAAGACCGCTAAGGCAAATTATAGTCCAAAGACAGAGCTTTATTGCAAGCACCCTCGGGCGAGGTTCCGCGACTCTGAGAGAAGGGAGTCGGGGAAGTCACGCGCAAGGCAGAGTGACAGGGGCTTTTATTGGGTAAAGCAGGGGAGGGGCTAGGCATCAGCCATCTTGATGAGGTTTGGCGGGAAGGTCCGCCATCTTGGACGGGCTTTGGCGGGAAGGTCCGCCATCTTGGACGGGCTTTCATTTTGTATAGCTTCCATCTCCTGCCAGCCCAACAATCATTTGCCTAGTTAGGAAATGGTAGCTGTATTAGTGAGAAAGAAGAGAATTAAGATATAGGGGATAAGAGGCAGCCTGCTACAAGGGCCTCATTTTAGCTCTTTCCAGTATCTTGTTCTAATCCTTATCTCTTAAAATTACCTAAAGTGTGTCCAGCACTAAAGTCAGTCCTAATGTATTATAGAAGATGGAATTATTGTAGACAAATCCAGGCTGCTCTGCGTTTTCCACTAGTCTCCCTGCAGTATCCCGGGAGGGACATGGGGCAGCTGAGATTTGTGAGTCAGAGCAGAGGACGATGGTTGCCCCCCCCATCTTACCCCCTCTAGGCTTCACTTTAGCTGAAGGTCTTTTTGAATTTTACCTGAGCGTGATTGGGAGAAGTAGGCATAGGCTGACCTTTTAACAGTTCTTTTCCTTTTATTTCCTTTCAAGCTCTAGCCCTGGTTTCCTACCCTCCTGAGAGCCTCATCCTGGGCTAATTGGCCAGCCTCTTGGCAGTCTCCTGGCTCTTAGGAGGCTTGGGAAGGATATGGAGTTACTCTGATTCTTTTCAATAAGAATGAGTAAGATGTATTTATTGTAAAATCAAAGATAGGAATTGATAGGAAGATATAGTATAAAGAATAATTTAAAACCAAAGGGGGAAAAAATAAGAAACTACGTACTTAGGCAGACATTCTTCCTAAAAGATCTGTATTTCAGCCTCTGGCACTCCTGTGTGTGTGTGTGTGTGTGTGTGCGCGCGCGCGCACGCACGCGTGTGTGTGTGTGTGTGTGTGTGTGTGTGTAGTTTAACATGTTTTATTAATTAGAGGTATAACCTCTTTAAGTCTGGCCCTGGGCTACTTCTGGCCTCTTTTCAAAAGATCTCTGATAGTATACTATTGTCAACCTGTACATACCTAGTTGCCTGTGACCAATCAATCTTCACATTTTCTTCCTCTTCCCATAATCTGGAGCTTAGATTTGTAAGTCCTGCATTATTCATCATATTTCATTTATACCAAGCTTCCTTCCCTGCCTTAGCTGGAATCTTTCTGAGAGCTGGGAGCTTGCATGTCATTGCTTGAAGACAGGCTGGCTGCATCTCAGAGGGTAAAGCTGCCCTGTAGTCATGTGAGCCTGGGAGGGAAATCTACATCTTCCATGAAGCCAGTCCTGGTCCAATGGCCCAACCTAAACTTTCTAGAATTCAATTTTGAAAATTTCTATGGCACCAATTCCCAGCCTGAGGCCAGTATAATTGTTAAGTCAGATACTGTTACAGGGAAACTTGGGGAACAGCATCCAAGTATTAGCCATTTTTCTCCAGCTTCAGTAAAGTCTGATTGACAAAAATGATATATTTAAGGTATCTGAGATATTTTGATATACATATCCATTGTGACATGGTTATCACAAAAGTTAAATAACACCTCCATCCCCTCACATAGATACCTTTTGTTTTCCTTTTAGTGAGAACACTTGAGAGCTACTCTCAATCAAGTATATTACACATTAGCTATAGTCATTATGCTCCACATTAGGTATCCAGAACTTAATCCACCTTATAACTGAAAGTCTGTACTCTTTGCCAAATAACTCCCTTTCCCCCCATCCCTCAGCCCCTGGTAATAGCATTCTACTTTTTGTTATTAAGAGTTTGACTTACTTTTTAGATTCTACATATAAGTGAAACAATGCAGTATTTGTCTTTCTCTGTTTGGTTTATTTCACTTAGCAAAATGTCCTCTTCGTTCATCCATTTCGTTGTACATGGCAGAATTTCCCCTTTTTTAGGACTAAATAATATTCTACTGTAGATAGATAGATAGATAGATAGATAGATAGATAGATAGATAGATATCGCATTTTCCTTATCCATTCATCTGTTGACAAACACTTAGCTTACTTCCATATTATCTTGGCTACTGTGAATTTAATGCTGCAACCAAAATGAGAGTATAGATTTGTCTTTGAGATAGTGATTTTATTTTCTCTGGATATAAACCCAGAAGTGGGATTGTTAGATGATATGGTTGTCCTATTGTTAATTTTTTGAGGACCCTTCATACTGTTTTCCCTATTAGCTGTACCAGTTTATATCTCCACCAAGAGTGCGCAAGGGCTCCCTTTTCTTCACATCCTAATACTTGTCTTTTGACGTTTTCATAATAGCCATCCTACCAAGTGTGAGGTGATATCTCATTATGGTTTTGATTTGCATTCTCCCTGGTGATTATTGATGTTGAGCATGTTTTCATATACCTTCCCTATGTCTTTTTGGAAAAACATCTATTCAGCTCCTTCATCCATTTTTTAATTGGGTTATTTAGAGGGTTTTTGTTATTGTTGTTGTTTTGCTACTGAGTTATATGAGTTCCTTATAAGTTTTGGGGGTTTTTAGGTTGTTTTTGTTATTTTATTTTATTTTACTTTTATTATGTTATGTTAGTCACCATACAGTACATCATTGGTTTTTGAGGTAATGTTCCATGATTCATTGTTTGTGTATAACACCCGGTGCTCCATGCAATCCATGCCCTCCTTAATACCCATCCCTGGGCTCACCAACACCTCCACTCCCCTCCTCTCTAAAACCCTCAGTTTGTTTCCTGGAGTCCATAGTCTCTCAAGCTTCGTCTCCCCGTCTGATTTCCGCCCGCCTTTATTTTTCCCTTCCTTCTTCTAATGTCCCCCATGCTATTCCTTATATATTTTGAATATTATTTCCTTATCAGATATATGGTTTGTGAATATTTTTTCCCATTCTGTAAGTTGCCTTTTCATTTTGTTGGCTGTTTCCTTTACCAGCAGGCTTTCTTTATTCTTTTTCATTCTTTGGTCTTTTTGTTCCTCTAACTGGGTTATTTCAAATGACTTATTTCTTAGTTTTCAGATTCTTTTTTTGGTACCATTAAGTCTGCTATTGATGCTCTCTATTTTTTTGTTTGTTTGTTTGTTTGTTTCATTCATTGTACCTTCAGATCTAGAATCTCTGGTTATTTTATGATTTCTATTTCTTTGTTGAACTTACCGTTTGTTTATATTATCATTTTCCTGATTTCACTGAGTTGCCTATCTATGTTATAGCTCATTGAGTTTTCTTAAAATAATTATTTTGAATTATTTGTCCAGCAGTTTATTTCTTGGGGGTCAGTTCCTAGAAAATTATTGTGTTCCTATGGCAGTGTCATGTTTCCTTGATTTTTCATGTTTCTGTAGCCTTGTGTCGACATCTATGCATTTGATGTAGCAGTCATATCTTCCAGACTTTATGAACTGTTTTCAGTGGGGAAAGACATTTACCTATGGGTGTGAGCAAGGGCATTGGCTGGGTAGAGTATGGCAGTTCCTGCTCCAACAAGGGCACAGTGGTGTAGTCTAGTGCTTCTGCATCACCCAAGACCAATGTTTGCAAGGATTGCAGGGATCCTCAGCTGCCAACAGGGTAGGTGACCACAGAAACAGTGAGAGCTATCAGGGTTTTAGTGGCAAAGGGTTCTGGGCTCTTCCTGATTGCCTTTTCTCCCATAGGGGAGCTGTGGCCCAGGGATTCCCTCTGGTACTAGTTCTGGCTTTTGAATGTGTTTCCTGTGGTGGTGGCACCAGTGTCTGATGTACAGGCCCCCAGAGGATGGCCATGGAGCCAGTGATCTAGAGCACAGACCCGTGCAGAGTTATACTTGGTCCAGGTCCCACTGCAGTTGGCTCCAGTACCCTTGGGTGGGCTCTTCCAGAGTAGCTACAGAGTCCGTGTCCTGAGCACAGATGTGTGCAGAGTAACCATGGCTCTAGGGCTCAGGATGTAGATGTGCCCATTGAGGTGGTAGCCCAGCATCCTAGGCAGAGGTCCTCACAGAATGGCTGTGGAGCCAGGGTCCTGAATGGGGGTATGAGCAGAGGGACTGTGGCTTCAGGCTGTAGGCACACCTGCTACAGTGGTGGCTCTAGTTTCCCCAGTGTGGGCACTCACAGAGGAACCACAGAGCTGGGGTCCAGAACTAATTCAAGGCACAGGCTATCCCACAGTGACAGTGGGTCTGGTAACTAAGGACAGGTCCACACAGAGAAGCCATGGCCCCTGGGTTCAGTGCGAATGCAGGGCTGAGGGGAGGGGTGTCAGCCCCAGGCCCAGGATGGCACAACAGCAGCTCATTCTTGGGGCCAGGGCACAGTAGCATCTCCCTCTCCAATGGGTCTACAGCAGTGATAACTGTTGGTTACTTAGTAAGGTGTGGTTGTCCTCTTTGGAGCAGTCCATTGGATCTATGCCAACAAACACTATGGGGTCCTCAGCTGTGAGAGCTGTAGGGAGTCTGTGATGGTCTCAGAGGCTGTTGAGATCCTCAATGATGAAGACAGCCAGGGTCCATCATGAGCAGGCCACTAGGAAATGCAGTAGCACCCTTTGATACTGATGGCCCTATTTTATTTTTCTATGTTCTTAGCTATCTCCAGACATTTTGGCTATGCATCCCTCCCCAGCAATCCTTCTCTGTATTTATGCTCTATTTTTTGTTATTGTTGACATTCCACTGTGTTGCTGCAGGTTCTTTGTTGGACTCACACCCTCCAAGGACTACTTTGTTCATGGATAGCTGTCTAATTGTTTTTTATTGGAGGCAAAGGGTGGTATCACCTAGTCCACCATCTTGCTGATGACTTTCTTCCAGGTATTAGTGATTTTTAAAGTTCCCAGGCAATAGTGATCCAGCAGTAATGTTTAAGAACAAGCTCTCCAAAGAAAAATATCTGTATGCATATACCCACATAAGCGTATTACAAATGTTAGTAACATAAAGGGTATGTAGTACACAATTTAGATATAAAAATAAAACATAATACCCTTTGTTGTAAATTCCATTTAGCCAATTAAATCTCACAGAATGCTTTCATTGACTTTCAGTGAACTCTTACATTTCTGGTTGACATATGGTGGCAGTTGACAAAAGAATGTAGTTCAGACATGAATGTTGGTTGGTATTTTTATTTACGCTAATAAGGAAAATGAAAATGAACCATGTAAAAAATATATCAGAAATTTACTTGTCAATAACATGAGTAACTTCTTAGTTTAATCAGATAACTTTGAATGCCGGAGGAATATTTCCTCAACTTGTGTTACTGACAGTGTGACAGTTACAAACAGGCATACTTTTAACTTGAGATTTTTCTTGTTTCTCAAAGTGGGGCAGTAATTCCCTAAAACTCCCTGTTAGGACTGCTTTTGCTGCATCCCAAAAGTTTTAGACTGTTGTGTTATCATTTTCATTGGTTTCCATGTATTTTTTTTTTTTCTTTTTTGACGCGCTGGTTGACCCATTCATTGTTTAGTAGCATGTGGTTTAATCTCCAAGTATTTGTGGTCTTTCCAAACTTTTTCTTGTGGTTGATTTCTAGTTTCATAGCTTTGTGCTCAGAAAAGATGTGTGGTACAATCTCAAGTTTTGGTATTTGTCAAGGCCTGTTTTGTGGCCTATTGTGTGATTTATTCTGGAGAATGTTCCATATGTACTTGAAAAGAATGTGTATTCTGCTGTTTTAGGATGGAATGATCTGAATATATCTGTTAAGTCCATCTGGTCCAGTGTGTCCTTCAAGGCCATTGTTTCCTTGTTGATTTTCTGTTTAGATGATCTGTCCATTGATGTCAGTGGGGTGTTACAGTCCCCTACTATGATTGTGTTATTATCAATTAGCTCCTCTATGTTTTATGTCTTTGGGCACTCCCATGTTGAGTGCATAAATATTTACAAGTGTTATATCTTCTTGCTGGATTTTCTCCTTTATAATTATATAATGCCCTTCTTTGTCTCTTTTTTAGAGTCTTTGTTTTAAAGTCTTATCCCATGTGAGTATTGCTACTCTGGCTTTCTTTTGACGTCCATTTGTGTGATAAATGTTTCTCCACCCCGCCACTTTCAATCTGCAGGTGTTTTTAGGTTTAAAATGAGGCTCTTGTAGGCAGCATATAGATGGATCTTGTTTTTTTATCCATTGCATCACCGTATATCTTTTGATTGGAGCATTTAGTTCATATATAGTCAAGGTAATTATTGATAGATACGTATTTATTGCCATTTTGTTACTTGTTTTAGGGCATACTTTTAAGTTTAATCTGCATTATTGACTTCTGTTATTTTCTTAACTCTAGATAATCAACAAAGCAATAGATCAAGCCCTAATTATAGTATTTGTCAGTTGCAATGGTATAAATACTCCCATTATGGTCAATTTTTTTTTAAAGATTTTATTTATTTGACAGAGACATCACAAGTAGGCAGAGCAGCAGGGAGAGGGAGAAGCAGGCTCCCCACTGAGCAGGGAGCCTGATTCGGAACTCAATCCCAGGACCCTGGGTCATGACCTGAGCCAAAGGCAGACACTTAACCGACTGAGCCACCCAGGCACCCCAGCACAGCCAACTTTTAGCCAGCAATATGCCGTCACGGAGCACAGGAACTGGGAAGAAATGAATAAGTGCATCCCATTATATAATATTTCTACCATGCAAATACAACACATGCAAATAACCTTGAGAGTACGGAGAAGAGTAAAATAATTAGGAAGTAATAAGTGTTTTTAATATAATTTAGCTAACTATACCTTTATATAGTTATTTTTTAATAATAGGTTTATTCCACCACTCCTTCACAAACTTTCTGAAAATTTCTGACCTGGTTTTTATGAGCTAGTATGCACCATCTCCAAAATATACTTATTCTAGATGGGTCCAGTGAGCAGTCAGGATTGGAAACCCTACTGTAGAGGAAAGCAGACATAATTCTGTTGCCATAGAGTGATCCCATGGCTTCCTCAGCTGCAGGGTTGGTTCACATCAGAGGCTATGTATCAAAAAGAATTGTTTTTATTTTTGGACACCCGGTACCAGCAGTGAAAGTGTCCAGAGCTGTGTGCTCCCCTGCATGCAAGAGAAGGCCAGGTTTTACCAGGAGCTGGAGAAACCACCCTGCCAGCAGAGCAAGCAGTGACTCCATCCCAAAGAGCCCTCTCCAGATCAACTTAAAAAATGACTCCTTGATCTTATCCCTCCTACCAGAGGAAGGGGTCACCCCCTCCGCAGGTGTCTATTTTTCTAAATACTTGGTATCATAAAATGCATGGGGCACAGGTCCACAAAGCTGTGTTCCAGGCCACGGTCATTTCTCACCATTAGATTGGACAGCTCAACCTCACAGCATCCGTGTTTCCTTGTCCATCTACAGAGAGGGACAACGCCCACTCTGTCTGCTTCTCTGTGTTGCTGAAGGACCCAAAATAAGGCCAATTTGCAAGTGATCTTGAAATAGTACAAAACTCAACATCTCTCTCTACCATGCGCCACAACTGGAGTCTTCTCACTATTATTGAGGAACAGAATCCCCTAGTAGTTAAGTGTGGGCTTTGTAAATTTTTTTTCTTTTGTGTTTTACCATGATTTCTCTACTAAGTCTTCAACTGAAGGTCATTTGGGTTGCTTCTCTGGTCTTTCATTTGAACAAAAACATTGAAGTGTCTTCAGATATATCTTTGCTTATACGTGTATATGTCTATATACTTATATATTTTATATACATGTGTATACATATTTATAAAATCCTGGAGTGGAATTTCTGGGCCAAAAGAGTGTGCATTTATTTTAAGATTTGTTTATTTATTTTGGAGTGAGAGAGAAGGAGAGGAAGAGAATCCTCAAGCAGACTCTGTGCTGAGCATGGAGCCTGACATAGGGCTCAACCCCAGGACCCTGAGATCATGACCTGAGCCAAAATCAAGAGTCAGATACTTAATTGATCGAGTCACCCAGGTGCCCCAAAGGGAATATCCATTTGAAATCTTCATAGATACTACCTCCCCAACTTGCACTCCAAAGAAGTTACACTAATTTATATATTCTCCAAGAAATATGCCCTTGCTTGTTCCCTGACTTCTTTTATTATGATGTCCTTAAATTTTTATACCCCACTCATGTCTTTTAAACTCACTTCTATTAATTTTTTTGGAAGCCTATTTATTCATGCTGTTTGCCAATTTTTCTTTTGGATTCTTAGAATTTCTCTTACAGGTCTGTGATAGCATTTTCTTTATTGTTAAAATGGATAAAAAAAGCATGGTCTTTGGAGTGAGATATGGGTTCAGATCTGGACTCTCTTTCACTTACTAGTCCCTAGAAAATACTCCATAGGCTTTTGTTCAGGGAATAGCGATGCTCCTTTGGACAACATACATAACCTCTCAGAACCTTAGTCTCCTTGTTGGTAAATGGAGGTGATGCGATCCATCATTCAGGATTTTTATGAGGATAAAATCATAGGTAACATTCATGACTTAGTAAATGTTAACAGTGATGATGTTGAGCCCTGCCTTTCTGAGCCTCCCTCAGGCCAGTCTAGGATGAGTTTCTAGAACCAGCCTCTGTTTCTGCAGCAGCATCATGATCCAGAAACAAACCGGACCTTTTGCTTTTTAATTGTGGCCCCAAGAAGTCAGAATGGCTATAGGCTTCTCTCCCTCCTGGGACTGCCTGGGGAATTACTCACCACCACAAAAAAAAAAAAAAAAAATTCTGGCAAGTTCTTCCTCCTGCTGCTTTGTAGTCAGTTTCCTCACACTTCCTCATAATTTTCCATTTGCAAATGCAAAACGGTTGGGCAAGTTCATTGCTGAGACCCTTGCATTTAAAGATAATCAAGTTACTAAATGAGACAGCAGCTTACTTCATCACACTTGTCATTTGTACCTGTACCAAAAACATCAGGTTTTCTCTGCTCTTCCAGGCCTTTGAGGGCTTCATTACATCCCCTGTAGTGCTTCCAGCCCCCTTTGGTTTTGTGTATGTGGTTTTCTTTCTTGTTCTAGTTTGTTACTATTCTTGTTTCCTGCCTTTCCCCACTGGCACCGTAACAGCGGGCCCCAAGCATTCAAAACTGCATTTCCTTGAACCCAAGATTTCAGCCACATTAGTGGGGTTCTCATTCACCCCCTGCAAGATCCACAGCAAAATTGGCCCCTGGAGGGTGGACAGGCTCTGTGAGCATCCCTCCAGGGAGGCAGCCTCCGCCACTCTCGCCCCCTTCTAGCCTGAAACAGCTTCCCTTTGTCCAAAGTCATCTTTCTAGGACTTCAACACCTGCATGCCAGTTTTCCCCACAATAACAACACTGCCTCTTATAAATAAGAGAGCATTCTCAACACTTTCTGATATAAAGAACTAGTTGGGGTTAAAAAGCCAAACACACAAACCAACGAACAAATTCCAGATTCTCTAGTCCTACTCCATACCCAATGAATCAAAGATTAGTGAACAGCCTGGCTTCCATATTTTTAAACAGTCCTTCAGGTGATTCTGAGGATGAAAACCACTTTTCTGTAAGATTAAACTTCCTGTATTTAAAGGTTATTAATTTCTATCTCCAAACTGCTCTTTTTTCCAAAGTGAAATACCCCTTATTCCTATAACCAACTCTTCTAAGAAATGGTCTCCAGACCTCCTTCCAACTTGCTTGTCCTCTAATGCAAACAACAGACCCTATCAATTTCCCTACTGAAATAGGACACTCATATGTGAAAACAATCTTCGTGTGCTAATGTATTTATTCTCTTAACAAATGCCTACCGAGCACACGTTGATGACAGGCACTGTTAGGAGCTGATGATAAACAGAGAACAAGATAATCATAGTTCTTTCATTGCACTCCTAAAGCTTAGAGAGAGAAAGGAAGGGAGGGATGAAAGCAGGGAAATAAGAAAAAGAAGAGGGAAGAGGGAAGAAAGGAAGGAGAGAAAGAAAGAAAAGACAAATAATCACAAAATGTATGAAATACCATGAAAGAAGTAAGTGTAGAGAGGAAATACTTTCCCTCTGCTGAGTTCCTAGCCGAGACCCCTCTGATAAAAGACAGATCAACAAGAGAAAAACAAACAGAAGCTTATTAACATGTATACATACACATGGGAGATACCAGGAAGACTGAGCGACTCTCCAAGACCCTTAGATTTCAGGATTATATGCCATCTTAATAGGGAAAGGGAGTGGGGATGGAGGCCTCTTAGGAGGGAGTAAATGATTTTTAGGAAAGATGAATGAGCCCTTAGAAGAACAGATAGGAGGTATGATGGTTTGTGACAGTTTGTCTGGGTGTGGTGTCGACTTCTAGTCTCCTCTCCTGTGATAAGAGTCCATCTTTCCTGGTTAATGAAACTCCGGGGAAGGAGATGTATGACAAGTGAGTTCCTCTTGGAGGATCTGTCTTTAGGCGTATAGGGGAGTTCAGAGAAAGCCTCTCCTTGCATTTGCTGGTTCTCAAGTTCCTACAGCGTGGAATAATCAATATGCCAAACACACTTATTTGGGGGTAGTGTTTTCTGCTGCCATCACAAGCAAGGGGCTGGAATGGGGTGGTCAGAGAAGGCATCGCTCTAAATGTGTTATTTAAGCCAGACCTATAAAATGAGAAGGAGCTGATGTAGAGAATGCTGAGACCAGAGGAGGAGGTAAAAGATGTGTTTAATGGACAAAGACCCTTAAGTGAGCAAGAACCTGGTAGGTTCGAAGAGCCCCAAATAATCCATGTGGCTAGAGCATGATGTATGTGAGGAAGATTTAAGGGGAAGTTGGAAAGATGAACAGAGGCTAGGCCACTACAGAAGACTGATTAGTACAAAGGAACTGGGATGTTATTCTAGATGAAGTGTGAAACCACAAAGAACTTCAAACTGGGAATGCCAGGACCTGGTTTTTCTTTTAAGAAGGTAATTTTTCAGAATTTCTGATATAAACAAAGTATCCAAATCAGTATCTTTTCCCTTCTCCTGGAAATTACACAGAAGCAATAAAGAAAGTGAAAAGGAAAACCCACAAATTCAATTTCAGCAATACTATGAGACAAGTATAATTCATAGCCTTCAAAATATGCTAAAAGATGCCCCAAAGCAGCTAAAATAGGGTAGAATGTAAAGGCGAGAAACAGGTTCAGTGGTATGATATCTACAAAGGTGCCATAAAATACTCTTGCTGAAAGTGACGAGGCTCACCCAAAGTACAAATGTCTATTATTTACAACACAAGTATGGGAACCGAAATGAGCAGGGCTGGTGACAGATGACCTCCTGGGTCTGGCTGGCATTAGAGAAACAGTGGAACTGACTACACGAAGACTCACCAGATGAGCTGTATTTGTTGGAAGAAGGCAGTCTCTGCAGCTGCAGATAGTAGAGAGCCTTTGAATTATGAAGCCTTAAAAATTACTGGCTGCCCTACCCCAAGGACAATTCCTACAAATAACATCTGCAAAAATATAGCTCACTCAAAGGTGAGTAATCATAAGGAGACTGACAGAATATTGATACAAAGATACCATAAGGAAAAAAAGGTGGAGAAGAACAATAAAACTTACCAACAGATCAGATTGCTATCAGAAAAATGTTACAATGAAATGGATAGAAATGGTTGGCAAATATTTTGCTAAGAATTAAAGTTAACCTAATGAAGTAATTGCTTCTGCAAAGGAAGATCCACGAAGCACAAATGTTAGAAATCAAGGAGATACCAGGCTTCAAAAGGAGATAAAAACCTGAGCCAATATAACTCAGAAAAATGTCAAAGGAAAAAAAAAAGCAAAATTTGGAAAAAGCACAGGGCACACAGGTATTATAGAAAAAGGTACTAAGGGACACAGAGGATAGAAATAAAAGCAAAGACTAAAATGAAGTGTCAGCAAAGGGATAATGAAAAAGGGTTAGAGAAAACAGATGGAGAACAGATGAATTAAACTGGATATGCCTTTTTTTAAAGATTTTATTTATTTATTTGAGAGAGAGAGAGAGTGAGTGAGAGTACAAGCTGGGGTGAGGCAGGGGAGAGGCAGAGGGAGAAGCAGACTCCCCACCAAACAGGGAGTCTGATGTGGGGCTCGATCCCAGGACCCTGGGACCATGACCTGAGCCAGAGGCAGACGTTTAACCAACTGAGCCACCCAGGTGCCCCTAGATATGCCTTCAATTGAGAGAAAGAAGAAAGTCAAGACAATCGAAGAGAAGAAAATTAAAGAATTTTAAAGGTAAAATTCAAGAGCTCTTTCCTCAGTCTTAAATTTGTATCTTGAATGGTACATCCCATGTCAGAGAAACTTATTCTTGGCAATGTAAAAATTATACAATAAAAAATGGGAGAGACGGAAGAGAAACTTGTTAGGGATGGTAGAGTGAGTTCACAGATGATCTCATCTGTAAAAATGGGAGCCAAAGATATCATCTAAAATTTAACAAGCAATTAGGGGTGTCTGGGTGGCTTAGTCGTTTGGCACCTGACTCTTGGTTTCTGGTCAGGTCATGATCTCAGGATTGAGAGATTGAGCACGGGGCTCTGTGCTCAGTGAGTGTGCTTGAGATTTCTCTTCCCCTACCTCTCTGCCCCTCCCACCTCCCCCTGCTTGCGTGCTTTCTCTCTCTTAAAAAAAAAAATTTAAATTTAACAAGTAATCAAAGTCAAAATCTATGTAACAGTTCCAAAGAAATGCTAAGAAAGAGAACATTGACAAAAATCAGGTAAAGGAGGGGGAAAAAATGGAGAGCGGAAGTTAAAAGACATATTAACTTTATAACTTTTCTTAATAAGGGATGAATAGATATTTTCTAAAGAAACAGAGGACTAAGGGCATTAAACAGAATTGCATTATAAATTATTGTTTATTAACAAACGAAAATAAATACCTTCCTAAATAGCAGAAGAACTGCCCAGAGACCCGTTGCAAAGAAAAAAGACCATATGGTTAAAACAACACAAAACAAAACATGGCGTGCCTGGGTGGCTCAGTTGGTCGAACATCCAAGACTTGATTTTAGCTCAGATCATGATCTCAGGGTTGTGAGATCAAGCCCTGTGTGGGGTTCTGCACTCAACCGAGTCTGCTCTAGATTCTCTCCCTCCCTCGACCCCTCCCCCCTTTCTCTCTCTCTAACAGATAGATAAATAAAATCTTAAAAAGAAAAAATAAGAACTCCTCTAAACTCAGAAAACATAATATAAATCAAAATGATAAAACTGAAACCAAGTATATCTGAAACATCAATTAATATAAATGGCTTAACTTACTTATTGAAATAAAAAAATTTTCAAAGGGCACCTGTCTGGCTCAGTCAATAGAGCATATGACTCTTGCTCTCAGGGTGTGAGTTTGAGCCCCATGCTAGGTGTGGAGACTACTTTAAAAAAATTGTAAAAAAGTAAAATAAAAAGATTACCAGACTGGATTGCAAAGCAAAAACTACCTCTATGCAACATATAAAATATACACCTAAAAAAAAAAATAAATGTATACAACAAGGTTGGAAACAGAAATCTGTGCTAAGACATACTAGACCAAAGCAAGCGAACAAACAGAAAAGCAGAGGTCACAGTTTTAAATATAAGCAAAGCTAGAATTTAGGCCAAAAAGCATTTAGTGGAACAAAGAACAAATAAGATATAGAATACCCAAATTATTAATAAGGTCTGTCTAAATTGATACACATCAAACTGTGTATCCTAAAAATTAAAATTGTACCTTCTCTTCAAGTGCCTATGGGACTTTCGTAGAAACTGACCATATATTAAATCTGCAAAGAAAACCTCAGTAAATTTCAAGGAGTAGAAATAACACAGACAACATATTCTAGTGAAAGGCATAAAATTAGAAATAACCCTCAGAAAACAGAGTTCCTTCCATCTGCAAATTCTGAACACTCTTGAACAACTTTGGGGGCCCAAAGGAAATACAAACAAATTTTTAACTTACTAGAAAGGAAAAGAAAGACTAACAAAGATTATCAGAACCTACAGAATACAGCTGGTCACACTCTGAGGAAAGTGTGGAACCTTAAAAATATTTATAAAAATAAACATGGAAGAAAACCAAACATATGAATAAGGCATCTGACTCAAAAAGTCAGGAAATAAATAAGAAATGAAATGAAAAGAAGACAGGAGAAATTAAGACAGATAAAAGCAAAAATTAATATGTTAGGGGGAAAAACAGCAGAGAGAATACATAAGTCAAAAAGTAGAATCTTTAAGAAGTAAAACATTGATAACCCCTGTAGGGGACACGGAGATGTGCTATCCCAGTTCTCTCTTCTTGAAAGACTTGTTGCCTCAGCTGTCAGCATCTCTGAGGATTGCCTCAGCTGAGGAGAGCCACCTCACTCAGGTGGATGCCTTTTCCGGAGTCACTCAGATCCACTATTTGTTGGCAGCAGGAATAGAGAGGCCCAGCTTTCCAGCACAATAGGGAATAGCTCTGAAGGAATGTTCAGGCTCCAGAGCTGCCCAAGAAGTCACCAGAAGTTGTCAGTGGCCCTGCCTCACTTCTCCTCTGCTGCTCCTATCTCCCCTACCCCACCTTCCACAGATGTTGATTCTAGCTGCGTTCCCTGATAAAAAACATCTGGGCCCTCAACTCTCCTCGTAGTCCACTACCCTGGGAATCCAACTCCCAACAAACCACTGGCTCTGCTCAGCAGAGGGAGGGCGAAATTACACAGACCCAGAATGAGAAATGGTAAGAGGACAATAACCACAGATACAGAGGAAATTAAGAGAGTTACAACATGTCAATAGGAATGAAATGGACAATTTTCCAGAAAAACAGAACTTAATAAAACCAACCCAGAAGGAAGAGAAAATCACAACAGGTCTATTTCATAGGAAAAGGAGAGAACATTGTCAAAGAATGGACTCCCAGGATGGCATCAGGAAATTCCATAGAGGAATTCTACCAAAGCCTCAAAGACTAGATCATTCTAATGCACACTGCCTCAGAGCATGGAAAAAGAAGGAAAATGCTCAAATTCCTTTTACGAGGTCAGTATAACAATGGTAAAATCTGTCAAAGCCTGTACAAAACAAACCAACTCTAAATTAATCTCAGGTATGGGTAGCATTTGTGAACTTAACAGCTCATTTAAATCTAACACATCATGACCAAGTGGGGTTTATTCCTGGAATTCCCATATGATTCAATATTAAAGAAACAATATTAAAGAAATATTAATATAATTTCTCAGGTTAATAACTCTAAAGAGAAAATCATGTACTCATGTGCATAGACCTGAAGCAGCATTGGACAAAATGAGATCAATGGATCAAAATGCACAATAAAGTAGAATATATGGATACTTCTCAATGTATGTATCTCCTTTATGCCTGACATAGGGTGAATCAGGACCTAGGAGAGGCAGTCTCACTAAAGTCAAGAAGTCCATATGTTCTCTTTCACCACCATTATTACCACTATCCTAAAGGTACTAACCAACAGAGGCAGGAGAGACTAGGAAATTAAAAGTATAAAAAATTAAAAAGGAGAGGCTAAAATTCTCATTACTTGAAGATACTAACTCTTTGCCTGTACAACCCAAGAAAACCAGCTGAAAATTCACTGCTAACAGTTAAGAGTTCAGTGCCCTAGTGGGATACAAAGTAAATATACAAAATCAATAGTTTTCACATACATATAAATAGCAACTAGTTAGTAAAGTGGGAATTTATTTGAAATTTAAGTAACAGTCAGAAAAGATAAAGTACCTAGGAAGAAGCTTAACAAAATGTGTACAGGATATCTGAAGGAAAATATTTAAACACTAGGAAGACCCATCCAGGTGACATGCTTGAAGCAGTACAAGGAATCTTCTCTTCCTATATTTGGAAATTCGTCAGTCACACTTTGGTAAACTCATGGGGAATGGACTGTTTGGAGTGCTTCAAAGGTCAAGCAGAGAAGTGGGGTCCACTTACTGTAGGTCAGACTGTGACAGAGGACCCCACCACAGAGGGCTGAGCTGGTGATCCATCAGCTTTCCAGGGCTGTAAGAATAATCAGGCCCTGAGCACCGTGCAGAAAGCCCATCACCTTCGCCAGGCTTCTGCCAGGAAGGCGAAGGGGACTAGGGTGAGCAGGAGGTCCAAGGAAGGGGAACCTCATGGGGACCAGCAGGGCAGAGGGCAGGCTGGCCTGTTAGCCACGTGCTCTGTACCTTCTCTGTGCCTCAGTGTGCCATCTGCAAAATGGGGATAATAAGAGCACCTTCCATATGCGGTTGTGAGGGTTAATGGGATGATATTATTCAGGTGCTTAGAATAGTGCCTGACTCCTGTGAGCTTTACAAAGTATTTACTGTTGTTCTTACACCACAGATTTAGGAAGGAGGAGTGGAGGTAGAGACGTGATCTAGCACATTGTTAGTTGATTAAAACCTCTTCCAGGTGGCCATTGCCCAACCCCCCTCCAGACCCTGGGAGCCATGTCCTCAGTCTGAAAAATTTCTTCTGTGGAAATGTGAGGAGCACGGGGTGGGGGCGGGGGAGGTCAGGTGCCCGTCAGGAGAGCACACCACAGAAACCACATATGCCTCCCCCAGGTCCGTGCGTGGTGAGGCCAGTCACTGCCAAGTGGAAGAGGCAGGAAACCTTAGACCCAGTTCATCTACCTGAATGACTGGTGTCAGGTGGGGCAGTTTAGAGGCAGGGAGCACCTGACTTTTCCCCCGGGCTCCAGACCAGGCATCCTTGACCACCCTGATATGGTGCCTGCACGTGCAAGTCGTGTAAACGGAAGTCCTTCCCCAGCCTGCTCCCCACCAGGACTTGCCTGCACAGGAAGCAGCATTTCCGTTCAGCCAGCTGCCCAGCCCCCCACCTGAGAGCCACCTTCCACTTTCTCTTTCTTCACCCCCCACAGCTCATCTGTAGGCAGTCACGTTGGTTGTGGCTTCAGATGCATCCTGACCTCAGCCTTCGAGCCCTAGCGCCTTGATCATTCAGGCTGCCATAACTTCTTGCACAGACTCCTGCAGAATCCCTCCACCTAGCCTACCTTCCTCTGCTCTTGACCTCCGGCAGCCTGAATGATCCTTCTATTTTATTTTGTTTTTTAAAGATTTTATTTATTTGAGAGAGAGAGGACGAGGGAGCAGGGGGAGGGGCAGAGGGAGGCAGGCAAGCAGGCTCTCCACTGAGTGTGGAGCCCAACTCGGGCAGGGCTCAGTCTCACAACCCTGAGATCATGACCTGAGCCAAAGTCAAGAGTTGGATGCTTAACTGACTGAGCCACCTAGGCGTCCCAAAGCGATCTTTTGAAAACACACATGAGACTAGTCCACAAACCCCTGCTTAAACCTTCCAGTGGCTCCTGTCACCCTTAGACTACAATCCAAGGGGACGGGGGACTTAATGGTCTTGGTTCAGTTTATAACCCATTACCTACAACAGTGCCTGGCACACAAGTGGAACTTAATATATTTGTTGAATGAACTAGTGAGGGAAATGAACACATGAATGAATTGGAGTCATTTACAAGCTCAATTTCTCTGTTTCACAAACGTGGCCGATAGGGGCCAATGGGAACACCGTCAAGTTCATACAGGGCTGGTGAATCTTTTGCATCTTGGACAGAAAGAGCCTCTCATATCATTTAACCTATTGCAAATTATTCAAAATTCAGTATAAATTTTCAGATCATCAATCTCTCTTAATACCATTTATGACCACATTTGTTCAGCCATATAATGGCTATGCCATTCAAGGAAATGTAGTGACATTACCTTTCCACCATGGGCCAGGAATTACAAGACAATTAGATTGCACACAGTTGAGTCTAACAGCATGTGGTGGCAAGGGAGGCAGGGGCATTCTCATGGAAGAACATGGCCGTCGCAGCCAGGCCCACCTGGTTGTGAACCCTGCCTGCAGCAGCTGGTAGCAGGATGTTCAAGTACATCGCTGCTGAAGCCCTGGATGGAGTGTCATTTCCTAGACATGAGACCTTGGGCAGGTCATTTGGCCTCTCTGAACCTCAGCTTCCTTACATTTAAAATGGTGGGGATACTATATTCTACCCCATTTGAGAATCAAATGAGATAGTACACATCACTTAGCAAAAGCTGGGTCTTTAGTGAGGTAGTAACTACTCCGTAAATATTGCCTCTTTATTATAATAATCTTTGGCATAAGCATTTGTGAAGATTAAATAAAATTACACATAAAGTCTATCCTGTGTTTGGAATTAATGTTCCCTCAACACCAACTGCACCTCTCCCTGGCTGCCCACAGGGAGAGAGAAAACCAAGGATAGTCATTCAATGCTAGAAAAGGGAAATTTGACACCATGTGGACACTCGTGAGGGGGAAAAGTATAAAGGAAGAGTGCAAGACAAGATTTTTTAAAAACCAGGCAAACAAACCCACAGGAAGGCTGGACACTATTTAAAGGCCCTCTTATTGGAAACCCAGGAAGAGTGTGCCAAAGACCAAAAATACCAGGCACTCGAAACCAGTAAAGTCAAAGAGAATACCACAATGAAAAGAACACTTTTCAAAAACTGCAATGAGAGCCGAAGTACCCCGAATGGGAAAGCCCACAAAACACGACAGCTGAACACCGCTCAGCTGCACACGTTTATGAAGTACCTACCAGATAACCTGGGAACTAAGCCAGAAGAGCACTTTGCAAAAAACTCCTGGGTCAATAACAACTCTTTTCACTACATCACAGGGAGGAAGTGATCACGGTGTAACCGGCTTCCCCAGGTTTGACAAAGAGGAAGCCGCAGGGGAAATGGAGCTGAGTCCTGACAACCAGGCTGCCTCAGTGGGACTAAGGACTGGGGTGCGTGAGGGGACACACAGAGTGTCCACCACTGAGGCAATGTCTCCTCTCTGTCTTGGCCATAATCTTTATAAACACAGATTTACATAAACATAATGGTTACAACTTATTATTTTTTTACACACAGCTGAAAAAATGTCACAGTAACTACTGAGCAGAGATGCCAGAAGTATACCTAAGAGGTCTGTAGCACCAGGTTTTCAGGCTACTGAACCTCAGTTCATGCAAAGTCAGCGAATGTATATTTGTTTTTGTTTTTGTTTTTTAATATTTATATATTTATTTTAGGGCACGCACGGTGGGGGATAAGAGAGCAGAGGGAGAGGAGAGAGAGAATCTCAAGCAGATTCCCTGAGGAGTGCAGAGCTCAATGTGTGCTCCTTCTCATGACCCGTGAGATCGTGACCCTGACATCATGACCCTGACATCATGACCTGAGTGGAAATCAAGAGTCAGATGCTCAGCCGACCGAGCCACCCAGGCACCCCAACAAATGTGTATTTGTTAAGAGGTCGAGTTGCTCCTGTCACATGATGTCCTGAAGGAGCCCTTGTCTGGCTCTGTAACTCTCTCAGGAAATATTCGTTAACTGGCTTTTTCACGATAAAAGATGACTACCAATGTTGTTCTTTATTTTACCAATTTTGGATGCGAGTAGGTAGAGTCTAGAATGACTCATTGTCCTCACAATCAACCACCTTCACCAAGCTCTCAAACTTCAGTTTTTTTGTGATCAAGTGCAATTAGAAATTTTATGTTCGCCTTTGTGTTGAATGAGAATATTCAATCTTGAAAGGAATATCTGCAGCCAAAAGGCAACTTTGTGAGTCACTTTTTATCATCAAGGTCAACAATAAAATCATTTTCCCCTTCATGCATTTACCTTTGCTACAAGGTCTAACGTTTTCTCCACAAAGACAAACAACAGTTTAATTCTTTGCCTAAAAATTTTAATGAGCACTTTGTCCCAGCTGAGAGAGCATACAGATATGTGCTGGCATATGCTTTCAATTTTCTCAAAAAAAGCCTACGTTCACATCACTGATCTTTAGTTTATATGCTATTTTACCAGTGAGCAAAGTGAGAGCACTGATAACCACTGAGAAGGTCAAGACTTAGACCCTAAGATGGTTAATTGTATATGTCAACTTGACTGGGCTAAGGGATGCCGAGACAGCGGACAAAACATGATTTTCCTGTACTTGTGTGAGGGTGTTTCCAGAAGGTATTAAGCATTTCGATCAGTAGACTGAGTAAAGAAAACATCCTCACCCCCCACCTCCCATGCAGGTGGATGCCATTCAGTCTATGGAGGACCCGAAAAACACAAAAAGGCATAGGAAAGATGAATTTGCTCACTGCCTAAGCCAGGACTTTAGCAGTGTTGGCTCTCAGGCCTTTGGATTCAGGCTAGGACTTCTATCTGCTCCCCACATTCTCAAGCCTTTAGGTTGGGACTTGACCTATACCACTGGCTTTCCTAGACCTTCAGCTGGCAGAGAGAATACTGTGGGACTTCTCAGCCTTCATGATCACCTGAACCAGTTCCAAATAATAAATCTTCTCATATGACTATGTATAACCTATTCATTCTACCCTGACTAATACAGACCCTTTGAGGTAAGGTGACCCAAATAATGTGGTATGACTGTTGGTACCTGGCATGGCTGTGGTGTGGGTTGCTTCTCCTGAGCATCGCCCATGTGTCTACATGAGCCATTTCCTTATGAATGCACGCTCATTACCTTTCAGGTGCCATCTTATACAAAAGAAGTTGGTATTTCCAAAACCACAACAAGTAATCTGTGGGCAATTTTAAGTGTAGGATGTACATAGATGCTTATTTTAAACCTGGGCTTTATGATTGTGGAGATGCAAATGAGTTTAAACTCTGATATGACAAAACTTGTGTGATAAAACTGATCAGTAAAGAACCATTATTACAGTGACATTTGAAAATCAATCATGCAGTTTTAAACGAGTTCCAGAACTTCTGTGGCTTAACAAGAAAGATGCCAGGACTAGAAATAATACAATTGAAAGCAAATAAAAATTGCTTTAAAGCTTCTTTCAAATTTCAAAATCACTCCATATGAGACAACTTGGTCAAGACCTATGTTATAGATCTGACTGAATGTGTTTCAGCTCAAGAAGAGACAGCCAAGTGGGACGCCTGCGTGGCACAGTCTGTTAAGTGTCCAACTCTTGATTTCAGCTCAGGTCATGATCTCAGGGTGGTGTGATCAAACCCCAGGTTGGGCTCATGCAGGGTGTGGAGACTGCTTGGGATTCTCTCTCTGTTCCTGCCCTGCTTGTTTGAGCATGCTCTCTCTCTCCCCCTCAGAGAAAAAAGAAGAAGAGACAGCCAAGCCAAGATATGATGCATTTTTACACATTCCAAAGACATATCTGAACTCTGACTGAGAGACTAAAGTCAACCTCATTTTTACTTATGATTGGACTAAAACCATTAATGAATTTGACATTTCATTGTGCTTGGTTCACTCCATTTTAAATGATGTGTGGATGAAAATGTGTTCTTTTGGTCAAGTTAAAGAAATTTTCAATGAGATAGGTGATGGATTTTGGTAGCGTTGTCTCTGCTATTCATTACAGAGATTTATTACAAAGCCTCAAGACCACACTGAACACCGAATCTGTTGAATTATCATTTACTTCAGTTTGTTCTGAATGTCCCTCATTGTCATGTGGACAGTAAAGCTTATCCTTTAAATGATGTTTAACCATCTATCCATGCTCCCAGTTGAAATTTTTTAAATTAAATTTTAAAATGATCCTACTGAAAAATAGAATGATATTAAGGTCCCTCTTCCTCCAGCCCCACCAGACACACACACACACACACACACACACACACACACAATTTTCCGTACTTTTGTCTAGAAACAAAAGATGTATTTTCGTATAGATTAATTTAGGAGAAAATTCAACCCATCTTGGGCTGGTGGATCACTTCACCTCACCTGGATTAGAAAACCACATCGTATCCTGCAATGACATCATCCTTCCATAACAGGCTAACCTTCTGTGCCTCCCACCTACCACACACTACTTAAAGTCACCAAAGGAAACCCTCCATTACTGTCCTGTTGAAACCCAAGTGGCTAGAGTTTGCAAGACACGGAATATGGAGTCAGGGCTTCTTTACTATGTAGGAAGGAATGGATATCTCTGGGAGTGTTGGAAGGCTACCAGAGAGGGAAGATTGGGACATAGCAGTGGTGTGTGTGTGTGTGTGTGTGTGTGTGTGTGTGTGTGTGTGTGTGTATGAAGAGCCAAGTGAAGGACTCAAGGGAATAAAGGGTAACGAAGCTGGCAGGATAAAGCACTCTGGAAGCCTAAAGGACAAGACCATCAGATAGTAGAAGAAAATGAGTTACTAAAAAAGATAACAGCTCCTAGTCTGTGACCCTGTAGCTCTTTGGCATGCTTATTTGAACCCTTCCGAGAAAGAAAGCTTAACCATCCAGCTAGGCTCAGCACCATTCTAGCTAGGAGGGAGAGGGGCTGACCCTTAGCAGGTGACTGCAGCCCTTCTCAGAGCCTCTGTGGCAAGCTAGGCCTTCCCTGGAGCATCACCAGTCCTCAAATAACTCTTGTGCCTGAGTCCGCAAGGCTGGTTCCGGTTCCCCCGACCTCCCTTTGGCAATTGCCTGTGGGGCCCCTGCCTCCTTGGTTATAAGTCTGTCTCTGCAGGAAGAGACAAGTGTGGAAAGGGTGGGATACACATCCCCAAAGCTCTCACCATCCTCAGTTACAGCCCCCTCCCAGCAATCCCTGTTCTGTGCAGAATGCGTCTGTTTCCAAGGAGCATGGCCACTTTGCGACAACAGCTAACAGGAGTTGCTGCTGCTTTCAGAGCACTTTAACACATCTTGTGTTGGTCATCACAATAATCATGTGAGGCAGGTACTAGCTGTTGTTCTGTGCTGTGGTGGAGGAGGGTCAGATTCTGAGGGTGGAGTCAGGCTGGGAACCAGCCTTTGACTCCAACTCCAGTGCCCCTCTCATCTCCAGTATACTGTCATCCCTGAGCCGTGTCAGACTCCAGGCCTTCTCTGGCCTAAACTAGATACCCAGACCTATATTCCAGACACTACTGCTCTTTCTCCCTCACCCCCTGCTCTGAAGTGTTTTCAGCAAAGTAGATATTTCAGTGGGTTTTTATGTCGGTTTTCTTTGGAGTACTGTTGTTGGGGTCCAGAGCCAACCACCAAGAAAGAATTCTTGAGACATCTTCGGTGTGAAAAGGTGGTTTTTTTAAGCACAGGGGACAGGACCCCTATGGGAAAGAGCTGCGGCCACCCCAGGGTTGTGAGGGGCAACTCATTATATACTTAGGGGTTGGGGAGAGTGCACTCCCAAGATAAGGGGCATTCCAGAAGGGTTTTCATATGCTAAAGAAGACTCACAGGATACCTGAGCTATTGTCAAACTAAGGTTGTTTTTCCCTCTAGCAAGGGATTAACTTTTTTTTTTTTAAGATTTTATTTATTTATTTCACAGAGGGAGAGAGATCACAAGGAGGCAGAGAGGCAGGCAGAGAGGGGGGGGGGAAGCAGGCTCCCNAGAGAGAGAGGGGGAAGCAGGCTCCCCGCTGAGCAGGGAGCCCGATGCGGGCCTCGATCCCAGGACCCTGAGATCATGACCTGAGCCGAAAGCAGAGGCATTAACCCACTGAGCCACCCAGGCGCCCGAGCAAGGGATTAACTTTAAGATAGTTAAGCAGCTTCCTGGAGGAACATTCTAACTATGCCTGCCTCAAATATTCATCAATGGGCTGCAGATTATAAGGACATTTAATTTTACCTACATTTCCTTCTGCCTTTGTTTCCCACATCAGGTCTCAGGAGGTACAACACAAATGGAAAGTTCACTGAGCTTTTGCCAAACAAGGCTCTTGCAACCTAGTCATATTTGAGCCCTTCCCCGACCTTTTGCATATTAAAAAGAACTGGAGTGTGCTGTTGACCAGCTGAGTCATGAGAGAGTTCTTTGTTGTCATTTTTTTTTTAACCATTGCTTCCAGAATTAGGCATCACCCTGTGAAGAGAATGCAAATGGGCACAAATGGACTTGCTTTGCTCCCATTTTATTGTTAATTATCTTTTGGTAACTGAAAATGCCCTGATGAAAACATAATTGGGGCATGCCCTAGAGAACTATGTTTCTTTTGCTGGGCTTTCAGAGGTCTTCCCTCCCTAATTAAAATAGCCATTCTACCTTACTGAACATGGATGTATGGGAGGTCGCATGTCTTTTCCAATTTCATCCCCGTTTAAAGGTTAGGGGAGATTTTGGTATTTGGGTAGATATAAGAAAGAATAGCTTAGGCAAGAGTGAGGGGAGAAAAAATAGAAAGGAGGAGAAGATCAGATGAAGTATTCTTTGTTTCTCATGGGGTCATTTTATAATGGACTATAGGCTAAAACCAGACAGGGAATCTAACAGAAGGTTAGAGCTGGAAGGGAATCTAGAAATCATTTCCTCAGACCCTTTCAGTCTTACATTCTAGATAAGGACAGGGAGCATCAGAGAGCTTAAGCAAGGGGCTTGCGGGAGGTCACACAGTCAGTTATGGAGCCCCTGGGCTGATGGGTTAGTAATCCCAGCCCTGGGAAGCCTCAAAGGTAATAGCTGTCCCCAGGAGATGCCAGCTCCCCCTGGAGTCGATCTTGGGAAGTCAGCCTTCCCAGAGCCAAAGGCCAACTTGTTTATTTCAGAGCCAAGAAATGAGGAAGTGGGCCTGAATAACCCTATTTCAAATAAGCTACCTTTTTGGTTTTGTGCCAAGAAGAATTTTGAAACTACCCTGCTCCTGAAGTCACTGTGACTCCCTGAGAGCTTTGCCCTTGGTTGTTGTCTGGGCTCCTGTCTGAAGGATGAGCCAGACTCAACTGTGGCAAATATTTACCATTTCCGTTCTCCCTCCTCTCTCTCCATACTTACACATATAAACACACGTACTTGTCTAAGTTAACCAGATAATTTAGAAGAGATCGGTCTGTTTGCTCTGCTTACCTTACCACTGCAGCTGTGAAGCCGGCCCCAGGATAGACTTAAACTAAACTAAAAGTAACCATGGCGAGCATTAGAAATTGTACTTCCTGTTCCGGCAAATCGCCAACTGCCTGGTGCCTTCTGCCTAGGAACTTTGCTTTCTACCACAGAACTGTGAAGTAAGTGCAAATCTATTGTGATTTCATAATAAAGGAGTTTGTTGGAGAGGTGCCAGAGAACCTTGTTGTGAGTGTCCAGAGATGTTAAAATGGCACTCAGTCTAAGTTTTGGCTCAACCGCAAGATGTAACTAGCTTGCTCAGGAATTAGTTAAAAGCCCATTTTGTGGGCGCCTGGGTGGCTCAGTGGGTTAAAGCCTCTGCTTTCGGCTCAGGTCATGATCTCAGGGTCCTGGGATCGAGGCCCGCATCGGGC
>LNAC01000027.1:7051613-7199919 GCA_002007465.1 Ailurus styani | reverse complement strand
AAAAAAAAAAAAAAGCCCATTTTGTACTTATGGAACGCAGCTAAGTGGTGCTTCAAAGGAATTTGGTAGCTATAAACAGTACCTTTAAAAAGAAGAAAGAATGAATGAAATGTACATGAGTCCTACTTGTAAGGTTTTTCTGGTCGCGAACAGGAATAAAGACCGCTAAGGCAAATTGTAGTCCAAAGGCAGAGCTTTATTGCAAGCACCCTCAGGTGAGGTTCCGCGACTCTGAGAGAAGGGAGTCGGGGAAGTCGCGCACAAGGCAGAGTGACGGGGGCTTTTATTGGGTAAAGCAGGGGAGGGGCTAGGCATCAGCCATCTTGGACGAGTTTTGGCGGGAAGGTCCGCCATCTTGGATGGACTTTCATTTTGTATAGCTTCCATTTCCCGCCAGCCCAACACTACTGATGCCAATAAGTTATGGAATACATTAATACATGACAAATCTCCTATATAGAAAAATGACAACTTGTGTGGACATTCCACTCTAAGAGGGGGGCGGGGGGCATGGAGAGACATCTGTGTGGCTCAGTGGATTAAGCCTCCATCTCTTGGTTTCCACTCAGGTCATGATCTCAGGGTTGTGAGATTGAGCCCCAGCCAGGGTTCTGCACCCAGTAGGAAGGCTGCTCGGGATTCTCTCTCCCTCTTTGCCCCTCGCCCCACTTGCACATGCTCTCTCTCTCTCAAATGAATAAAATCTTTAAAAAAAATAGTAAAAGAAGGGAAGCATGGAAATCAGTATAGAAACAATATGGAAGTTCCTCAAAAAGTTAAAAATAGAACTACCCTATGATCCAGCAATTGGACTACAAGGTATTTACCCAAAGGATACAGAAGTACTAATTTGAAGGGATACATGCACCTGAATGTTTATATCAGCATTTTCAACAATAGCCAAATTATGGAAAGACCCCAGATATCCACTGACTGATGAACAGATAAAGAAGTGGTGTAGGTAGGTAGATAAATATAATGGAATACTCCTCAGCCATAAAAAAGAACAAAATCTTGCCATTTGCAACAAGGTAGATAGAGCTAGAAAGTATTATGCTAAGTGAAATAAGTCAGGGAAAGAAAAATACCATATGATTGCATTCATATGTGGAATTTAAGAAACAAAACAAATGAACCTTTTTGTGGGGAGGGACGAGATGCAAACCAAGGAACAGACACTTAACTATAGAGAACAAACTGATGGTTATTGGAGGGAGGCAGCCAGGGTATGGGCTGAATAGGTGATGGGGATTAACGAGGACACCTGTTAATCAGAGAGGGAGACAAACCATGAGAGGCTCTGGACTCCAGGAAACAAACTGAAGGTTACAGAAGGGAGGAGGGATGGGGGCATGTGGTAACCAGATGATGGGTATTAAGGAGGGCACATGTTGTGATGAGCAATACGCAATGAATGAATCGTTGAACACTACCAAAAAAAAAAAAGTACACTTCTGATGAACACTGGGTGTCGTATGTGATGAATCACTAAATTCTACACTTGAAACTAATATTACACAGTATGTTAACTAACTGGAATATAAATAAGGACTTGGAGAAAATAAATAAACAAAAGAAGGGGAGCATAATTCCCATTCTTGAAATGTGAGCTGCATATGGTGACTGCCTTCCAAAATAGTACGGAAAGGAGATGAACAAGTATAACTACACGGTGGGGAGATCTGAAAAACACTGCCTCATCCAGGTCACCAATATCAACATCTGAAGGGCTATATACCATATGATTCCAACTGTATACCATGCTGGAAAAGGCGAAACTATGGAGACAGTAAAAAGTTAGGTGGTTGCTGGGGTTAGGAGTGGGATGGGAAGAATGAATAGGCAGAACACAGAGGATTTTTAGAGTAGTGCAATTATTCTGTATGATACCATAATGATGGATACCTGTCATTATATATTTGTCTAAATCCATGTAATGTACAACACAAGACTGAGCCCTAATGTAAACAATAGACCTTAGGTGATGATAATATGTTGCAGGTTCATCAGTTGTAACAAATGTACCACTCTAGGGGAGGATGCTGGTAATGCAGGAGTCTATCCACGTGTGTGGGGAGGAGGTCTATAGGAAATCTCTATTACTTTCCTCTTGATTTTGCTGTGAACCTAAAACTGCTCTAAAAAATTAAGACTTCTTTACAAAATTTTAAATAAAAATAAAATTTAAATTTAAAGAGGACATTAAGTTAAAATTAAGAAAATATAAATAAAGTAAGGACATTAGTTATTCATAAGGTATCAATACTGGGTCATTAATTGTAACAAATGTCCTTTATTCATGTACAATGTTAATAATAGGGAAAACTGGGGTGGGGATATTTTAGAAAATTCTGTACTATCTGCTCAGTTTTTCTGTAAATATAAAACAGTTCTACAAATAAGCTTTATTTTATAACAAAGGAAGGTCTCAAAATCAATGACCTAACTTTCCTTTTTAAAACAATTTAAAAAGAAGAGCAGCTAAATGAAAAGTAAGCAGAAAGAATAACGTAACAAAGATGAGAGCAGAAACAAAAGAGAGAATAAGAAAACAATAGAGAAATCTTGGTTCTTTGAAAAGATCAACACAAATTACCAAAACCGACTCAGGAAGAAACAAAATATGAATAGACTAGTATCAAGAGATTGAGATGGAGGAAAAAACAAAACAAAACAAAACAAAACTACCCACGAAGAAATCCCAGGCCCAAATGGCTTCTCTGGTGAATTTTACCAAACATTTAAGGAAGAATTAATACCAATCCTTCTCAAACTCTTCCAAAATATAGACCAGGAGAAACTGCTTCCAAATTCACACTTTGAGGCCAGTATTACCCAATATCAAAAGCAGATAAACACATCACAAGAAACGACCAACCAATATCTGTTACAAATATGGACACAAAAACCTTCAAGAAAATGTTACCAAACCAATCCAGCAACATATAAGAGATTATACACCATGATCAACTGTGATTTATCCTAGGAATGCAAGGTTGGTTTAACATCCAAAAATCACTTTACATACTACAACCTATCAATAGAATAAGGATACATACCACATGATTATCTCAATAGATGCAGAATAAAAATTTGAATAAATTTTAAAACTTTTCATGATAAACACACTTAACAAAGTAGTGCTAGAAGAGAACTTCTTTCCATACTGAAATATGGTATATATGAAAAAGCAATTGTTCACATCTTACTAAAAGGTGAGAAACTGAATGCTTTTCTCCTAAAATAAGGAACAAAACAAACATGATGTCCTGTTTTGTCACTTCTATTCAACATTGTACCAGAGGTTCTAGCCAGAGCAATTATGCAAGGAAAATAAATAAAAGGCATTCATGTTGGAAAGAAAGAGGTAAAACTATCTCTATATGCAGATGGCATGGTCTTGTAAATTAAAAACCTTAAAGAATTCACTAAGAAACTATTAGAATTAATAAAGGAGTTCAGCAAAGTTGCAGGATATAAGACCAATATATAAAAAATCAATTATATTTCTATACATTTGCCTTCAACAATCCAAAGATAAAATTAAGACTATAATTCCATTTACAATAGCGTCAAAAAGAATTAAAATACCTAGGAATAAATTTCACAAGAAGGCTGCAAAATTTATACCCTTAAAACTACTGGGGTGCCTGGGGGGCTCAGTGGGTTAAATCCTCTGCCTTTGGCTCAGGTCATGATCTCAGGGTCCTGGGATCGAGCCCCACATTGGGCTCCCTGCTTGGCAGGGAGCCTTCTTCCTCCTCTCTCTGCCTGCCTCTCTGCCTACTTGTGATCTCTCTCTCTGTCAAATAAATAAATAAAATCTTAAAAAAAAACAACTACAAAATATTGTTGAAATTCAAAGAAGAACTAAATAAATGGAAATACTTCCCATGTTCAAGGTTCAGAAGATTTAATATCATTCAGATAACAATACTCCCCAGATTGATCTACAAATTCAATGTAGTCCCTATCAAAATCCCAGCTGGTTTCATTGCATAAATTGGCAAGCTGATCCTAAAGCTGGTGTGGAAATTTGAGAGACCCAGAATAGCCAAGACAATCTTGAAAAAGAAGAATAAAGATGGAAGTTTCCTGATTTAGAAAATTTACTATGAAGTTATAGTAAGCAAGACAGTAAAGTACTGGCATAAAATAGACATGTAAGTCAACAGAACAGAATCGGAAAATAAACCATAACATTCTCAGTCAATTGATCTTAAACAAGGGTACCAAGAGAATTCAGTGAGTAAAGAACAATCTTTTCAATAAATGGTACTGGGACAGCTGGATATCCACATATAAAATAAATAATTTGAACCCCTACCTCACACCATTTACAAAAATTAACTCCAAATTCAACAAAGACCTCAATCAGACAACTAAAACTAAAATTCTTAGAAGAAAACATGGGTATAAATCTTAATGACCTTTTATTAGGCAATGACTTCTTAGCTACGACATCAAAGTCACAAGTAACAAAAGGAAAAAATAAATATGCTGGACATCATCAAAATTCAAAATTTCTTTGCACTGAAGAACACTATCAAGAAGTGAAAAAACAATCCACATATTGGGAGAATCCTTTCTGCAATTTTGATACCTGACAAAGGACTTTCATCCAGAATATAGAAAGAACATTTACAACATAATGGTAAATAAATAACTTAATATGGGCAAAGAATATGAATAGATACCTCTCTGTACAATGGAATATTATTTGGCAATAAAAAGGAATTAAGTACTGATTCATACTACAACATAGATGAACCTTAAAAACATTATGCTAATTATACACAGTCAGTCACAAAAGACCTCACATTGCATAACTCCATATATATGAAAAGTCTAGAACAGGCAAATCCATAGAGACAGAAGTAGATTAGTGCTGACTGAGAGCTAGGGGTGCTGCTGGGAGGTATGGGGAGTAACTGCTAATGGGGATGGAATGTCTTAAGGGGCTGATAAAAATGCCCTAAATTTGATTAGGGCAATGGTTACACAACTCTATGAATACACTAAAAATTAATGAATTTTATACTTTAAATGGGTGAAGAATATTATATGCAAATTAAATTTCAATGATGCTGGGGTTTTTTTTAAGATTTTATTTTTTATTTATTTGTCAGAGAGAGAGGGAGAGAGCACAAAACGGCAGAGTGGCAGGTAGAGGCAGAGAGAGAAGCAGGCTCCCCTCTGAGCAAGGAGCCCAATGTGGGACTCGATCCCAGGACCCAGGGATCACGATCTGAGCCGAAGGCAGCCACTTAACCGACTGAGCCACCCAGGCGTCCCTCAATGATGCTGTTCTTTAAAAAAAAAGTTTTGCAAGCCTAAGCTGACAACAGTCTTCCAGTCTAAGAATTTGTAGAGGTAGGGGCACCTGGGTGGCTCAGTGGGTTAAAGCCTCTGCCTTCAGCTCAGGTCATGGTCTCAGGGTCCTGGGATCGAGCCCTACATGGGGCTCTCTGCTCAGCAGGGAGCCTGTTTCCTCCTCTCTCTCTGCCTGCCTCTCTGCCTACTTGTACTCTCTCTCTCTCTCTGTTAAATAAATGGATAAAATCTTAAAAAAAAAAGAATTTGTAGAGGTAGAAACAGTGATTGGAGACTGAATTGCAGATCAGAGGAATTTTCCCCATGGGGGTAAGGTAGAACTACCTTGCCTTCATTTCAAGATTAGTGAAAGGGACATCATGGTGACCACCTGAGAAACTTGATATGACTCCCTGGAGCAGGCAATGACATACACCTGAAAAATCTAAAAGGCAGGAGGTGGTGGCAACAAGAGAGGGCTATAGCTGAGATATAACTACACTCCACCAACAGTGGGTCTAAGGCACCTGCTTTCTGGGAAAGGTATGGGCACCTGACCATCACTCAAGTGTGCTTAGTGATCATGCCCAAGAGCTGCAGGGAGGGCTGGAAGTTGTCCTGTGGGATGTCCAAAGCCTGAGGGAGAAATCATCAGTGTATAGAGACAGAGGATATCCACTTGCAGCAAGGGAGTCACCCAGGTGAAGGTCACCTTTAAAAACACCTGTTTAGCCTACCTTCAAACATAGTATCTACCAGGGCTAGAATTGGAGTAAGGGGAGTGAGGAACTTTAGGTGGGCACAAAATTTAAGGGGACACCAAAAAACTCAGTCATCAAGATGAATAATATTTTGACACATTTTTTAAAAAAATTAAAATTAAGGTTAAAGCATCCATGATGAACAAAGAAATAGAATTGTAAATAAAGGAGGGATTAGTAACAGTGCCACGCCAAGTCATGTTGGAGCCTGAGGTGAAAGGAAAGATGTGTGTCCTCTATACACATTTTTAATATATCTTTTTCACAGTAATTTTTTCTGGAACATTAACATAGTTGAAAAACTATTAAAAATTGAAGTGCATTAAAACCACATTACTTTACATTTAAATATTTTATTTATATCCCAAATAGATTTACTATCATTTTAATTTCCTGGCATTTATGGACATAAACTTATCAGTATTTTCAAAATCAATATATTTGCTTATGTCATTTTCACTTGACAGAATTGCTGTGTTTGGCAATTTCTCTTGTCTAAGTGACTATTTGAAATAAATATTTAATTAATTTCAACTTATCCTGTCTTTATTTAAAATTTTGACATGTTATTCATCAGATTTTTGCATTAGTTAATTCTTTAGACTTGTACATTAGAATATTATTTATATTAATTACTAATTTGGGGGACCCTTAAATTTTATGTCTTAATCCCAGCCCTGATGCCAGTCACATCCATCTCTGTCAGGTAAGACTATTCCTGACATCTTCCCTCTCTTCCCTCTTCCTCCTTTGCTCTAGAATGATCAGAAGTGGTGGTTAGCAAACTGAGGAAGAAGGGTGGGGAGAGTTGGTACAACAGCTAGATTGGGAAATATTGAAGAATTCAATCAGGCCCCCTTTACTTAGGGCAAAGTTGAGTTAAAGGAGGAAAGACCTGTAATTCTAAATGTAGGTGGAGTTGAGATGATTTTGTGGAACCAAATATCCTAATTACTGAGATGAGACTGATTTTGTGACTTGAAGTGATCAGAAGATTTTTTTTTTCTTATCAGCAAGTGACCAAGACAGTCTGGAACCTGCCTTAGATCTCAGGAGAGTCAGGAAGAAGAGCTATTCAGAGCAGATCTGAGCCAGGATCTAGAGGAGGAGCACCAGTAAGGTTGTTTGAGCCAGTAGCTAAGCACTCAGTCCTTTCTGTTCATTGCATTGGTTGTGGTTTTCCATAAAATCTCATATATGAAAGACAGGACATGATCATAGTGACTCCTTAGTGCTTCAATATTTCCGTGGTTCTCCAGACCCTGAATTTAAATAGATCAGATTCATTGTCTGAGAAACATGCCTCTTCTTCAACACTACTTCCATTACTACAAGAAGACATTTTCTTTTCTTTCCCCTTTGAAATGAGTGCTCCACAACTCTATTTCTGCTCGTATGGAAGTTTGAAATATTTATTTTTTCTTCCAACTTTTTAATCAAAGCTAAGACTAGGGCCTGTTCTAAACCAACAATATCCTTTTAACAGAATGATTTTTTTTTTCTTTTAGAGAGGGAGAGAGAGAGAGTAGGAGGAGGGGTAAAGGGAAAGAAACTCAAGCAGGCTTCACACCCAGCGTGGAGCCTGCTTGGGGGCTTCATCTCACAACCCTGAGATCATGACCTGAGCCAAAATCATGAGTTGGATGCTCAACCTACTATGCCACCCAGGCACCCCAATAGAATGAATTTTAAAATCATGAAATCCCTCCAACATCTTTCTTTTCCTCCTCTCAATTACAGTGTTTCCTTTTCAATCTCATTCAACATTGTCTTGGTTTTAATATCTTCCCTTTTCAACTCTATTCCACTATAATTTCCTAAGGGAATGTTGAGTCTTCTGTGTTACATAGTTCTATTTGCTTCTATCAGCAAGAACCCTTTAATGCAATAACCCAGTTATTTCAAGGGAGATTGGAAAAGCATAGGTACCACTGAAGGCAATTATGTTTGTGTGAAGTGGAGTTAGTGCAACTGGCTTGAAAGCTTCATGAGAAGAGAGGATTCACTCTAAGATTTTAGGGAGCATAGGAAGTAGAAACTATGCCCTTCCATTCCATGAGTAAGGTTCACCCCGCTTCCATGCCATGAGCGTTTCAGTAGGTTACAGCGTGCTGACATGCATTACTGTCAGGAAGCTGAATATAACGACCTATTCCCAAGCACAGTCTACCCAGGCAGGTGCATATCCAGATGCCAACAAGAAAACCCAAGTCAGTGCATAATGTTGGGTCTAAGCAAACTCTGCACGTTAAAAACTGGACTCGTCTTTATTTCTGCACAGAAATATATTCTTTTATGCCTTGAAACACACAACTCCCTTCATCTTATTTTTCCATTTTGGATAGAATTATACTGCCGGTTCTTAATGCTACTATAAGAAAAGAACAGGGTGAGAGTGATGATAAACTGCAAATGCCATGAAGTGTCAGGTCGCAGTGGGGACTGATGGGGACTGTGAAGGACTGGAGAGTACAATCCCTATTTAGTGGGGACAGCATGGTCATCCTGGGGGAACACTGGTTGTATAGCCAGGTATTCCTACTGTTAAGAAATTCAGACATTTATGTGCTACCTTCCTACTCTTAAATGTTTGTTTGTTTGTTTGTTTTTTAAATACCATAAGACCCAATCCTGAAGGACTAAACTACCCCATCTACAGGCTGGGTTTTACCAAAGGAGCAGAGATTTACAACATCTGTTGCACAAACTCGGAAATTCTGTCGAGCTCTGCTAAATATTTTTGTAAATAAACAAAGTAGCTAAAGGAACTTCTGTCTCCTTCCTTAATTTGCAAGAGCACACATACATAGGAACACATCATCACTGAGCCTTGTTCAACCATTCATCCCCAGCTGCCCTGTACCCAGGAATACGCTCGTGAGAAAAGCAGCCCAATTGCAAATTGACACCCATAATTCAAGGTGAGTTTTGATCAGGAACTTATATCTGAAACCATTGCTTGTTTTCTCAGCTTACAGCATCTTAATACATGGAATAGATTACTCCTGACCAAAAGCCATTTGGACTCCCCATGATATCTGAGCTTCTATTTCTCTGAAGTGTAATTCCCAGTCACTTTGGAGCTCCCAGGACTCTTCTAAGTACAATTGGGGCACACCACAAAACTGTTTTATTTTGCTTTATTACTACCCAAACACACCCTCCAAGTTTTGTATTCATACAAAGTGTTAAGAGACACCAGAAACTTCATTATCTTAAAAAGCTTTTTATTGAAATTTCTTCCATGTAAGAGCACTGCTTTCATAAAAAAGGAAAAAAAGAAAGAAAGAAAAAAAGCCCTTGAGGAGCTAGTTCCCTGGGGAGCATTGGGCCCAGAGCATTGGGCTCAGAGGTCTATAAGGTCTATAAGGCAGTCAGCATTGGGGGATACTTTTTCTGTCCCCAGGGCTGCAGTCACCAGACACTGCCCAGAGACTGACCAGCATGTCACCTGAGAAAGACACGTGAAAGAAAGACCTCTGGGGTGTCATTGGATTATGTGACCACAGAACTGGACAAAGCTCTGAGATATCTGAACAGAATCCAAACAGATGTCATTTAAATATTGTAAGAGTCTTGGTCTGGGCATCAGGAACAAGGGAAAGTCTTCAGAGCACACCCAGGCAGTAGAGACATTAGTAGAATCCAATCAAGTTGCAAGCTCATTTAGGAATGGCAAAGGAATGGAGATGTGAGTCAAAAGAAAGAATGTATCAGGGTGCCTGGGTGACTCCACTGGTTAAATATCTGACTCATGATTTCAGCTCAGGTCAGCATCTCAGGATCATGAGATCGAACCTCCCACCACCACCCCCTTCAGTTAGTGCTAAATATGGAGCCTACTTAAGATTCTCTCTCTCCCTCTCTCTCTGTCCCTCCCTGCCACTTGCAAGCAGGCACATGCCCTGTCTCTCTCTGTCTCTCAAAAAAAAAAAAAAGGTATTATTTCAAACCAGACCACTGGGCTAGGAGGCCTTGTCATTGAAGCAACAATTTTAAAAGGGTTCAATAGGTAGTGTGCCTCCTGGGATGACTCCCCTGCTTGCAAAAGTTCTTGACTGCTCCTCGCAGTGGAGTTCTTCATGGTTCTCCATCAGCAACTTCAATTCTTGAGATGACAGCCGCAACCTGGGGATGGAGGGATGGCTGCTTTTTCCTCAGATGAAGATTTAGACTCAAATAAAGACATGATGAAGTACACCAACTCTGGAGAATTGATCCTTTCTTATTAAAGAACAGACTTTATGAACATTGGGACAGTCTGTGTATATTTGATGCTTAAGATGTCTGAAATGTTTAAGGGAATTTGGTATATTAGAGAATAAAACATTGCCTTGTGATTCCAATTTAAAAAGTAAGATTGAGTAGTTGACTGTAGATTGTGATTTTTAGTTTGTCGATGTTAGGAGAATTTTACAACTTTACTGAAGCAGTTAAGATTGAAGGTCACTAAAAATTCTACTAGATTTATTAGATTTGTTAGGGTTAGGTACTTGGGAAAGTTGTTTATTAGTTCAGACATTTAAAACCTTTTAAAATGAAAATGGAATATAGGACCTTTATAAATAATGTTTAATGGATTTTAAAAGAATTTTATTAACTGAGTTCAATAAAGCTGTTTGATAAATAAGATATAAGATATAAACTGAATGTAAAAGTTTAGAGAAGAACAGTGTTTTTGAGTTTATAACATTAATAAATCAATTATTTATTTTTAAACCCCCAAACAGCCCCCAAGTACCCTTCAAGGACAGCAGAGATGTGCTCTGGCCCAGCGTAAGAGCTTCAGGAAGACTTCACCCTAAAATTCCTTCACCACTGGCTGTGTGACATTGGGTAAGTTGCTCTGTCTCTCTGGTCATTAAGTTTGTTCCTCATTTAAGAAATAAGGGAGATGGCCTAGCTGGTTTCTAAAGTCCCTTTCAGATCTAATATTCTAGAATTCCAAGACTACTTATTCCATTTGCAAGCCATTTTGACAGGCTGTGGAGTTGTCCTGTTGCTCAGAAAGGCTACCACGCCAACAAATCCTGTTTGGCTGTTCTCCAGGGACTCTCTTCATCTATGCCTTCTGATGGCATTCCACCTGCTTATTTTTAAACCTCAGGAAAATATTTCCTTCCTCAATCCCAGTTAGCACAATAGGACAAACCATAAATAGGGAAAGCCCCATGATCTACAAAACATTCTGACTCTTCTTAATCACATCTCAGCCTAGACTTTTTGGATCTTAGAGTCGATTGTTTGTGTCAAAAGACCTAGCCAAGAGAGTCAGTTCTGTTCACAGATCAGTCAGATCAAAGATGTTGAACAAATCCAACAGTTTAACAAGATTCTATCTTACAGGTGAAGCAACATGTTGGTTGCGTGTAGGGCCAGTTATTAGCTGAGTCAGCCCTTTCCAATGAATGGGATTGACCAGAAACAAAATTAAGATGTTGAAGAGGTTGCTTCCATATGATGGTGGCATTTCCCACTTCCTTTAGGGGGTCTCTCTCAAATCCTTCCTTGGCATTCTCTTCCCTCTCTACCTTCACCTATGTTCCAATTTCGTTGTATCTGCTCTGGGTCATTTCTCAGCACTACAACGTGTTAACTCTGTGAACATCTGACTAGATTGTGTATCATCTAACTCCATGGTCTGTAATGTCAGTGCCTCTTGAGACATACAGTGACCCCTGTGTAACCTTGGACAAGTTATTGACTTCTCTGGGCTCTGGTTTCTTCTTTGGCAAAAGGGGCAATAATCCCTACTTCCTATTATAACTTTGAAGATAGGGTAATATTTGTAAAGTACTTAACATGGGCCTAGTGCAATGTAAGCGCTCAGAAAATGGCATCTTTTTTTTGATAATTATTAATAACTTTTCAAAGAATAAAAATAAAATTTAAAAAAAAATAACTTTTGGGGTGCCTGGGTGGCTCAGTCAGTTAAGTGTCTGACTCTCAATTTCTGCTCAGGTCATGATCTCAGGGTTCTGAGATCAAGCGCATATCCAACTTCCTGCTTAGCAGGGAGTCTTCTTGTGTCTTTCCCCCTCTGCCCCTCCCCCTGTTCAGGCTCTCTTTCTCTCTCTCTCTCTCTCAAATAAATAAATAAATCTTTAAAAAATAGTATTATTAATAACTCTTGAATAGGAAAGACTTCAATCACATATGTGGAATTTCCGTAAGAAAAAGAGCTGCTACCTTCCACCAAGTCCCTTCCTAAAAAAGCATTGTGTAAGGTGGAGCTGAGTCATGAGAACCTAGTTAGACACTGAGGTTGATAGATGGGGACCCATAGTGCCTCTTTGAAGAGTGGAGGTGGGGTCATTTTTGATACAGACTGGCTGGGTCCACAGGACCAGCCGAGAGGATTCTTGGCTTCCCATAAGTTAGAAATCAAATGTGAGTGGGCAGGAAGTGAGAGCAGAGTTTACTGAAAACATAGAGCACTGATGCAGACAGAGTGTCTGGGAGACTGAGACAGGAAAGAAGAATAAGTCTCATCTTTGCTTGGAGTCTGGAGTTTTTATTGAGGATGGTACTCACGTGTACGAGTCCTCTCCAGCATCCAGGGACTGGTCAAAACAAGGATGAGTGCCCAGGTGTCCTCCATAAGTCACTTATGCCCTGGAGCCGGGGGTCTTGCCATCAGGAGTCAGTGGTGTCTAGAGTCTGTGATCTTGAAAAAGTGAACATAACGACCCCATCCAGTCAGTCCTTAGATGTTATCGATTATGCTCGGAGACTCCAAAGAAATCATTAATTCCTTGACCTTTACAAGGGAGACATGCATTATTTGTACTATCAGCCATGTTCCAGGGTAGAGTGCAGGTCCTAGTGAGAAGAGAAGCAGGAAAAAGAGCAAAAAAAAAGCAGTTTTTCATGGGATCCCTTTAGTTTTCTTACCTCAATTTGATCTTGATTACCTACAGTTTTCTTAACCATAAAATAGAAATAATTATAATATTGGCTTTGTCAAATTGGCCTAAAGGTTAAATGAGGTAATTATATAGAATGTCTCCCACAGAGCCTCATACATGAAATGTTGGTAGTGCTTAAAATGTAAGCTCCTTGAGTTCCCTCTTGTTTGCCCTGATGTCCAGCTCAGTGCTTCGTTCAATGTTGGAACTCAATAAACACTTGTTAAATTAATGAATATTATTGGTATTGGCATTGTTTCTTTTGGAAAATTAAGAAAAATCAGTTCCTGGGGGCACCTGGGTGGCTCAGATGGTTAAGTGTCTGCCTTCAGCTCAGGACGTGATTTCCAGGTCCCGGGATCGAGCCCCATGTTGGGCTCCGTGGAGAGTCTGCTTCTCCCTCTCTCTCTCCCTCTGCCTCTCCCCTGCTTGTGCTCTCTCTCTCTCAAATGAATAAATAAAATCTTAAAAAGAAGAAGAAAAAGAATTCTTAATGGATAAGCTTGTGTATCCACATGGACAGAATGCTCCTGAATCCTTAGGTAAAAGCAGAAGACTGGTAAAATCCAACTGGGGAATGAGAATGCAGTTCCAGAAAATGTAGAGAAAGGTGGAGCCTTAATTAGCAAACACCAAACACTGCATTGTAAATGAAAAGAGCCCCTAGCCTGGGCGGGAGGGGTGGGGGGTAGTGGTCTTACTGAGACCTGTAAAGATGAAGCAAAGTGACTATGTATCTGGACCAGAGGAGACTTCCACACTTCCTGACAGATGCATGCCCGCAGGATGGCAACAGACACCTCAACTTTTACAGTTTCATGACCCTAACCATTGAGGTCACTCAACTAACTCCTTTACCCTAAAACTGGCTCTCAAAGCAGCATTCTGGTTATAATTTAACTAGTGGTTACAAATGAGAAGTGTGTGGGCATGTTTGGCTTACATAGTGATTTTTAAAATTAGTTGTTAATATTTATACATCAGGAAATTTCGCATATAAATCTAGATCTTCAACTTCTGAAAAACCAGAAACTTTGGACACACCAAACTCTAAACAGCAAAAATCGGGTAGAGATCACATTGGCTGCGTATTTGATAAGGGGAATAGTGTTCCCTGTTGGGCACAATCTCCATGATTCCCCTTCACCTTACCTTTGGTCAGTTTATTTTTTCACCTGCTTGGCCTTATCAGCACTGGGATTTGCCATCCCTCTGCAGAGCCAGCATGCTGACCAGCCGACACAGTATGCCACTATTAATGTTTCTTGCTGAAAATTAATGAATTGTCAGTTGGACTTTTGCTTCTGCCTCTTGTGGGTTTGGTTAGTGTGAGTCAGTTCCTTGGGCACTGACTCACAACACATAAACCAAAAGCAAATGTATGGACTTGCTCAGGGTGAGGTTCAGTTTCCCCCAAGAGGTTCTGCCTCAGTTGATATCAACGGTGCTCTGAACATAACTCTTCAGCTTACCAATTATCTTCGTGAATTCCTCAAAGCCCAGAGAACACCTGCCACATGACGTCTGAAGGGCAGGGGCATGATTCACCAGCTGAGTTGCAAATGAGGCACTGACCCAGTTAATCTGTGAACCTACTGCAGATGCTGGAGAAAGCTTTGTTTATGACTGCCCTTGAAGGACTTGGCCTTGAATGTCACCTAATTGCCTTGTGCATAACAAAAGCCAATGGAAAATTGCTCTTGACAGACTCATTCCTTCTTGGTTTCCTTGCCATCTCTTTGCGGCTTCCTTCATTAGCTCCTTTCCTCTCAGAGAAAGCCCGTGACCTTGGAGGCTTTTGTACTTCCTTTCTGAATCTGCATCGCCCCTATAATGGAATGAAGGTGTTTTCCTGCTACCCTGGGATCTATCGGCAAGCAGAGACCACAGATGCCCTCTCAGCTTGCAGCCTATCCTCAGTTTCATCGCAGCAGGAAAGGGGTCTTTGCAATCCACACTCTCTTTTTTTCCTTTCTCACATCAGAGTAAAAGCAAACAATAATTTAAATAGCATCTTTTTATAATAAGAAAAACCTTCAGCTTTCAACACAAGCAGAAAGGAAGCCATTTGTTGCCTGGAATAAGCTGTCAGCATGCACTTGGCATTACTTCCCCACTGGGGGTGATGGATATGCACTGAGCCATCTGTACTTCTCAATCAGTTTTCATGACCAATGCTAGGCATTTGCAAGTCACATTAGGAAGGTAAGTTGTGGTCAGACATTGAAGCTAATGAGTTTGAGGATGGACTAAACCCTTGGCTTCATTACTGTTGCTTCAATTCCTACAGTGATCAGACTAGATATCCACACACTTTGACATGCAAAATACCTCAGTCACTTCTCTTGTTCTTTACAGTAAGGAAATAGGTACTGAAAAATACATAGTCCCTTTTGCTAGTGCATAGAAAATAACCTTGTACTGAACTCTATACACAGGAGGCAGGATGTCTGCAGTGTCTACCACTATGTTAATGGATTCTTATGGAAATGTCAAGGTTGATGATCCACCCAATGTGTGGTCCATAAATCCACTTAGCACCCTTCTTTCCCCTGAGAAACCTAAGAATAAAAGAAGCTTGAGGAAAGCCACTCTTGACAGCCTCCAGGAGCCATTACACTTTTGTTCCTAGATCACGTAAATTTCTATGGCTCATTTACTGAGTTTCCAATGTTTGTGGAGTCTATTCCTCAGAAATGTTTGGAACATTGCCACTGCCTTATTTGCTCAAGAAGAAAAATAGGAAGTCAAGGGGCCTGAAGTTGAAAGGAGGCTGGAACTTCTCTCTGACCCCTCTGATCTTGAGATCCACAAAGAAGTTGTATGTTCACCATCCTGAAGAGGAAGAGTTTAAATGTCTCTGACTTCTGAAAACTAGGTGTTCTCTCATATTTTTTCATAAGTGCAATAGTTGCTGAGCTGCAGAATGGATATCTCTCTACAGAAAGTTGATATGTGTTTCCCTCTCTGCAAAATGACCAATGTTTGATGGTTTAACATTTCTAAAAACTTTACCTTCCCAGCTGAAAGTGATTACGATCACTGAACCCAGAACAATGAAAAGACTGGGCAGAGCAACTCCCATCTGATCACCACTTCCCAAGATGGAACACGGAACCATTCCTTAAAGCTGGAAAGAGCTGGTTTGGTAGCTCATTCAAGATTTAAACTCTAGAAATAGAGTAGGTGCTGAAAACAATGGAAACAAATGAATGATCAAGATAATAGCCAGCAAACTTAAAATCAAACAGATAAACTTGTGGAATTCCTGATCCCAGGAGGAAGAGGTGGGCTGAAAGCTGTAAATTCCAAGAGGGTTTTCATTCTTATCTTGCCCCTTTCAGACACCTGCACAGACTAACAACCTTGGGCGTCTCACCATCCCCACTTGTGTTGCTAGCTATGAGTCTACCTTCTTCCCACTCTCTCAACCCTTGATAAAGTTTAGGGCAGGACAGCTGGCCATGACAACATCCACTTCCTTTCCAGGCCTATTGTATATGGCATACACTATGGCTTGGGTATTCAAAAGGTGGGGTTTTGCCCAATTAGCCATGTAAACGTCCATTTGGAAGGTCAAGGCCCAAACAGTGGGTGGGGTTTACTTTGCCCTTAACACTTCACTCTGACAACTCCCCCCCACCCCCAGAACACAGTCTGATGGATGTTTGTGGAAGCGAGGGGGCCCAGCCCAGTTGTGGAAATGAAGAATATCACCCCACTGCACTGGCTTGTCCCAGAAGCCTCTGGAGATCCAAGAATACAACTACCCTACCCATATAAAATGCCTCTCTCAGGGCATGTGGGTGGTTCAGTGGGTTAAAGCCTCTGCCTTTGGCTCAGGTCCTGATCTCAGGGGCCTGGGATTGAGTCCTGCAGCGGGCTCTCTGCTCAGCAGGCAGCCTGCTTCTTCCCCTCTCTTTGCCTACTTGTAATCTCTCTCTCTCTGTCAAATAAATAAATAAAATCTTTTTAAAAATTAAAAAAAAATAATAAAATGCCTCTCTCCTCACTACTTCATTACTAGAATGTTTCTCCCTGCTGCCAGCATTCAGTCTGCCTCGTTCTTGTATCCAACTGCAAGACACCTAATCAAGGCCATCTTCAGTGTGCTCTCTGGGCTCTGGGCTGCTGTGTTCAAAGCTGGCCCCACACACATTGTCTTTCCCACCTCAGCTGCTGTTCCCAACACATGTGCTAGACCCCTCACATGTCCTGCTTCTCCACCTCTGCCCCTGAGCCACAGCTCTGCAGCCTCTCCAGACAGATGACAAGTTGTTGGCATAGCCACCGTGCCTTCATCCCAGCCTTGTGAATGCCTTTGATTTTCCCTCTTCCATCTTCCCTACCCACCTAGAACCTCCTCCCTGGCAGCTCACTTTATTATTTTTTTTATTTTTTTTAAAGATTTTATTTATTTATTTCACAGAGGGAGAGAGATCACAGGTAGGCTGAGAGACAGGCACAGAGAGAGAGGAGGAAGCAGGCTCCCCGCTGAGCAGGGAGCCCGATGCGGGCCTCGATCCCAGGACTCTGAGATCATGACCTGAGCCGAAGGCAGAGGCTTTAACCCACTGAGCCACCCAGGCGCCCGGCAGCTCACTTTAGATGACTTTCACACTCCAACTTCCTTTCAATAGGAACATCTGACTTTCCTTTCTCTTCCCAAGATAGGGGTAAGTCAGGAGATTTAGGACATGAACAGGAAGAAGTTCAAAGATGTTGTAATTGGCTGCTATGTGGCCCCCAGTTTTCCCTGATGGAGAGAGAGAGAAAAAGAGAGAGAGAGAACCTTCAGCCTGGGGTTGGTCCTTGTATCTCCACCATCTGTTTCCGATTTAGCTGAAGGAAGCGATTGTGGAAAGGGAGAGATACAGTGTCTGTTGTTGGTTTGTAAAGAATCCTTTATGGCCCAATTACATTGTGATTATTTGGATTTACATTCTTTTTCCCTAAAATAAGATGAAAGCACACAAGGTGAATGCAGATAAACGTTGGTAATGATATAACCAAATGTCCAACTTAGTGGGCTCAAGACATCACATAATATTACTTGAAATGAAAGCTATTATTTTCAGTGTCAAATAAATACATGAGTTGAAGGAACTCCTTTTATTCATATCTTTAATGTTATGAGACTTTTTTCATCTGTGTAAAACTTAAAGGATGCTGGCCTATTCAGAAAGAAATTTTCCTACTCAGGAGTACACCTAAAATAGGGGTTATATAGCAAGATAATCACTGCCTCTCAAAATTTCCTTAAAGAGGTTTTAATTAGAGTTCTCCAGTGCCTCAGGTTATGAGTTGTTGAGGTTTGGTTTGGCTTGGCTCTTGCATCTCAATGATATTGAACTACTCCCTCCTGTCACCCAAGAGAATCACTCCCGATTGGCAAAAGTAAAGTCAGCTCCAAGGGCAGATCTGGGCTTTTCTGGATTCATTACTGCTGTGAAGAATAACCCACTGATTCTGGGGGGTGTAATACATGTATCTGGTTTAGGTGCAGCTAAGAACAAACCCATATAAATAGTAAGGCTGTGTGTGTCTGTAAGCGGGGGGGCGTCCTGCAAGTGCAAATTGGCAATTGGTAAGAAGCTTACTGGGGGTGACTAAACTGTGCAGGAAAGTTCGAATGCTGTGGTCCTGGTGTGAGCAGAGCAGATGCAACCCAAGGCAGACATCCGGGGACAGGATTGGGCCCAGCGCCAGATTCTTCCCTATGACTGCCAGCAATGGTTAATTATGACGCAGAAGGTATTTGGAATTAAACCAAAGGTGGATCTGGCCTCAGATTAGGAGTGCAAGGGAATGACAGTTTAAGATAGTCCAGATTGGTAAAGAAGCAGCCAACAGCGAAATCAGTTCCAGGTGTGAAGAGTTTAGGGCAGTTTCCAAACTGAATTCAAGGAAGAAGGAAAGTCAGAAAGAACTAGAAGTGGGGTCATTAAGAAGGAAGTGAGCCTGGTGAAGCCTCAGAAGTGAAATGAAGGACCTCAGATGAGAAGTCAAGCTTTTCTGTGAAGTTATCAGTGTGGAAAACTTCATGGTGCCTGCCTGTGAGCCATGTTCAACCCTCACAGTGCAGAATAAAGAATTTAGCCTTCGGCAAGAGGGGTTGGATGGGCTGGAACATGTTCATATGGAAGATAGAAGGCATCGTGGCATTGCGGCCTAAAAGAGCAATAAACTGACACAGGGCCTCATCCCAGTTCTGCCATTAACTAGCTGAGGACCTAGACACATCCTTCAAAGGCCAGACCTCGGTTTCCTCATCCAGAGGAGACTCAGGGAGACGACCTTTGAGTAGATGCCCCAGGAGATGCCCACGTGCATTTTACCATCTAGGGGGCAACTAGGTAATCTCCAAATTCCCTTCCAGCTCTAAAATTTAACACGCTGTGGAGAAAAACCTCAGGCTTGGGGTTCATTGCTGTAGAACAAACCCAGTTTGGTTCCCAGTGCTGATGATGACTAATTATAAACTTGGGAGAGTTCTTAACCTCCCTGAAGCTGATATAGATATCTAAAATAGGCATGATGAGGGACGCCTAGGTGGCTCAGTGGGTTAAACCCTCTGCCTTCAGCTCAGGTCATGATCTCAGGGTCCTGGGATCAAGCCCCACATCCAGCTTTCTGCTCAGCAGGGAGCCTACTTCCCCCTTTCTCTCTGCCTGCCTCTCTGCCTACTTGTGATCTCTCTCTCTGTGTCAAATAAATAAATAAAATCTTTAAAAAATAAATAAGTTAAATAAATAAATAAATAAATAGGCATGATGATAAGCCTCTGGTCAGTTCTTGGAAGAAATATATAAGGCAATGGGTTCCCTTCCATAGTCAGTGTGGCTACTGGGAGGCCACCATGTCGCCAGCCCCACTCCCTTCAGCAGCCAGATCTGGGCCCATGACTCAGTCTTACGGACTGAATGAAGAATAGGCCAAACTTCACCAGAATATTTGTTTGGTTTTGCTTTCTTCCATTTTCATTGGGGACCTCAGATGGAGATAGCCTGGCTCCATGACCCATTTATTTCTCCATATGAACTTCATCACTAGCTTGCCCAATTTTCAATAATATCCAGTTAATATTCCTTTTTAATTCAGGATCATGACATAAACTATCTTAGGTAAAATTGACATCCCTAATATTTGAATTTTCTTATCAGAAATATTTTAGCTTTCCATTTATTTCAAATCTTATATATGTCCCCACAAGGGAATTTTTAAATTTCTTAAGTTTATTTCTATGCATTTTGTCCTTGTCTGCTTGGACAGTTACAACAAAATCCCATCAACTGGATGGCTCAAATGACAGACATTTAGAAATTTCTCACAACTGGAGAGGCTGGTAGTGGCTTTAACGCCTAAGTGGTTTTTTGTTTTTAGGTTTTTTTTTCTCATATGAAGTCTAGGTGCCTGGTTACCAATGTGAGTTGAGAGGCTTCGGGATAATAAAACTAGGGTTTCCTCTATACTTGGTCTTTGCCTTTGGACTCAATGTGGTGCATGAGCTCTAGCCATCACCTCCACAATCTGGGCAGGGAGAAGGAGGGGGAAATGGCAGAAAGCACCTCTCTCTAGTGAGCAAAGGGTTTCCCAGATACTGAGCAAGAGGCTGGTTTATGCCTTGTAGACCCAAAATGGGTGCCATGGCTCCACAGCTTTCTTCCAAAATTGCATTTCTCTCCCCCCAAAATGGGGATTCTGCTAGAAAGGCAGCTAGAGGGAATGGGTATTGATTGAGTAAGCCACGACATGATTCTGCTACAATGTAAAATCAAATCCATCATCCATCTCCATGATTAATTTGGAATTCTGAAAACCTCACGTGTCTGGAGAAGTGTGGCAAAGAATGGATCTCATTATTCATTATCCCTTCCTCCTTGGAATCAGAACCTGGATTCAGGACTACCATGTATTTCACAGTCTCCTCTGTGCCTAGAGTGGCCATGTGACTAAGTTCTGGCCTCTGAGTTACAAGCTGGAAAGTTGTGTTGGACTTCCTGAAGGGCTCCTTTAAACAGAGAGGGTACCTTTTGTCCTTCCCACTTTCCTCCTTCCCGCTGCCTGGATGTATATGGATGTATGGATATAATAGAGTCGTACAGTGTGTGAGTTGCACCTCCGGTTGTATGAGCAATGACAATGACCACCATTTGCAGAGGACGTCCTACATACCCAGCCCCATGTCTAGAATTACCATGCTGTTTCATTTAATACTGATAATGTCCTATGAGGGAGGTGCTAACATAAGCATCCACTTTTTAAGAATGAGTAAGCAGAAGCATAGAGAGTCTAAGTAACTTGCCATGGACCAAGTGGTAGAGTCAGGACTTGAACTTAGGTCATCTGACTCCATAGTTCACTTTCTTTTAACACCACACCACACCACTCACTGTCCCAGCCTTTCTAAGAACCAGCAGAGGGGAGGTGGGAAAGCAGTGCAGGTAGTCTGAGAGGCAGTTTGTGTGTCCTTCCATGTCTGTGCATTCACGTGACCAGCGGCTTCTCCTGAACATCTACATCCTCTCACTGGCTGCGTTACCTGGGCTAATTACTTAACTTCTCTGTGCCTCTGTTTCCTCATCTGTAAAGCAGAGGTAATCTACCTGATGGAGTCCTCGTGAGGATTTATGAGTTACTATGCACGAGGTCCTTACTGGAGAGCGCTCAGCCTGGGTTGGCTATTACTGTGGCTGACACTGTTGTCACTTCCCAGGGAAACAAAGCCCATTTGGGCATCCCACACTTTCTCCAGTGTGAACCAGAAGATCACTCTGGCTATGACAGGTACCCTGGGAACAAGGAGGAGAAAAAAGCAAGAATGAGATCAGAACACCAGAAGCCCCTAGATGACCCCTAGACCCAAGACTGTATCCCCAGAAACACTGCCTGCCACATGTCTGGGCAGAATGTCTTACCAGCCACCTCCTCCATCCCTCAAAACTGTTCCTGTGGCCTTTGTCTTCTCTGTCCCTTTAGGCAGGGCCCAAGATTGGCCAGGAGAGGCCTCTAGGCCAGAGAGTCGCTTGTTTAAGGGTCAACAGTGACAGGACCCCCCTAGGCCCCTGACCCAGGAAGGAAGGGGCATCCCAGAGCCTGCAGAGGCCCTGATTTCAGAAGTCTGCCTTTTCTTTCCTTTTTTTTTTTTTCTTTCCACATATTAGGATTGGGTAGCCAGTCTGTCCGCTTCCTCAGTAACAAGCCCTTTGGCCAATAGCCTGATTGTCTTAGGTCTTCTGTCTCTTTGCTCACGCCCACTTCTACCCCTTTCTTTTCATTGCAGCCAGACATGTGGGCCCCCATTTGGCGTTATCTCCATCTTCTCCCTTGAGGCATGGTATTCATCAGCTAAAATCATTATCCTATGTCTCATAATACTTCCCTACTCCCTCCCCTTCACTCATGGAACAAGGTTAGGCATGTCTTCTGTTTGGAAGTCTCTGCCTGTGTTCAATCATCAGGCACACTCTGAGTCAAGGGTATATGGTTGAGAGCGCCTCACGATGCTACAAACTATCTCAACTGGCCATGAAGACAGCAGTAGAATTCCACATTACATTCAAGGTCTCAGAGACGTCTCCTTTTTTTAGTTACATGGACCCAAATCCCTGGGCACCCAATTCTAGATTGGACAGGTTCTGTATTACAAAGCAGTAGTAATTAAAACAATATGGTACTGACATAAAAATAGATACATAGATAAGTGAAACAGAATAGAAAACCCAGAAATAAACCTACAACTATATGGATAATTAATCTCTCCTAAAAAGAGGAATGAATGTCCAATGGGGAAAAGATAGTCTCTTCAACAAATGGTGTTGGGAAAACTGGACAGCTAACATGCAAAAAAATGAAACTGGACCACTTTCTTACATCATACACAAAAATGAACTCAAAGTGGATTAAAGACCTAAATGTGAGACCCAAAACCGTAAAAATCCTTCAAGAGAGCACAGGCAATAATCTCTCTGACATTGGTCATAGCAACATTTTTCTAGATATGTTTCCTGAGGCAAGGGAAATAAAAGCAAAAATAAACTATTGGGACTTCATCAAAATAAAAAGCTTCTGCCCAAAAGAAACAATCCACAAAACAAAAAGGCAAGTGGGAGAAGATATCTGCAAATGGGAAAAGTATCTACAAACGATGTATCTTATGTGGCTCTTTCATGTCCTGTAAATGAACACACTTCTCAGGACTCCTCTGGCCAGTGAAGGCAATGATGAAGGGAACCCAATTCACATTTCTGTTGTCGATTCTCCACAAAATGACCCTTGTTGCTGCATATTATATTTCAGATTTAATTGATTAAGATGACCAAGCCATTCTGTTAGTGGCCTAGGAAAGGGCTCTTTTGTTTCTTTCTTCTTATCCTTAAAGCTCAAAATATTTTCCAGAAATGCAAAATAATAGAATCATGGGCAGGTTTGTCTTCCATTATATACCTCTCTTTAAAGTCTGAACAACTTCTCTATGGTTCCTGCAGTCCATGGGCATCAATCTCAGACCCCACGGTCACTAACAATCTCAGCTCAGCCAGTGGCCTGCCATTGCCCCCTGGAGCCCTGTCTCGTACACCAAGGATGATCTAACTGACCCCTTTAACTTTTTCAAAAGGACTATAAACGGAACAAGCTGTATGTGCTCCGTGTGGAAACTTCCCTTCTATTGCTTTCAGTTTTCACAGGGAAACCAGAGAGCAGCCTCACAAAGGAGAAAATAGTCTGAGCATAAACTCAAGCTGTCCAGGGGGATTGCAGACCAGTGCTAATAGCACACAGAGACCCTGTGGAAAGTCAAGACTGCGCAGTCCCTTATACTGGAGGAGGGAGCGCCACTGATCCCAGATAGCTTGTTGCCAAGCAACCTGCAGAGAGCAAGTGGGGTCATCCAGTGGACAATCTTGTTTGCCTACCTGAGGAGATGCTGAACACCAGCAACATTGTGTTTTGGGGAACACAGACCTGTAAACATTGCGATACAGATTTTCAAAATTTACCTTTTTAAATGGTACTTAAATAAACACAACTCAAATTTATTAATTAGAGATGTGTACAATTAATTTCATGTGTGCAGTTTCTTTCTGAATAGTCTTACCATTAAGTAGACCTTTCCTGTCCCATGGTTTTTTGGTTACAAAATTTTCTTAGAATACTATTGGTTTATTCTTTAACTTTGCATCATGAAAATTTTTAAATATATACAAAAGTAAAAGGAATAGTATAATGGACCTTCATTGCAAATCATACAGCTTCAACAGTTTTTGACATTCTGCCAATTTTTAAAAATTTTTATTTATTTATTTATTTATTTAATTTTGAAGAAGAGAGTGAGAGCAGGGGGAGGGGCAGAGGGAGAGAGAGAATTTCAAACAGACTTGCACTGAGCAGAAGTCCCACATGGAGCTTGATCCCATGACCATGAGATCATGACCTGAGTCAAAATCAAGAGTCAGATGCTTAACTGACTGAGCCACCCAGGTGCCCCAGCATATTGCTAATCTTGTTTTATCCATACCACCATTCCTCCTAACTCTTACTGGTTATTTTTTTAATTAACATATAATGTATTATTTGCCCCAGGGGTACAGGTCTGTGAATCATCAGGCTTACACAATTCACAGCACTCACCATAGCACAAACCCTCCCCAATGTCTGTAACCCAGCCACCCTATCCCTCCCCCCACCCCCCAGAAACCCTCAGTTTGTTCCCTGAGAATAAGAGTCTCTTATGGTTTATCTCCCTCCCTGGTCCCATCTTACTGGTTATTTTTTGAACAGTTTTACTGAAGTATAATTTTCATATATAAAATTCACCCATTGTAAACATGTAAGTCAATGCCATTAAGTAAGTCTGTAGATTTGTGCAACCATCACAAAACCCAATTTTATAATGTCTCCACCACCACAAAACTTCACTCATTCCACTTATAGTCAATATCTGCTTCCACCTGCAGACCCAGGCCAACACTGATGTTTCCTGTCTCTGTACATTTGCCTTACAAGTCTTTGTGTGGACATCCTGCTTTCATTTCTCTTGAGTAAATACCTAGGAATAGAATTGAAGGACCATATAGAAAGTTTATTAAACTTTTTAAGAAATTGCCAAAATGCTTTTCAAAATGGTGGTACCATTTTATATTCTTGCTAGCTGTGTACTAGGTTCCAATTTCTCCACATTCTCACCAGTACTTGTTATTAACTGGCTATTTCATTGTGGTTTTGCTTTGCATTGCTCGGATGGCCAATCATGTTAAGCATCTTTTCATGTGTTTATTGGCCATTTGTATGTTTTCTTTGGAGAAATATTCAGATCCTTTGCCTATTTTTAAATGAGTTATTATTGATTTATAAGTGTTCTTTCCATATCTATCTTTCCATGTATTTATTCTTTATCTTTCCATACATCCATATTCTGGATACCGCTTCCTTATTAAACATCCAATTTCCAAAAGTTTTCTCTCATTTTGTGGATTCTCTTTTGACTTCCTCAATGGTGTCCCTGAATGCACAGAAGTTTTTATTTTTGGTGATGTCCAATATTTTTTTTCTTTTCTTACTTGTGCCTCTAGTGTCATATCTAAGAAGCCATTGCCTAATGGGAGGTGATGAAGATTTATGCCTATGTTTTTGTCTAAAAATGTTGTAGTTTCAATCCTTTTCCATTTAGGTCCTGTTCCATTTGGGGTTGACTTTTGTATATGGTGTAAAGAATTGAAAGTATGTATTTACATGTGGATATTCAGTTGTCCCAGTACCATTTATTAAAAAGATTATTCTTTACTCATTGAATTATCTTGGCACCCTTGTTAAAAATCAGTTGATTAAAAATGTTACAGTTTATGTCTAACTTTCATTCTGTTAACACCTAAGTCTATCTTCATCAGTACTTCACTGTCTTGATTACTATAGTTTTTTAGTAAGTTCTGAAATCAGGAACTGTCAAACTTTGTTCTTTTTCAGGATTGTTTGATGATTCTGGGTCTCTTGAATTTCCATACAAATTTTAGAATCAGCTTGTCAATTTCTACAGAGAAGCCAGCTGTAATTTTGATAGGGATTGCATTGAATTTGCAGATCAATTTGGGGAGTATTCCCCCCTTTCTAAATAGAAAATCTCCCAATCCATGAACATGAAATGGCTTTCCATTTATTAGATCTCCTTTTAATTTCTTTTAACAATGTTGTACAGTTTTCAGAGTGGACATTTTGCACACCTTTTTGAAATGTATTCTTAAGTTTTGGGTTTTTTTAAAGATTTTATTTATTTATTTGAGAGACAGTGAGCGAGAGAATGAGTGGGGGAGAGGGACTGAGGGAGAAGCAGACTCCCTATGGAGCAGGAAGCCTGACACGGAACTCGATCCCAGGACCCTGGGATCATGACCTGAGCTGAAGGCAGACAGACGCTTAACTGACTGAGCCACCCAGGTGTCCCCGTATTCCTAAGTTTCTTATTCTTTTTGCTATTATTGTAAATGGAACTGTTTTATTAATTTTATTTTTTAATTGATCAGTTCAAGTATATAGAAATATAACTGACTTTTGTGTATTGATTTTGTAGTCTTCAACTTTGCTGAACTCATTTATTACTAATATTATTTTAAGTGGATTCTTTAGGGTTTTCTATAGATAAGACCATGTCATCTGCAATTAGAGCTAGTTTTACTTCTTTCTTACAATCTGGATGCCTTTACTTACTTTTCTTGACTAACTCCTCTGGCTAGAACCTCTGGCAGAATGTTGAATAGAAGTGGCAAGATAGGACATAATTGTTTTTTCCTCATCTTAGGGGAAAAGCTTTCAGTCTTTTACCATTGAGTAAGACTAGTTGGATTTGCCAAACTCCTCATTCCACCATGCCAAAAGTCCCATGTAGCTATTCTTTTTTTTTTTTAAGATGTATTTATTTATTTGAGAGAGAGAGAAAGAGAAAGAGGGAGGAGGGGAAGAGGAAGGAGAGAATCTCAAGCAGACTCTCTACTGAGCCCCAAGCCCAACACGGGACTGGATCCCATGACCCCGAGACCATGACCTCAGCAGAATTCAGATGCTCAACCAGCTGAGCCACCTAGGCATCCCCTCCCCTTGTAGCTATTCTGTGTCCCTTGTATTATCATATGAATTTTAAGATCACTTCATCAATATCCACAGAAAAAGTAGCTTGGATTTTAATAGGGGTTATGTTGAATCTGCACATCAGTTAGGGGAGTACTGTCATCTTAACAACATTAAGTTTTCTGATCCATGAACACGGTGCATGTTCTAAGGTGGGCATCTGTCCACTCTCTCAAGAATTGACTTCCAGAGAACCTCCAACTCTTAGCACCATAAATAATGATCTAATAAACATCTTTATAACTAAACATACCTTTCTATGAGCCTTTGTGAGAATATTTTGGGGAAAATGTAACCAGGAGTAGAGTGCCTATACATCTGATATGAATATACTTAAATTTATCAAATAGTGTTAGACTGCTCAGAAAAATGGCTATGTCTGTCTACCCTTCCACCTGCAGTGCATGAGTGCTTCCAAAGTCCCCAAATCCACGCCAATAATTGATATTTTCAATCTTTCTACTTTTTGACATGCTGATATATGTGAAATAATACCTTGCTATTGTTTTAATTTGTATTTATCTGATAATGAGTTTGAGACTTTTCCTATGTATGATCGCCTTTTGGGTTTTCTATTTATAAATCATGTGCTCATGACCTCTGTCCATTTTTCTATTGGGATTTCCCCGATTTGGGGAGTTTGTTCTATCTTCTAGATCCTTGCTTTTCAGAAGCATTGGCATCAGCAGGAAGCTCGTTAGAAATGCAGAATTCAGAGCCCCACCCCAGACCTACTGAATCAGAATCTGAAGTTTAACAAGGTCCCCAAGGAGTTAGTATGCCTGTTAAAGTTTTGGAAGCAGCATTCTAGATATTAATATAATCTCCAGTTTTAGACATTACAAACATCTTCTCTAATTCTTTCAAAAAATAGCCATGGTTTATTTTTTTGAAAAGCAAGACTTAATTTTTGTTTAAACAAACCTAATTTTGTCAGGTTTTATACTATCAATTCAGAACAATATTGTTGACATTTTTCCTATGAACCAGATAGTTTAACCTTCTATATTTAGTTCTTGTATCCATCTTGAGTCCCTCTTTTTACAAGGTGTTAGGTAGGCGTGCATTGTGTCTTTCACCATACAGTGGTCACTTTCCCAATACCATTGGTCAGACAGGCCAACCAGTCCCCATCAATTTGTGGCATCATGTTTATCTTAAGTTCTGATATACATTTCTACCTCTCTTAATGAGCTTTCTCCTCTGTTCCAACAGTCCATTTGACTGTTCTTGTGCTGGTATCCCACTGTTTGGAGCTTGGCATGGTTTTTATTATAACTCTCCAATGTGTTTAATATATGATAGAGCAAGTGCCCTTCTTTCTTTTTATAAGATTTTATTTATTTATTTATTTATTTATTTGAGAGAGTGAGAGAGAGCACTAGCAATGGGAGGTAGGTGGAGGGACAGAGGGAGAGGGACAAGCGGACTCCCCACTGAGCAGGGAGTCTGACTGGGGGCTTGATCCCAGGACACTGAGATCATGACCTGAGCTAAAGTCAAACGATTAACTAACTAAGCCACCCAGGAGCCCCACAAGTGCCCCTCTTTATGCTTCTTTGTTAAAGTTAAAATTATCTTATCTATTTGTAGGCTGCCTTTTTTCCATATAGATTTTGGCATAAGCGTATCAAAATCTCAAACAGTTAAAATTAAATTTTCATTTTGATAATAGTAAATTTGATGGGAGAGGAGATTGACATGTTTATATTAGTATGTTGTCCCATGATAAAACATGGAATATCTTTCCATTTATCAGATCTTTCTCTATATCCTTTATAGAGGATTCACTTTTCTTAGTTAGTTCTTAAATCCATTGTATTTGATACTATGGTAAATAGTGTGTTTTGTTTTGGTTACATTTTCTAGTTAATTATTGCTGGTATAAGGAAATGGCATTGATTTTTTTAATGTTTATTTATTTATTTTATTTTATTTTTAAAGATTGTGTTTATTTACTTGAGAGAGAGAGAGTGTGTGTGTGCCTGCGAGCAGGGGGAGGGGCAGAGGGAGAGAATCTCAAGCAGACTCCCTGCTGAGTGCAAAGCTTGATGCAGGGCTCGATCCTGTGACCCTGAGATCATGACCCCAGCTGAGACCAAGAGTTGGACACTTAACCGACTGAGCCACCCAGGTGCCCCGGAAATGGTATTGGGTTTTTTTTTGTTTGTTTGTTTGTTTGTTTGTTTGTTTGTTTTTAAAATTTTATTTATTTGACAGAGAGAGATACAGCAAGAGAGGGAACACCAGCAGGGGGAGTGGGAGAGAGAGAAGCAGGATTTCCCGCAGAGCAGGGAGCCTGATGTGGTACCCGTTCCCAGGACGCTGGGATCATGACCTGAGCTGAAGGCAGACATTTAATGACTGAGCCACCCAGGTGCCTCCATGGTATCAGTTTTTAACTGATCTTTAATCCAGCAATATTTCTGTCATGATTTATGTCCACTATGATTTGATTCTTCTTCCTTTAAAAAGTGTATTCTCTTCCTATCCTCCAACTATGGGTTTGGCGACTACTGGTATTAATAAGTGGAATGTGGTGAAAGTGATGGTGTGTGGCTTCTGAGGTGAGGTCATAAAATGCTTTACAGTAGGTCATTTGCTCTAGAAGGAGCCACATTGTGAGGACCTCAAGCAGCCTTATGGAGACATCCATATCATGAGGAAATTAAGCCTTCTGCCCACGTAGGCTGCAGCCAACATCTTGACTACAACTTCATGAGAGAGCTTTATCCATACCACCCATCTAAGTCACCAATGACTGTGTGTTACGGGAATTCATTCATAGGGAATATACAAGATGTGGCTAGTCTATAGTGACAGAAAATAGATTAATGATTGCTTGGACTTGGATACTAGAGGGAGAATGGGAAATAGGTAAAGAGTATGGGGTTTCTTTTTGAGGTGATACAAATGTTCTAAAGTGGACTAAGGTGATAGTTGCTCATATCTGTGAGTTAATACTAAAATTCATTGAACTGTACACTATAGGTGGGTGAAATAAAGGGTGTTTTGGGCTGAATATGTCTCCCCAAAATTCAAATGCCAAAGACCTAACCCCCATCATAATAGTATTTAAAGGTGAGATTTGGGGGAGATAACTAGGTTTAGATTAGGTCATGAGGGTGGAACCTCAGGATGGGATTCATGCCCTTATAAGGAAGACAGGGAGATTCTCTGTCCAGGTGCATGTATGAAGGAAAGGTTCTGTGAACACACAGCAAGAAGATGCTGTCTACAGACCAGGAGGAGGCCCTCACCAAGAACAGGACCTGCCAGCACCTTGATTCTGGACTTCCTAGCCTCAAGAACTAGGAGAAATAAGTATCTGTCGTTTAAACACCCTGTCTATTTAGTTACAGGCCCCAAGCAGATGGAGACACGGCATGCATGTGAATTACATCTCACTAAAACTATTGAAAGAATGAAAGAAAGGAAAAGAAAGCAAAAAAGAGAAAAAAAGAAAGAAGGCCACCACAGAGATCGTTGCATTGATTCATGTACTCCTTGGACATCAACTCTGCATACCGTGATAAGGTAGCCTTTTCTCGAATGCTCAAAAAACTGTAGAATCTTTTCATCCCTAATTCTAGACTAATGAGGCCAACTCTTTGTATTTACATAACTAAGAAGAATTCACAAGAGACCATTTATAGGACACAAACTGTTTCTCTCATTTAAATAAAAACACACAAAACTACACTTGCCCATAAATTGTGGGGGGAAAAATATCCAAAGGAAACTACAGTTCGTTTTATATGAAATAAAAAATCTTTTTAATATGAATACAAGGGAGAAATAGAGTCTTACACATCACTCACTTGCTTTCCTGCTTTGTGTATAACACTGTTGGTAAGAACCACCTGCTCAGATCTTTCCCAAAATATATACAATCCAATCTGGGAGTGCGGTCAACATCTGGATATATTTGATGTTGGCTAAAACTTCCTAAGTGATTCCAAAGCTGATATTTAAGTTCCCTAGTAATTAGTAAGACATGCCATTAAAAACTGTTTTGCTTTACAAAATAAACCACATTCCTTCTGTGTTAAATTCCCTAGAGAACTCTTTTCATTCCTAAGCCAGCTCAGTCTGGGAAGGCTGATTGCTCAGCTCATGGAGCCAAACTATATTGTTGTACTGTATTTAACATGTTTAAAGTAAATTAATTCAGAGTCACTGCTAAGTGTGAGCTCATCAATAAATGAAGCACAACAAATCCAATCTTTCTCCCATAAGTGGTTTCAACAGCTGTCTTTTCACCCTTCCTGCTCCCCCTCCCCATGCTTGTTATCTCTTTAAGAACCAGGGCCTCCTTGGGGCGCCTGGGTGGCTCAGTGGGTTAAAGAACCAGGGCCTCCTTAGAGCTGGAATTTTCGCTTTCCCTTGTGCTCCTTGCCAGGTATCCCCTTCCCCCACACCCACACTTTCCCCAGCACCCGATCCAAGTGTGGGGGTGACAGACACAGACACTGCCCAGCAGTGCAGACCATCGCTGTGGCTCTCGTGACATCCATGCACTAAACCGGGTTCTCGGCTCTTTGAAAGAGCTTCTCAGAATCTTTTCACTCTTTTTGAACACATAGTTCCGACAGTCCTTACCTGGTTTCCTAACCACCACCAGCCTAGAAATGGTTAACTGGTTATTGGAGCTAAGCTCCTGTCAGAGGCGATGAGTTAACAGACAAAGGCAAGATAGAAAGCCCTGAACTTGAAAAATCATTTCAGTCACTTGATGCAGGCATAAACAAACTTAGATCTCGATAGCCTTTTGGGGGCTATGGTCCTGAGACTTTGGAAAATTGCGCTATACTCAAGATAGTCTATTTCAGAGAGAGGAAAAATATATATAATAACGTTATATGTTTACAAATGTATGGAAACCTTTTGTTTTTCAAAAAGTTAAAAAAAAAATTAGACTTGGCGCTTAGAGAAGAAATTTTTGTTATCTAAGAGTTAACCTTTTTTAATAGCCCGTTCCTGGTTATGAGGTAGGCAGGACAGGTCCAGGGACCCAGAGGAGTTCCCACAGGACAAGCTAAGAGGATCCTTGGCTTCAAGCAGAATAGAAATCGAACGTGGGCAGGGAGGAAGTGAGAACAGAGTTCCTGGAAGACATATGCAGACACAGCATCTAGGAGACTTGCAAAGGAAAGGAGAGACTCTCATCTTTGCTTGGTGTCCGGAGTTTTTACTGAGGACAGTGGTCTGGTGTACGAGTCATCTCAGGCATCCGGGAACTGGTCAAAACGAGGGTGAGTGCTCAGGTGTCCTCCGTAAGTCACTCATGCCCAGGAGTCAGGGGTCTGGGCTGGAGTAGTGTCTGGAGTCTGTGGTCTTGAAAAATGAACATAACCACCTCACCCGGTCACTCCTTAGGTACTATCTGTTGTGCCGGGAGACGCCAAAGAAATCGTTAACTCCTTGACCTTTGCAAGGGGGATGGACATGGTTTGTAATATGAGGCATGTGTGGGGCAGGGGTGCAGGTGCTAACAAGAACAAAAGCAGGAAAAGGGGCCAAAAAAGCAGCTCTTCACGGGGTCCCTTCAGTTCCCCTGTCTCAAGGACTCTGAACCTGACACTGAAAACAGCTGCAGAGCAAAGAACTAGTTGCTAGGATTAGTGATTCTCACTTAGTGCTTCTTGGTGAATTCCGGAGTCCCTTCCTTACTGAATACCTAGAATGCGCCAGATGCAGGCAGATGACATGAGGAAACAAAAACAAATCAGACATGGTGCCGGCCTCCAAGAGTCTGCCTGAGCCTAGTGCAGACTTCTAGATTAAGAAATCATTACCACACAGTATGTTGCTGTAATAACATGCTTCAGAGCCAGAAAGGGAGAAGTTTATTCTGCTTTGAAGGGATTAGAAGGGCTTTAGAGAAGATGTAACTTTTGAGGTGTATCTTATTGGGGTTTTAAGGGTGATAATAAAGCTCACTCTATCCCTTTGGAATTTGAACCAATTAAGAAATATAATAGGGAGTAAACCATTGCATATAAAACTGGATTACAGAATGAGGCATCAGCTTTTTTTTTTTCAGGCAAAAAAAAAAAATCGCCCTTATATTTCTCTTAAAGTCTAGACCTCAGGAACTGCGCACAGACTGAGTTCAGGAGGAAACTGGGTGAGCAGGGCCGACTCAGCCAGCAGGCAGGGTTGTGGACTCCCTCACGCAGGCTGAACACAGGGGAGGAAAGCCCTGTGTGGAAGACATTTTTAACATGTCAGCCTCACCACATAGAGAAATAGGTGGCAGGAAGTGTCAGACCACTCTGACTCTCCAGTCCAAAAAATTATGCCTCCTTCCCCAAAGAGATACAGCCAAGCAGGAGAGAGGGAACAGACGTCTTTCTGCAGTGCTCTTCCCTCCTGATGAATACAGCAGGAGTGCCCTCCTCTCAACCCAAACGTGAGGAGCAGTGGGAAGCATCCATGCCAACAGGTCTGGAAGGATACACTGATATTCAACAGATAGAGTTCCCTCAGGGAAAAGCAAGAGCAGAACAGGGAGACTTTTCAGTGTACACGGGGCCTTGGGAAATGGGGTAAAATCATAGTTTCTTGGAATATGTGAGCTTTCTAACCAAAGGTCTTAGATGCCCCTGAGTAAATACTTGTACTCCTCTAAATCAAATCCCTTGTTTCTTTTTTTTTTTTTAAATAGACTTTATTTATTTATTCGACAGAGAGAGAGAGAGAGAGAGAGAGAGAGAGAGAGAGAGAGAGAGATATTACACGTAGGCAGAGAGGCAGGCAGAGAGAGGAGGAAACAGGCCCCTACTGAGCAGGGAGCCTGATGCAGGGCTCGATCCCAAGACCCTGAGATCATGACCTGAGCTGAAGGCAGAGGCTTTAACCCACTGAGCCACCCAGGCACCCCAAAGCTCTTATTTCTTAATGTACTCAGTCCAGGATCTAAAAACAGCATGGAAGTGCTCCACTTCAGGTCTGTATTCATCTTACTTGGGGTTCACTGAGCCTACTGAATTCATGGGATGATGTCTTTCATCAGTTTGAGAAAATTTTCAGTCATAATTCCTTAAACATGGCTTCCATTGCCTCTTTCTGCTCCTTCTGAGACTCCGACTCGCCCACCTGTCACGCTATTGAGGTTCTTTTCTCCATATTTGTCCTCTGTAACATTTGTTCTGAATGTTTTCTAATGACCTATCTTCTAATTAGTTAGTAAACTGTGTTCACAATCTGCCATTAAACCCAGTCATTGAGTTCTCCTTGTTACATGCTGTGTTTTTCATTTCTAAAATATACGTTTGATTATTTTTAAAGATTCTATTCCAAAGGTCTGGTGATATTTTCTATTCTGTCATTGCTTCTGTCCATTTTCTTCTTTACTTTCTCAAATATAGTAATCCTGGCTATTTAAAAGTTCTTAACTGCTACTATCTGGACCACCTGTGGCTTTATTTCTATTGCCTGATTTTTTTTTACTTTGTTATCTCTGACACAATCTTTGCTCTATAGCAGATTTTATTGCATTCCAGACATTTTGATAACGACCTGTGAAGGCTCCAGATCCTCATCAGGCATCAGACAGGAGACTGTTCATCAAAGACTGAGCTGGATTGAGACATGGATACAGTGTGGGTAAGAGTTATGGGAAAACCCCATCTACCCTCAGCTTACCCCTGTTCCTAGGGTGTGACTCCCCAGAGATTTCAATTAAAGCCTGGCTGGTGTCTGTCCCTATAACCCCCAAAGACTGTGGGAGATTCATTACCTGTCAAAGAGTTTGTGCTTAGTTTTTTTAGCATTTCACCTTACATAGATTCCAAATTTGGTGTGTATCGAGAGGGAGCCCAGCCATCTGCTTGAGGTCTCTGATCTTCAGCTGGGTCACCTCTGTCTCTCATAACTGTCATAAACTGGCTTAGGGGCAAGCCTAGATTTCTAGGCTCTAGGAGCTTCCAGAATCTGCAGGTGAAAAGGGCCTGCGGGGCCTCAGGGCAGTGCCCCACTCCCCACAGCCTTCACCTGTCACCTCTTTGTATTCAGTTCTGCTCCCCAGACCATTTTCTTCTTCAGCGCCTCCAGAACATAGGATTTTTCACTCTGCCTTTTAAAACTTCTTTCCTAACTCTTTGGTCACCCATCCAACTTCAGATTCAGGAAATGTTCTGGGCGGTGGGGGGTGGGGCTAGCCATGTGTTTGAGGCTCCTCACACCCAAACCCCTGCTTTGGGCACCCCAGCCCCACAGGACCACTGTGAAAGTTGCTTCATTCTCTGCCTTTCCCAGCGGGCAGCCTCAGCCCAGACCTCAATCAGGAAATGACCTGATCATTCAGGGGAAGTGAAAGGCAGCCAAAGGTCTACCCACCATCAGCAGTTCTCTTTCTGAAATTTTCGTCCATTGATTCTGAATTGGTCTGCCATGTGTAGTGTAACGTACCCAGAAGTAGAACTCGGCTTCCTAGATTTGCCCTTGGCTAAACTGCTGCCCACCCTGCACCTGCCCCCCACATGTACATTCTCCATTCCCTTACTCTGCCATATTTTTACTCATTGGACTCTTCACCCCCATAAACACCGATGGCAAGCCCTGGTCGTCACGTTTCTGGCTCCCCAGTGACCAGAGTCTCCCCTCACGGCACAGCTCTCTGCTAAGGATCTGCCCCAGTGGGGGACAAGGCTCACAGGCTGGAAAGCCTCAGACACTTCTCACACTCCCAGATCATCACCCTGCTGGAAGGGGAGATGAATGGCTTTTAGAAATGGGATAGAGAAGATTTTTTAACAGCAAAGACTGCTTAGAAAAGATTTAAGCAGAGGAATGTTGTTCAAATTGTGGCCCTTATAGGCCTCAAGTGAATGGGAAAAGTTTGAGGAAAATGTTTTTAAATTGGAAGATTTTAGTGCATGCTCACACCCACACACAAATTTAGATTCCTGTTGTTTAAAAACCAAGTCATCTGGTAACTGAGCTCAGAGTCTCAGTGCAAATGCTGCCTTGAGATGAGACATGGCCCCTTCTGCAGGTGACATGGGTGAGGCCGCCTCCCAGTGGGGCCTGAAAGTGAGGTAAGTGGGTTGCTTCTTGTAAGCAGGATTCCCTCTCAGGGTCCTGCCGAGAGAGAGCCAGCATTTGCCTCAGTCTGAGAGTGAAAGAGAAGGCCTCCTCATTGGCTCTGCCCCCCAACCCCCTGCCCAGTGCCTTACCTCAGTCAGGCAGCCCCCTGGCCCCTGTGAGCACTGAGGTGGCTGAAGGAGCCACCGTCAGCCCTCCATCAGCCCTCGCCTCACACACCTGCCTCTCTTGTCACAACAGCAGGCACAGCAACTCAGAAAAGCTCACTCTGCAAACTCTTCCTCTTTCCTTCACTGCTGCTTAAATGGATTGTTTATATTAATTACAAACAACTTCGTCATCCGGTGGGAAAGCAAATACGTGCCCCTTCACAGCATTCTGAGTCCCCACACAGCTCAACTGTACTTCATACAGGAAGCCAGTTGCTAGGAGACCAGCAGGCAAACTTGAAGAGAAGAAGGCTTTCTACCTTTTCTCTCTGAAGTTCTTGGTCTAATACCAGCCCAACGTAGCCTGTCAGTACATTTAGAAAAAAAGAAATGGAAAACTCCCTCTCTGTCTCCCTCTCTCTCTCTTCTCCTCTTTCATAACTTCAAAGGAAACTTTGCATGTATTATTAGAGAAATAACAAAACTGCTTATGAACACACAGTAAACTATAGTCTCAACTTCTTAAGCTTCCACCTATAACTCTGTGGTCTGCTTTCCTTAGGATAGAGGAATGATATGCTGGTATAGAAACCCCTATGAACTTGTGAGGGTTTTTTTTTTTTCCATGCTCCTTCTTCTAGAAATATGAAGGTGATGGGTTGGACTCCAGAAAGAAACCTACAAAATATTAAAGAATTGGGGAACTTCTTCTGCATTGAGTTTTCAATATCAGGACTCAACTTTGTTGGTCAAATAGTGTGGATCCCTTAGAAGATGTGGGAATCCAGTTAAACGAGAAAAGTCCTAAATATTCACAAAGAAAATATGCAGCATTAATAGGAGACTGTTAAATGTACTGTGCCAGAGGCATATCTAATTTTGTTCTTCCAGTGGCAGATAATAAACAGGATGTTGAAAAATGGAGATTGGGGTCTCTTACTCTGCACAAGCCCCTTAGTGGAGCACATTCGTAAACAGGAACACTGCCAGGCATCTGGAGCTGGGGATCCCGCGCTGTCTCGCAGCATTTCCTAGAGTGTTCCCGCTGGGACAGGCTGACCCCAGTACTATCCCAGAACCTGTCCTTTGTGCCTGAAAGATCTAGAAGAATTGGAGGCACAGTCAGCTCGCAAAGACCAAAATATTTACAATCTAGCCCTTTACATAAAAAGTTTATAGAGGGGCACCTGGGTGACTCAGTGGGTTAAAGTCTCTGCTTTTGGCTCGGGTCATGATCTCAGGGTCCTGGGATCGAGCTCCGAGTCTGGCTGTCTGCTCAGCGGGGAGCCTGCTTCCTCCTCTCTCTCTCTGCCTGCCTCCCTGCCTACCTGTGATCTCTCTCTCTCTGTCAAATAAATAAATAAAATCTTTTTAAAAAAAAAAGTTTGTAGAACTCCACTTTAGATCAATGCCTAAAATTTTAACTTTTTTAGTCCTTTGCTTAGAACAAGAATATTATCTTTCATAATATTTGTAAAACCAACTAAAAACATTAAATTCAGCTTCCTTGTTTTCTTCTGTAGTTCAATGTATAATGAATGTTGTGCAACGTGCTTGTCCTTCCCTAGTGCAATCTCATTCAATTGGCTATAGAATACATATGATTTCTTTTCTCACTTTATTACTCATAAATTAGTACTCTCGTTTGGAATTTTCTATCCTACAGAGGGGTTACTTCTTTAGTTTGTATCCAAACTACACATTTCAACCATCCTAGCATCTGATTTCAAAATCATTTCTATTAAAGTTTAAAATGATCCATTATTTTCTGTAAATATTGCACTGCTACCTGTCATCAAAAGTATCACTATATTTGGCTAAATGTTGATATATAATATTATTTCAGGCTTTGACACTTATCTTTGTTAAATACCTTAACTTGTGGCTGTTTATTCAGCCTTCTTCTGTCAGTTTTAATAAAGGTGTGAGTGCGTTTGACATGCAAACCTGCTCACATTTAGGGTCTCCAGTTTTTAAAAATTTAAGCAGTTCACTTCTCTGAAGATTTTGTTTCTTTTTTTTCTTTTCAGCCTTTTTTCTGAGCTCTGCTGTCATATTTTTTTGTTTTTATCATTATCTTGTTCTCACGCTTTCAAGGATCTAGAAAAATGGAATTGAATCTATTTATCAAAAAAAGTAAATTACCATAAATGTAAGACTAAAAATCAATCGACGTCGCACTTTCAAACATGTTACCTCTAGACTTCACAAACACACGTTTAAGAGCCATTTGACTTGTTTAATGTTACAAAATGTTCTCAGCCACCATAGACAGCTGTTGTGAATAGCACAGAATTGCAACCGTGAATCAGAACACAAAGAGAAGCAAGAAAATGGACTCCTGGCACCATGAGAAGCAACCCTTTGCTGCACACAAAACTATTCCTTTGTTGCTAAGAGGAAGTATTTGACAAGTTAATTTGTCTTTTTTTTCCACCCTAGGCACTGCCAGGGCACAAATCCTTCCTACATTTCACAGCAGCATCCGGTTTCCGTAAACCTTGGAGCAATCTACCGTGGCCCCCCTTTTGTTTTAAAGCCCAAGAGCAAGAGACGAAGACAGGCATTCCTCTGATTCCTGACAGTTCAGTGAAGAAGGTTTCAGATGACAAGTGACACTGTACTAGCACCGCGGCACAGTGACCTAAGTGTTCTCTTGCACACTGTGTAGGCTGCGTGGATGCATGATTTGTGGATCCCATATAGCATGGCACCCCTGTTGCTTAGGTTTAAGGGTGGTGCTGTGACTGAGTGGCCATTTTCTTGGGGGTCCACCTCCCTCAGGCTGCACTGGGCGCAGAAAAGCCAGAAGTCCAGGATGACATCTTGAGAGCATCCTCCAAGCCCAGGAAGGGGACAGGAGTTCCTGGGTTCTGAGCACAGTGTCCCGGGGATGTGAGGGGACCTCAGAGGAATATCTGCTATAGGCAGGGACCCCAGTCTGGATAATGACCTCCAGGCGTGCAGAACAAAGAGGGTCTCAAACAGAGATGTGGCGACCAGAAGACCCAAGACCTCTCTGCTGGGTCCCCCAGGACACTTAAATGACCCCTGAAGGGCAGGTGAAAGCCCTGTGAACCTAGCCAGATCAGAACCCATTAGACAGAGTTAGAACAGGAAAGAAGAAATGTGACATTTCTTACACACCATTTTGTTCCACAAAATTAATCTACCACATAAATAAGTTTGGTGAAGGCTGACACACTTCTCTTCCTTTCTCTGACCCGCAATCCTGAAGTGAGGGGAGGAGCTCGTGGTCTGGAGAAGAGTGGGCATTGGGGCCTTCGGTACCGGACAACCCGTGATGCTTCTGGAACTTACTGTAGGGGGAAAAAGATCTGTGTTTCTGCATCTGGATGCTTTGCAGATCATGCTGTGGAGAATCCCTGGTCAGAGAAGCTAGTGCCTGGCAGATCTCTCCAACTTCAAGTACCTCGTCCCCACCCCTGCTCCCTGATTCTTTCCACACTGTCTCAAGTTCTGGAGAAGGGAGGCTATCGGTGGCAGGAAGCTTTGCCATCAGTGCGAGGAGAGGAAAATGGAGCCATCAACGCAAGGTCTTCTTTCCTCTGAACGCCTTCTGGGTTGAAGGAATAATGTCTTTATCATTTGTTCAGTGCTCTGAGGATCCCTTTGCTTTCAGGGCAAAGTAGTGCTCTGGGGCTCACCTGGCCCATGAGGGGGTCACTCCAGCTATTAGCTGAGACACTGACAGGACTGTGGGTCCAGCCCAGGGGGTCTCGGGATCCTGGGAGAGCTCCTGTCCTGAGCCAAGTCATCTTGCCTTCAGATCATGTCCTGCCATAGCAATCCTTCACTGAAAGGCAAACCTCAGAAGCAGACAGCAGAGGGCGCCAGTGGCCTGCCGTTGGCACTCAGCTCGCAGTCACAGTTCCGAGGGCGTTCGGGCTCATCCCCCAAGGCACTGGGGCGCACAGAACACTGACAGTTACTTAAGTGAATGCCTCCCAAGGGCCCACTGTGGTTTCCCTCCAAAATCAGGACCCGAGTTCCTCCACAGGTAAACCCGGCCTTTCACCGTAGCCCTGCTCCTAATAAGCAGGCAGAAATACAGCTCGGATCTGTTAAAGCTCGTTTTTCTTAGAGACTGACAGAGGGAATGTACCTTCATTTCCAACTCCTTTGCAGGAGACAACCCTTCCCCTCTCCCGGATGGGACATGTCTGCCCCTTCCCTCTGGCCCTCTTGGAATGGTTAATCTGTGGACACGTGGGAAAGCAGTAGAGCGACTCCAGGTTTCTGAGGAACTTGAATGAATGCATTGTCTCTAAGAAGCACCTTTTGGCCATGAAGCTAATTAACTCAGCCAACTCTCGATGCCTGATTTTTGAAGAGGCATTCTTAAAGTGAGACATCTGCACGCTGTGCTGTAGGGATATCATTTCCAAAGAGGGGCTGAGCTCCGTCAGAGCAAACCTGGGGTGTAACCCCTGTTGAACAAAATGTGAAGAGAAAAAGGAGCAGAGGCAACGTCTGTCCATTCCCCACGTCCATGGGCTTAGCCAGGCCTTCTTCCTTCCTTCCCTCTGCTAAGGCTTTGAGCTCTCCACGGGGCCCGCGAGCTCTCCACAGGTTCTCCACAGGTTCACGGGGCAGGTGCTGGAGGGTTATTTCCATCAGCACCGACTGCTTTCCAAAGCCCTCCCACCTTCACGCTCCAGGAGGGTGTCTTTCCCTCCCTACTCCTCCTCACCCACCACTGAGTTAGCTGGTTGTTTCCCAAGGCCCTCCTTCTGTCACCTGCACCCTGATCCCCTACACATCACCAAGGCCTCAGCTACCCAACCGTCAACCTTGTCCAGAGCCACCACAGAGAACACTTGACGGGGGGAGGGCAGACGCTGACCATGCTTCCTCACCAAAAGAGTCAAAGTCAGCCTCCATCTGTGCAGACACAACAAGCCTGGAACCTGAAGGGCCAGGAGAAGGCAGTGGGGACCAGGAGGGATCCTGGAAGGGTGAGTATGGGTTTGGATTAAGTGGAGGGTCCGTAATGGGCTCAACAGTGCTTCCCGAAGAATCCTGTTTAAAAGCAAGTGGTTCCGATCTGGAGGGCGTTGGGTGGTGGCCACAGGCCCTGCCCTCAGCCATTCAGCATGGTCATCAGGGATGGCTGTGGAGGCGTGAGGCATGTGAATCACACTGTGACACACTTGGAGGGACAGCTGTTGTCCTAAATGACAGAACCAGCATTGTTAAAAGTATTCAATAGACTGAAATAGTCAAATCGAACAGGATGAAATTTTAGTGAGTTAAATGTGAAGTTTTGAAGGCAGAAGGAAGAACTTTACTCCATGTGAAAACGTCTCAGGTGTTGGAGTTGCTTTGGAGGGCAGGGCAGGAAAAAAAATGCTTGAGATTCAGAGGCTGCATCATGAGGGGTATTGAATCCAGAATTGGAGAGGTGGTTATCAGCGCTGGAAAGTTGTGTCCATTCCTGCCCGTCACCCTTAGAAGGGAGCCCAGGCACACCATGACCGGGACAGGAAGGGGACTGAGGCCAAAGCCAGTAAGTGGCAATGAGAAGCCCAAGAATGCTTGGTCGGGAGAAAAGACAGGGATGTGGAAAGGCCCTGGGAAAGAGGGGTGACACTTTGGGGTTTCAGAGGACAGAACCAGGCCCACCAGGCTGGGGGGCACGTTGGTCCAAGGCATTAGGATCCCACAGACCCATGTCCAAACTCAGCTGGGTGACTCAGTGAGCTCCCTAGCCCTCTGGGCCGTGGCTTTCTCGGCTGCAATGCAAAGGTCCCAGCACCACTGGGCTCCAGAACCATCCTCAGGATAGGACAGTAGCCACGACGTGCCTCACAGAGGGCCAGAAACAGTGTACGTGCTTGATAGCATGGACCTCTGGTGACTGCTCTGCAGCAGTTAAAGGGAGGCAGTTTTTGGTTTAAGTGTGAAAGACTCTTCTAGGCCTTGGAGCTCACCCAGCACAGAGGGCGGCTTGGGCAGGTCACGGACATCCAGGTGGTGATAATACTGAAGACGGAATGGTTTCGTGGGCCTCGTGAGACTGCTTGCAAGTGTTTCCTCTCACCTGGGGAGAATTTAGTGATCAGGCTCTTCCTGCCTTTGAGATGAGGACTGTGCTCGGCTCCTCTCTGACTACCCCACGCAGGCCCCCTTCCACCCGTCAAAGGGAAGGCATGGAGAGAAGTCCCCCCGCTAGACATGGGAAGCTGTCCCTAACCTGGGGCAGCAGTCCCCGTGGCCATGAAGTGGGGCGCGGAGGCTGTGAAGGCAGAGACCGGCTGGAGGCAGCTGGGACGTGAGGAGGCCCGTCCTCATCCGGCAGCATCTTCTTAAAGGGTCACGGTGATACCTGGAGATGCTCCCTGCGCCCCAGGGGGGGACTTTCCTTGATTCCCCCCACCCCCGCTGCTGCTCGTGGCCAGTTCTCTGGCAGGTTAAGGGTGGGGGCGGCTGGCAGGGGGCGCGGCTGAGCACAAGGTTCACAGGAGGAAGATGTTTAGGGATTAAGCTGACAGATCTCCCACATTAAGGTGGCCTGGCCTTGAGGCCCAGAAGGCAGGGCAGCCAGGCTGACTCCCATACCTCTGGACGGCAGGCAGGGGGTGTCACGGCCCCACAAAATGCAGCTCTGGGCACATCGTTTCCCTGGCAATGGAAGTGTCCCTGGGGCTCTGCAAGCAGCTAGGAAATTTTCCTAGAGCTTCGGCCACCCGCTCCATGCCTCAGAATGGACTTGCTGCCGGCTGCAGCTCCCCTCACCACTTCCTGCCAGCTACCTTCCCACCGCCCCTTACCCTGTCCTTCTGGAGGCTGGGAGGGCTGCCCCAAATAGAGAGCACACCCCGCATTCTCAGGAATGAAGGGAAGGTCCAGACAGACCGCTCTTTCCCAGCCCTGAAGATTTGGGGGCCCTCTCAGGACCCGCAACAACGGTCAGCCTTCGCCAGGGTTTGGGGGCGGAGTTCTCCGTCTTCGTGGGAAGAGGGGCCAGGGTGAAGGCTGATATCCTCTTCCTCTGCCAGTCTGTTCTGATGGCAAACCAAGGCCCTCGGACCCAGCCGGTGATAAAGTGCATTTTCACGATAACTGAGGATGCCGAGCATGAGTGTTTATTAGGCTTTTAGATACCCTCGGTTGTGAAATTCCTTTTCAGATCTTTGCTCATTTGGTCTGTATGGTGGTCTGTCTGGTTGAGTTTCAGGAGTTCTTTTTCTGGATTGGAGCCCATTGTTGGGTACACGTTTTACACATATTCTGCTTCTCTGTGTCTTTTGAGGAATAGAAGTTCTTACTTTCAGTGGGGTTCAGACCTTTCTTTTATGCTTCTCTTAAAGAAACCTCTGCCTCTGTCATAAAGATGTTCTTCACGGTATGGTCCAGAATCTTTAGATCTACACTTAAATATGCAAGCCAGCGGGAATGGATTCTTAGGTAAGGTTGCAGATGGGGGTTCAAGACTGACTTTCATCTGTGCATGTTCTCAGCACCACTAAGATTTCAGTGGTTTTTGATTTTCGTTTTGTTCATCCTCTTAGTTTTTTTTTAAATAAAAAATGTTTTTATTTTAGACTAGTTTTTGACTGGCAGAAAAGTTACAAGGACGGTGCAGAGAGGTCCCGTGTACCCCCCACCCGTCGTCTGTGGTACATTTGTCATAGCTAATGCGTCATTATTAAGGTAAGTCCATAGTTTATTCAGATCAGGACCATTGGTTTCTGACAAAGTGCTGCTGACAAATGCTGTGAGACCACGTTCTGGTAGCTAAACCTTCGGTGCCAAGTCGTCTGTGGTAAGAGCCCGCGTCTCTGGTCTCAGCCGACACTGGAGGACTCGGCAGGGCTCATGTGGTGTGGACTCGGGTCCTGTGAGATCCCGGGGAGGGATGTGTGGAAATTCTGCCATCGAAGGGCCTCCAGCGTTGTAGACTCCTGAACTCTCAGCCCCAGTTTTAAAAATCCTGAGTTTTAATATGTGATGAGTAGCCTTCTCCTTGAGCTCTGTAGAGTTCAGTTTTGTAATCTTGAACCAAAGTTTAAAATACATGGATGATACATTAAATTTGTGTTTTTATATTTGGTCAGCATGCTGTACATCACATCCCCAGGACTCATATGTGGACGTTTGTACCTTTTGACTCTCTTCCCCAGTTTCCCTGTCCTCTGCCCCCCACCTGTGGCCACCACCAGTCTGTTCTCTGTAAGTTCTGAGTTTGGTGGTTGAGGGCAGGGGGTTGTTAGCTTTTGAGTTTTTTTAGATTCTGCATTATAAGGGAGATTATACAGTGTTTGTCTTTCTCTAACTTATTTTACTCAGCATAATGCCTTCAGTGTCCATCCATGTTATCATAAATGGCAAGATTTCCTTCTTTTTTATGGCTGCATAATATTCCTGCCTGCCTGCCTGCCTGTGTGTGTGTGCACCATATTTTCATTATCCATTCATTCACTGATGGACACTTGAGTTGCCTCCATGTCTTGTCCATTGTAAGTCCTGTTGGGGTGAATGTGGGGGTACAGTTACCTTTTAAGTTAGTGTTTTCATTTCCCTCAGATAAAAACCCAGATGTAGAATTTCTAGATCATATGGTCGTTCTAGTTTTACTTTTTGAGGAGCTCTATACTATTTTCCATGTGGTGGCACCAACTTATATTCCCACCAACAGCACACAAAAGATTCCCTTTCCTCTACATCCTCACCAACACTGTTACTTCTTGCCTTTTTGATAATAGCCATTCTAACCGATGCAAGGTGATATCTCATTGTGTGTTTGGTTTGCACATCCCTGGTGATGAGTGATGCTGAACATCTTTTCATGTATCTGTTGGCCATCTGGATATTGTCTTTGGAAAAATGTCTATTCAGATCCTCTGCCCATTTTTTAATCAGATTGGTTTTGTTGTTGTTGTTTGCTATTGTATGAGTTCTATATATTTTGGGGGTATTAACCCTTTATCAGATATATGATGTCCAAATATTTTCTCCAATTTGGTAAGTTGCCTTTTCATTTTGTTGATGGTTGTTCAGCTGTCCAGAAGCTTTTTAGTTTGATATAGTCCCATTTGTTTATTTTTGCTCCTGTTACCTTTGTTTTTGTCTCAAATCTAAAAAATCATTGCCATGTCCAATGTGAAGGGACTTAATGCCTGTGTTTTCTTCCAGGAGTTTATCAGGTTTTACATTTAGGTCTTTAATCCATTTTAAATTAATTTCTGTATATGGTGTACAATAGGGGTCTAGTTTCATTTTTACATATGGCTATCCAGTTTTCCCAGCATCATTTATTGAAGAGACTGTCCCTTTCCCATTGTATATTCTTGGCTCCTTTATCATAAATTAATTGACAACATATGTATTTCTGGGCTTTCTATTCTGTTGCATTTCTTTATGTATCTGTTTTTATGTCAATACTATACTGTTTTGATTACTGTAGCTTTGTAATATAGTTTAAAATAGGGAATGTAATGCCTCCAGCTTTGTTCTTCCTCAAGATTGTTTTCGCTAGGAGTGCCTGGGTGGCTCAGTGGTTAAATGTCTGCCTTTCGCTCAGGTCCGGTCCTGGGATTGAGCCCTGCATAGGGCTCCCTGCTCAGTGGGGAGCCTGCTTCTCTCTCTCCTATTCCCGCTGCTTGTGTTCCCTCTCTCACTGTGTCTCTCTCTGCCAAATAAATAAACCTTTTTAAAAAATGTTAAAAAGAAAAGATTACTTTGGCTATTCAGTTTTTCATGGTTCTATACAAATGTTAGGATTGTTCTATTTCTCTATTTCTCTATTTAATTGGAATTTTTTTTATTAGCATATAATGTATTATTTGCCCAGAGTCCCATTGGAATTTTGATAGATTGTTTGAATCTGTAGATTGCTTTAGGTGATATGGATATTTTAACAATATTTAACAACCATATTTGATAAAATTTTATCAGTAATTATCATTTTAATAATAGTCTTCCATTCCTTGAGGATGGTATATTTTTCTATTTGTGTTTTAAATTTCTTTCATTAATATCCTTTTTTTAACATATAATGTATTATTTGCTTCAGGGGTACAGGTCTGTGAATCATCAGTCTTACACAATTCACAGCACTCACCATAGCACATACCCTCCCCAGTGTCCATAACACAGCCACCCTATCCCTCTCCCCCACACCCCCCAGCAACCCTTGGTTTCTTTCCTGAGATTAAGAGTCTCTTATGGTTTGTCTCCCTCCCTGGTCCCATCTTGTTTCATTTTTTCCCTCCCTACCCCCCATGACCCCCCACTTTGCCTCTCAAATTCCTCATATCAGAGAGATCATATGATAATTGTCTTTCTCTAATTGACTTATTTGACTTAGCATAATACCTTCTAGTTCCATCCACGTCATCTTTCATTGATATCGTACAGTTTTCAGTGTACAAGTTTTTCACTTCCATGGTTAAATTTATTCCCAAGTAATGTATTCCTTTTGATACAATTGTGAGTGGGATTGTTTTCTTAATTTTCCTTTCTGATAGTTCATAATTAGTGTAGTGAAATGCGACAGATTTCTGTATATTGATTTTGTATCCTGCAACTTTACTGAATTCATTTATTAGTTTTAACAGTTTTTTGGGTATCATATTTAGAGTTTTCTATAAATTGTATCAGGCTATTAGCAATGTTACAGTTTTACCTTTTCCTTTCTTATTTGGATTCCTTTTATTTATTTTTCTTGCCTAATTGCTCTGGTTAAGCCTTCCAATACTTTGTTGAATAGAAGGGGTGAGAGTGGGCATTCTCATTTTGTTCCTGATCTTAGAAGAAAAGCTTTAAGGTTTTCACCATTGAGTATAATGTTAGCTGTTTATTTGTCATATAAGGCCCTTATTAAGTTGAGGCATATTCCCTTTTTATATACACTTTGTTGAGCATTTTTATCATAAATTGATGTTAAATATTGTCAAATGCTTTTTTCTGTATTTATTGAGATGATATATTTTTTTATTCTTCATTGTTAATCTGGTGTATGATCTTGATTGGTTTTTGGATGTTGAACCATCCTTGCATCCCTGAAATAAATTCTACTTGATCATAGGCCATAGGATTGGTATCAATTATTCTTTGAATGCTTGGTAGAATTTCCCAGTGAAGGCTTCTGGTCCTGGAATTTCTTCATGAGTCAGTGTTGGTGGGTAATATGATTAGGAATTTTCCTTTTCTTCTAGATTGTTCCATTTGTTGGCATATAATTTCTCGTAGTAGTCTCTTATGATCCTTTGTATTTCTGTGGTATCAGTTATAACATTTCCTCTTTCATTTCTGATTTTTATTTGAGTTCTCCTCTTTTTCTTGGTTAATCGAGCTAAAGATTTTTTCAATTTTGTTTATCTTTTCAAAGAACTAGCTCTTAGTTTCATTGATACTTTCTGTTGTCTTTTTAGTCTATATTTTATTTCTGCTCTGATCCTTATTTTCTTTCTTCTACTAACTTTGGGCTTTGTTTTTCCTGTTTCTTCTGGTATAAACTTAAGCTTTGAGATCTTTAAGATTTGAGATCTGTTTCTTGATGTGTAGGCTTTTATAACTATAAACTTCCCCTCTTAGAAGTACTTTCATTGCATCAAAAAATTTGGATATATTTCCATTTTTGTTTTTTTTTTATTTCTTCTGTGACCCATTGGCTGCTCATTGGTTGTTGTTTAATCTCCTTATATTTCTTATTTTTCCAGTTTTCTTCTTGTAGCTGCTTTCTAGTTCTTACCATTGTGGTCACAGAAGATATTAATATGATTTCAATGCTCTTAAATTTATAAAGACTCGTTTTTTGCCTACCATATGATTTATCCTGGAGAATGTTCCACATGCACTTGAGAAGCATGAGTATTATGCTTTTGGATGGAAGGTTCCATTTATTCCACCTATTAAGTCCATTGGATCTAACACATTGTTTAAAGCTAATGTTTTCTTACTGATTTTTCTGTCTGGATGATCTATCCATTGATATAAGTGGTATATTAAAGTTCCCTGCTATTATTATATTGCTCTCAATATGTTGCTTATATTCCCCTTTAAGTCTGTTTATATTTGCTTTATATATTTAGGTACTCCTATGTTAGGTGCATAAATATTTACACGCCCTTATAGGACTGATCCCTTTATTGTTGTGTAATGGCCTTCTTTGTCTCTTATTACAGTCTCTGTCTTAAAGTCTATTTTGTCTGACATAAGTACAGCTACCCTGGCTTTCCTTTGGTTTCCATTTGCAGGGAATGTCCTCTCCTATCTCTTCACTTTCAGTCTTATGTGTCCTTATATCTGAAGTGAGTTGCAGGCAGCATATAGATGGATTATGGTTTTTTTTTAATCCATTCAGCCACTATATCTTTGGGTTGGAAAATGTAGTACATTTACAGTGATGTGTAATAGGTATGTCCTTACTGCCATTTTGTTCATTGTTTTCCGGCTGTTTTGTACTTTCTCTGCTCCTTCTTCTCCTCTCTTCCTTTGTGAACTACTTTACTTTAGTGGTGTGCTTAGTCTTTTCTCTTTATCTTTTGTGTGTCTTATAGATTTGTTGCTTCGGGGTTACTATGAGGCTTATTATATAAAAGAACATATATTTATAACTGTATATTTTCTAGGTGATAACAAGTTTGAAAACATTCTAAAGTTCTCCCTTTTTACTGCCATCTCAACATTTTTTACATTTGATGTCACAATTTACATCTTTTTATCTTGTGTATCTCTTAACGTATTATTGTAGTTATAGTTATTTTTACTACTATTGTCTTTTAATCTTCATACTAGCTTTATAAATAATGAAGCTACCATCTTTACAACATTAGATTATTCTGAACTATACGGTATATTTACTTTCACCAGTGAGTTATATACTTTCATATGTTTTTTCTGTTACTAATTAGTGCCCTTTTGTCTCAATTGAAAGTCCCTTTAAAATTTAAGGCCAGTCTGATGGTGATGAAATTCTTTAGCTTTCGCTTGTCTGGAAAACTCTTTATCCCTGCTTCAATTGTGAAAGACAACTTTTCTGGGTAGAGTGTTCTTGGTTGGAATTTTTGGGTTTTTTGGGTTTTTTTCCCAACACTTTGAATTTATCATGTACTTTCTTCTGGCCTATAAAGTTTCTATTGAAAAATCTGTTGATAGTCTTATGAAGGTTCACTTGTATATAACAAGTTGTTTTGTCCTTTGCTGCTTCTAGGAATCTCTCCTTGTCTTAAACTTTTGAGACTCTTATTATAAGGTGTGTTGGTGTGGGTTTCTTTGGGTTCATCTTATTTGGAACTCTCTGGTCTTCCTGGATCTGGATATGTGTTTTCTTCCCCAGATTAGAGAGGTTTTTAACCATTATTTCTTCAGATTTTCTACCTCTTTCTCTCTTTTCCTTCTGGGACTCCTATAATGCAAATGTTTGTCCATTTGATATTGCCTATAGGTCCCTTAAACAATCTTTGCTCTTTTTCATTCTTTTTTCATTTTGTGATCTGATTGTGTAAGTTCTATTCCTTGTCTTTATTTCTTCTGCTTCATTAAGTCTGATGTTGAACCCCTTTAGTGTATTTTTCAATACAGTAATTGTATTCCTCAGCTCTGTGACTACTATATGGTACTTTTAATATTTTCTCTTTGTTGAAATTTTCACTTTAATTCATTCTTCTCCCAAGCTCAGTGAGCATTTTTATGACTAACATTTTGAAATATTTATCAGGTAAGTTAAATATCTCCATTTCATTAAGGTCTTCTTCTGAGGTCTTTTTCTGTTTTGCTCTTCTGTTTGAAATGTATTAATCTATTTCTTTATTTTTCTTGACTCTTTATTGGTTGTGTGTGTTTGTGTGTGTGTGTGTGTTGGTTTTTTATATATTAGATAAAACAGCTACCTCTCCTAATCTTGAAGGAATGGCCTCATGTTGGGATGAAACTTATTGTTCAACCCTGACTTAGCTCTTAATTTTCTCCCAAACCTTTGTGATTGTCCAAGCAGCCAATTTTATTTTTAGTGGCTCCCAGTAGTTGAGGGTGTGCCAACACTTCTCCGTGTCTCAAAGGGGAGGATCTAAGTCAGCATCTAAATTGAGGGTGATTACAAGCCAGACCCTTAGGCTGTAGGTTTTAAAATATGCAAATATACCTCTGTCAGGGGAAGATTGGGAATTGGCAGTTCTCTCTGCTCCCTCTGTCCTGAGCCCTGCGATGATAGTCAGTAAAAAACCATTTCTTTCTTGGCTACCATCACATTGAAATGAACGCAAGTCCTGGCCACCAGGCTCAGGTGATCAAGGGATCAAGGGATGTCTCCTGGGTGACAACCACAAAAACTGGGGCACTGGTCTGAAAACTGGGGTACCAGACATGTGTACAGGCTCTCCTCTGGGAACCATGTGCTCTGGAGCACTGCAGAGAGAGAGTGGGAGGACATGCCCAGAGAAGATTACATTTGGTTTTTAGATGTGTGTTTAATTAGAAGCCTGGCCCTTAGGGCAGAGCTATGAAGGTAGGCTAATAGCCTCTTTCACAGAAAGACTGGGAGTCTCTGTTTCCTAACTGCTGTGCTCTAGAGATGGTAGCCAGTTAAACACTCTTTCTCCATATGTTACAGTTCTGTGAAGCCCATGAGCATAAGCCTTACTGGCCAGCAGAGCCAAGCAATTTAGAGGTATCCCTCAGGGGGCAGCCACAAAAACCAGGGTGCCAGATGAAAGTATATAAGCTCATTTCTGGGAGATACAAACTAGAAGAGCAGAAGGCAAAGATGCTACTGACTGGCCCCTGCCTTTGGAGCGTGTTTCTTTCAGTAGCTCTTTAAATGTATGTTAAATTAGATGCATGCTCCTCAGGCTGACACTTCAAGATAAGTAAATAAGCCTCTGCCTTTGCTCTGTGTCCTGGGCTGGAGAGTTTGCTTCTGTGAACATTTTGAGAACTGTTTCTCTGTTTGGTCTAGACTTGTGGGTCTCATGGATGCAAGCCCATTGGCTTCAAAGCTAGCTGTTTTGGGACCTTATAGTGCAGGTCTTCAAAGTTCAGATGCCACATGTGGGGTTCAAACCCTTTGCTTCTCAGCAAACTCTGGTTTGTAGGCTCTCTCCTAATTGTGGGTCACACAGCAGGGGTGGGGTTTATGATGAGATTGTGTCTCAGCCTCTCTTTCCCACTTTGATGTGGGTTTCTTCCTCATTTGCCCAGTGTGTAAGAGTCACTCAGCTAGTTTTAGACTTTTTTTCAGAGGAAATTGTTCCTTATGTAACTGTAGATTCAGTGTCTGGAGGAGGAGGTGAATTCATGATCTTCCTACATTGCCATCTTAAACTAGAACCTCATATTCTAGTCTTGGTGAGGATTTAGGAGTCTGAGAGAGAATGACTCTGATCACATGCAGACCAGAGGAGAAGAGGCCAGCTGTGGGAGATTAAAGATGGTGCATATTCTTTGACAAGCTTCTCCTTGAGATGCAGAGTCTGTTTCCCCTAGACTTAAAAAACCTTGGGAAAGTGATACTCTGCCATTTCTGGACCTAGCTTTATTTTTTTTTAATTTTTTATGTTTGATTTATTTATTTGATAGAGAGAGCATGCTGGAGAGAGCACAAGCAGGGGGAGCAGCAGAGGGAGAGGGAGAAACAGGCTCCCCACCGAGCAGGGAGCCTGACGCAGGGCTTAATCTTACCAAGACCCTGAGATCATGACCTGAGCCAAAGGCAGAGGCTTAACCCACTGAGCCACCCAGGTGCCCCATACACCTAGCTTTAAAAAATAGCAGCTTCCACCTTGGTCTCTTGGAACCTTGAATACCATGTTATAAGCCCAAGTACACTGTTAGGAAGAGCACATGGAAAGACTCTGAGACTGTATAAAGAAGAGAAGGGGCCCTGCTGAGGGGACAAGAATATGAGTGAAGCCATCTTGGACTCTCTAAACCAGCCCAGCTGAATACAACTAAGTCACTCCAGTTAATAGCACATGGAGTGGAAGAATCACTCAACTGAGCCCTGCCTAAATCCCTAAATTCCTGACCTGTGGAATTATATATAGGCTTACCCTGGTGAGATTGCAAGTTTGGTTCCAGACCACTGCAATAAAGCAAGTCACATGAATTTTTTGGTTTCCCAGTGCATGTAAAAGGTATGTTTACAAAAAAAAAATATGTTTACATTATACTGTAGTCTGTTAAGTGTGCAATAGCATCATGTCTTTAAAAATAATGTATATACCTTAAATAAAAAATACTTTAGGGGGACCTTGGTGGCTTAGTTGGTTAAATATCTGTCTTTGGCTCAGGTCATGATCCTAGGGTTCTGAGATTGGGTCCCAATTGGGCTCCCTGCTCAGCAGGGGGCCTGCTTCTCCCTCTTTACTTTCCTTATACTCTCTCACTCTCGATATCTCTCTGTCTCTCTCTCAAATAAATATAAAATATATAAAAAATATACTTTGTTACTGAAAAATGCCAACCATCATCTGAGCTTTCAGTGAGTTGTAATCTTTTTGCTGATAGAAGATCTTATCTCCATGTTGATGACTGCTGACTGATCAGGGTCCTGGCTGCTTGGTGAGGTGGCTTGGAAATTTCTTAAAACAGCAAAAAGTTTGCCATCTCAGTTGAGTCTTCCTTTCATGAACAGTTTCTCTGTAGCATGTGATACTGTTTGATAGCATTTTACCCACAGTAGAACTTCTTTCAAAATTGAAATCATTCTCTCAGACCCTGCTGTTGCTTTATCAACTAAGTTTTTGTAATATTCTAAATCATTTGTTGTCATTTCAACAACCTTCACATTAGAAGTAGATCCCATCTCATGAAACCACTTTCTTTCCTCATCCATAAGAAGCAATTCCTCGTCTCTTAAAGTTTTATCAAGAAATCACATCAATTCAGTCCTATCTTCAGGCTCTGCTTCCAGGTCTCGTTCTGTTGCTGTTTCTACCACATCTGCAGTTACTTCTTCCACTGAAGACTTGAACCCCTCAGTGTCATCCATGAGGGCTGGAATCAATTTCTTACAAACTTCTCTTATTGTTGATATTTTGACCTCTTCCCATGAATCACATTTTTAAAAAAATTCCAGTATAGTTAACATGCAATGTTATGTTAGTTTTAGGTATACAATATAGTGGTTGACCAATTCTGTACACTCCTCAGTGCTCAATATGATTGTTGCCCTCCCCTCTGCTAACTACCACTTCGCTCTCTATATTGAAGAGCATGTTTTTTTCTTGTTTTTTCCTTGTTCATTTGTTTCTTAAATTCCACGTATGAGTGAAATCACATGGTATTTGTCTTTCTCTGACTGACTTATTTACATATTAGACCCTCTAGATCTGCCCATGTTGCAAATGGCAATATTTCATTCTTTTTTATGGCTGAGGAATATTCCATTGGGTATATATGCTACATCTTTGTCCATTCATCTGTGAATGAACACTTGGGTGGCTTCAGTATCTTGGTTACTGTAAATAATGCTACAATAAACGCATGAGTGCATACATCTTTTTGAGTTAGTGTTTCTGTTTTCTTTGGGTAAATACCTCATTGTGGAATTACTGGCTCATATGGTAATTCTATTTTTAATTTTTTGAGGAATCTCCATACTATTTTCCACAAGAATCATGAATGTTCTTAATGCCATCTAGAATTGTGAACCCTTCCTAGAAGTTTTTCAATTTGGTTTGCCCAGATCCATCAGAGGAATCACTATGAAAGCTATAACCTTATGAAATGTATTTCTTTAATAATAAAACTTGAAAGTCAAAATTACTCCTTGATCCATGGGCTACAGAATAGATGTTGTATTAGCAGACTTTTGAAAGCATTAATCTCATTGTACATCTCCATCAGAGCTCTCGGGTGGTCAGATGTATTGTGAATGAAGAAGCAATTAATGAATATTTTGAAAGGATTCTTTTCTGAGCAGTAATCTCAGCAGTGGGCTTAAAATATTCAGTAAACCATGTTGTAAACAGATGTGCTGTCATGTAGGCTTTCTTAATCCATTTAGAGGGCACAGGCAGAATAGAATTAGCATCATTCTAAGGGGCCCTAGGATTTTCAGAATGGTCAATGAGCACTGGCTTCCACTCAAAGTCACCAGCTACCTTAGCCCCTGATAAGAGAATCAATCTGCCCTTTGAGGCTTTGAAGCCAGGCATTGATTTTTCCTCTCTAGCTATGAAAGTCCCAGATGGCATCTTCTTCCAATAGAAGGCTGTTTCATTCACATTGAAAGCCTCTTGTGAAGTGCAGCCACCTTCATGAATGATCTTAGCTGGATCTTCTGGATAACTTGCTGCGGCTTCTCCATCAGCACCTGCTGCTTCACCTTGCATTTTGATGTTATGGAGATGGTTTCTTTCCTTAAACCTCATGACCCAGCCTCTGCTAGTTTCAGACTTTTCTTCTGCAGCTTCCTCACCTGTCTTAGCCTTCACAGAATTGAAGAGAGTTAGATTAGGCTGTGGCCGGTTTGATCTTCTCTCTAGACCACTAAAACTCTCCATATCAGCAAGGCTGATTCACTTTCCTACCACTCACGTGTTCACTGGAATCCCACTTTTCATTTCCTTCAAGAATGTTTTCTTGGCTCACTGTTTGGTGCAGGAGGCCTAGCTTTTGGCCCGTCATGGCTTTCCACATGCCTTCCTCACTAAGCTTAATCATTTCTAGCTTTTTATTTAGAATGAGAGACACGCCACTCTTCCTTTCACTTGAACACTTAGAGGCCACTGTAGGGTTATTAATGGGCCTAATTTCAATATTGCTGCATCTCAGGGAACAGGGAGGCCTGAGGAGAGGGGGAGAGATAGGGGAGTGGTTTCTTGGTGGAGCATGCAGAACACACATTTCTTAAGTTTGCTGTCTTATATGGGCACAGTTCCCAGCACTGTGAAAGCATTACAATAGTGACATGTATGATCACTGATCATAAATCAGCATAGCAAGTATAATAATAACTAATATTATTATTGCATATATTAATATATAATAATATTGTGATAATAACCAAAATGTGACAGAGACCTGAAATGAGCAAATGCTGTTGGAAAAATGGCGCCAATAGTCTTGCTCAATGCATGGTTGCCACACACCTTCAGTTTGTACAAAATGCAATGTCTGCAACATGCAATAAAGTGAGACACAGAAAAATGAGGTGTGCCTGCATAATAAAGTGGTAGTTGTTTTAAGTAACTGAGTATGAACGGGCTTTGATGGCCATTGATAACCAGAACACTGGCTAAAGGAAGAGATCCTGACCAGGAACCCTGCCCCCCAGGAGCACCGTGGCTGGCAGTTGGAATGGGTTTGGGCTGTTGCCAAGATTTACTCTGGGGCCTGGGCTTGTTCTGTTCCTGTCTGTTGCTTCAGCAAGCAAATTGCAAGGACTTTAGCAGTTTTCTGACAGATGGGCTTAGAGGTAGAAACAGGAAGTCTCTTTGTCCTTTGATTGCTAAAAACAGGGACCAACTTTGAAATCTTTGACTCGTATCTGCTCCCTGATAAGGATACAGAACTGGTAGCAGGCTATTACAGGAACATCAGTAATGAGATCTGATTAGACCAGAGTGTAAAATTAACATTGTGGCAGTTTATCCTAAGGGGAGATGAGTGTTCTATACAATATTTAAGAAGTTGGTTTTAAAACAAAGGTTTTAATTGACCTCCACTAAGCAAATGAATCTTGGTGAAGAAAGGAAAGGAAGAGAGGAGAAAATCTGGGTGTAGGGTGGGGTGAAGTCGAGAATTATCAGCCACTGAGTAAGCGGCTCTTCAAAGGTCACTCTACACTTCTCTCATAGAGAATCCTGCCTGGCCAGCCGGGCTCAGATAGCCATTGTCCCGTGTTGAGAAGCAGCCAAGTGTCCAGCTATCTGAAGCTGACAACACCTTCACCTACAACACCTTGCCTGTTCCCTGGCTCAGAAGAGCTGGCCAGGGGTTATTGAAAGCTGGGGATGGAGTTTCTCAAAGAAACTGATCTAGGAATCATCCATGTCATAAACACTTGGTATGCTTATTAAAATGAAGGTTCCCTGCTTCACCAGACCTATCAATACCAAACCTCTAAGCCTAGAGCCAAAGAATAGGAACTAAACAACTTGTCCAGGTGGTGCTGATGTCTAGGAACGCAAGCTTTCAAAGATTCTTTTGCCTCTAGATTTGGCCTGGGATGGGACAGAGATGCTTTCTTGAGTTGTAATTTGCAGGGAGAACGTCTATATTGTATGAGAAAGAATGCTGAAGCCCTTCAGAGCCCCCTCTCTGTTCAGGGCCCCCCAAAGAGGTGGTTTCCTCCCAGTCTTCTGGCCTTTAGGTACACTTTTAGTCGTCTTCTGTGGCTCCCCAGCCCCGCCCATTTACTGTCTAGTGTCCATGATACTCAGTGTCTAGGTCCCTGCAGCAAGGATCCATGCACCCAGGCCATGCAGGGGACCCATGGGTTGGACCAACAGAATTGAGAAAGCACAGATTAAGTAACTATTGGCTCTGGAATCCGAAGTGTGGGTCTGAATCCCAGCTCTACCATTTACCAGCTATTTTACTGCAAACACATCATTTGACCTCTCTAGGCCTTAGTTTCTTGTTTTGTAAAATGGGGACAATGACAGCCCCACCTCACAGGGCGGTTATGAGGGCTCAATGAGCTAATGCACATAGAGCATTTGTGTCTTTAAGGCCTATCATAGATGATTACATTATTGTGGGGAAAGGGCCGGAATCCATGACCCAGGAGGAAAAGTTGAGAGAACAGGGAGTTTTTGTCCAGGGAAGACTTGATATTTTCCAACATATCGGTGGTTATTACTTGGGGAGAGAAATTTATATTTGTGTAATTCGAAGTGGTAGGGCTGGGAGTAGTCACAAAAACTAAAGGGAAATTGACTTTCCCTAAACGAAGGGAATGACTTAAAAGAGACATTGAAAGATACGAAGTGTTGCCCTAGTCAGTGATGAGTCCCCCTCACGGAGGTGCTCACGTTCAGGTGGCTGGACCATGAAGAGGAAATTCAGTCCTGTCTAGGCTGGGAGGTAGAATTGCCCATCTCTAAAAGTCCCCTTCCTTCCTGAGTCTGTGACTCATGACTCCAAGTTCATTTGAGGAGAGCAAGAGTCCACTAGAAAAGATGAAAGGATGATGGCGTTTTTGCAAAGTGGTTCCTAGTTGGACTCTTAATTCTTGGCTTCAAGCCCAGGAAACCACCCAGTCACCATTTATCCGCTATCTCGGAGACAAAACCTGTTTCCTGCAACAACATCCACTAGTTCCATTTTTGCCTCTAGAACCACAGACATCAAAGCTGGTTTCTCCTTCATACCACAGTGTGTCAAATACTTAAAGATGGTGGTCAGTAACTCCAAACCCCCACCCCTCCTACCTTCCACCAGGTCTTTTCTTTTTGGAGGTAGAATTGCTTGTTCCCAGAGCCTATGAAAGACTAGCTTCGATTCCAGCTGGAATCTTTAGTATTAAGCTAGACTGCATCTATGATGCATGTTTTAATAGGCATAGACTCATTGATTTGGTATGAACTTACATTGTACCGAGTTTCTCTTTGTACCAACTAAAACAAAAGTTTGCTAGGCATATTCATTGTTTTAAGATGGCAGAACACATAAGCAGCTTAAAAAGGTTACTGTGTTCATATGCTCTTAAGCTCTTTAGAAAAATTCCTAGGTCAGTTACATATCTGTCCTACCTTTTCATTAAGATAGATGACAGAAGGACCACCTCCAGGCAACTTGGTTAGTCACTTCTGGCTTGCTATTTGAACTTAAACAGAACTCCTTCCTTCAGTGTATTTTCTAAGAGCACTAACTCCCAGGAATACTGGGTGGGTGAGGGGGGGGGTGATGGGTGTGTGTGTGTGATGGGCACTGGGGCTGGGAAGGTAATGGCTCTCTTGGGTTTGGCAACAGGATCCAGGGGACAGCAACTTGAATGTCTGTTTACCGGGCCAGTTACATAAATGTGTGTGGTGAGCTGGGAGTGTAGAAGGCAAGAGGGGCTGAGGTGTCTGTGTTACCCTGGAGAGCCCATACCTTCCCAAGCCAGGTATACTCTTGCAAAGGAGGCTTGATTTTATTGGTAGGTACCATTTTATGATGCTTCCATGCTGAATTACAGAAATGCATAGGAGAGGTGTGACTGGGTGCACTCATTAGCGATATGGGGGTGTGCTAAAAAAATATGTAACCAAAACAATGTGTAGGGAGATTGGCCCATTTAAAGGAACATGGAGCACTTTGGTTAAGGAAGAAGAATGGTAGGTGCACCCCTAGAATACAGACGAGATCTCTTATGGAAAGCATTTGTCTAAAGATACAGAGGGAGGTACGAAAAGCTCGGGTTATTTTGCCTGGGAGATCATTTAGGTTGAACATGGGTCATGAGAGGTCCCAATGGAGGGATAAAACGAGCTGCATCTATTTAAAGGTGGGGCGGTGGCTGGCTGATGAGCCCTATAGGCAGCGTGATGGGATGTGCTCAGGTAGGGTAAGTGATGGAAGGAACTGTGCGATCCGTGTGCTCATGGCACTGAAGGCAAGCGTGGCTGAAGGGGTGTAACCAGAGGCAGAGAAGAGAAGGGGAAAGCTCTCGGGTCTCAGTGTGATGACTCAGATGCAAAAAGGCAAGATAGGAGGAGATGTTAGATTTACAAGGATGGAGGGCCAGAAGGGCTAGTCTGATGAAGAATGGAGGGAGCACAAGGCTGGCAGACCTGGGGAGAGGCAGGAGATCTATGGGAAGGAGAGCAATGAGGGGCCAAAGCAGGAGCCAGTCAAACCAAGATGGTAATGATCATTTCGGGAGAGACTGCCAGTGTCTCCAAGTCTCTGAGCTACAACTTATCCAAAGGATTCGGAAGATAAGCAACCCTGTCTTCCTTACTGGACAGAAGTGGAGAAAAAGAGCTGGTCTACGGCATGAGGATTTAGGCAAAGGTTTCTTAACAGTTGGGGCAGATATGAAGACAATCAAAACTTCCCTTGTCTGGTAACTCTGAGGTTTGCTAGGTTCTTGGAGATTAGGGTAAGCAGGCTGGACGGAATCTGGAGGTCGGTGAGTGGAGTTCAGGACTCCCAGACTAGATCCAAGTCTCCCAGTTTTCGTATTTCCAAGTGGCCACACACTGTGAGCCCGGCCAAGGGCTTTGCTTTCCTTGGCAGCACTGCCATCCAAACTGTCAGCCCCCCCAAGGTGACCTCGGCCATTTCTTTCTGACCTGGTAACTAGTTTCATCCCATTAATGGTCGTGAGGACACTCCGGTACCATCCAGGTAACAAAGGAGTTTAAAATAGTCAAGTGGCAGAAAGATTCACGTAAAGGGGGCTCTAAATTATTACCTCTTTAGTAAAAAAAAAGGGGGGGGGAAGGTCTTTAAACTCTCTTTAGCTGTAGTTAAAGCCTGTTTCCCCTGCAAGGTGCTCTGTGGTTGGCTAACCCGTGAAAATGATACTCAGGCATGTGTACATACTACGTGCCTCTCACTGTAGCATCTATTTCTTTTAACTATTCATGGGTGTGTATGTCTACTGGTTAAGCCTACTCTTTGAAAGCCCTACTTCTAAATCATTACCTGGGAACTTCTAGAAAATATAAACACTAAGTCCCCACCCCAGCCCTGCTAAATCCTAGAACCTGGGGATGTACCCTTATGACCTGTGTTTTAACAGAACCTCCAGGTGATTCTGATGGAAGCTCAAGTTCGAGAGTCAGCGTTCTAAAATACACAGCAGAGGGTGGAAAGCAGATAGGAAGGTGAGTGGAGGAGCTCATTCTGGCCCTTCCATCCCATTCTGCTATTAACACACAGGACACCCGCCCAGAAAAAACGACATGAAAGTCTTAACCTATTGGAGATGGAAGACAAGGAATACAGGTTACTGTGTCTTCAGTTTGCCAATCACTGACTTTACACGCCTGATCCCATTTAATCCTTCAAACTATATGAAACTGTGACTATTTTACCAGATGAGGAGACCATGCTCAGAGATTAGGTAATTTATCTAAAGACAGAGCTGCTGTGTAGTGGATGGGATTTGAGTCTCTGCTTACATCAAATGTTTATCAGATGGATCAAATGTTTATTCCTTATGCATAGCCCATCGGGGGTCTAATTCATACAGAGAAGAGGTACCTGACATTATTGTGGAATCATTCTTTTAAAAAATAGGAGTTCTCATTGAACCATGCCCTGGGCTGCACTGGTCCCGTTTCTGGCCCTGGTGTGGCATCTTACACTTTCCCCTCTGGTTTGGTTGAGATGGGGAAGCATCTGGTTGAGATGGGTTTCTGAAATGGATCAGCTGCATGCTGGAATCGGTTCAGGTTATCATTCTATGTTGAACTAGAAGTAAGTGGCTTAAGCTCACTGGATCTGTTTCCTTTGCCCTTGGACTATCAATTTTATCCCCATCTGAAGAGCTGGTAATCCAACCTGACCCCATCTGTTTATCACAGGCAGCAGAGACGAAGCACAACCAAATGGCCCCTCCAATCGGCTCAAAGATGAAGACCCTCCATCAACGTAGGCTAATGGCACCTTCTCCCAGGGACTCCCAGCCCACCTCCAAGCCCCTCACAATAATGGATAAGCCCTTCAAACCAGGTAAGAATCATGCTCTAGACAGACCATGATTTTAGCTTGCTAATCAGATTTATCTTGTGACATCCAGTCTTGCCCTGTCTTGTAATTCTAGAATTTGTAGGATTATTGAACCAAATAAAAGGAAGGAACTCTGTCAGTTCTCAATTAGCTGCACCAGTGGAGAGGAACACTGATGTGGTAGATTTTAAAAATTTGGTTCCATTTGGCTTTGGAATGCATTATGATTTTTTCAGTAGATTGACTTTTCTAATTATATTTTACACAGTCTAATATTAACAGGCATTTGTATTCCCTGAGCACACAACATCTAACTCAGATTTGGGTGATGCAGCAGAGGCAGTCCAAAAATGTGCTGGTCTCAGGGAATGACAGTGTTGTTATGGAAAATCCACACATGGATAGTGAAGAGGGAACTAATTAGAAAAGTGCTCTGCAAATATTAAATTGTAAGCAGAGAAGCCAAATTAGGAATTCTCTAAGGACATGTGAACAGAGAATAAAAAAGGTTATTAACATTCTAAGAGGGACAGAAACTTTGAAGAATCATCTTTTAGTGTTAATGGAGCCTCATGAAAAAATTGATTGCCAGGAGAACCAATGAGTTACTGGGTGGTCTTTCGAATCAGAAAACCTCAAGCAATAATACCAAAGCATTTTAAAAGAGCGTTTAAAATGAATTTTATTGTTTGAATTTTACAAGTAGTCTTTAAAGGCTTCAAACAAGATTCTGTTGCAAAACTCTAATAAATAGCTTGCCCCAAGTCCCCAAACAAATGAAAGACAAAATAAAAACTAAACTGAGAAGGATAAGCAAGACTTCAGAATGCTTGGATGTTAGCAGTATTTCTCACTTACAAAGAGATATCAGGCAATGTAACAATCTCCTTCATACAAGTCAAAGGGAGAAAGAGACAGACAATTGAGACCTTTACAGAGCACTCCGAAATCTTCCTATTTCCATGATGGAAATGTCACCCCCCAAAAAAATTCTATGGAAAAATCACAATCATGAATGAAACTGTAAAAGTCTGGCGGGGGGCGTGGCAGGGAGGAGAGAAAATCCTGTTTCTTTCAGGGATGGAGGAAGGAGTTGAGATTACTTGGGGCAGGGAGCTTCCGAGCAGATGACATCACAGAATGTTCCCTACATCAGAATTGCCACTGAAGGGACACAGGTGTCAGCTTCATGACGTTTTTATGAAGGCAAGAAACAAGGCCGTCAGGGGCTCCCCGGGTCCCTCAACGCTGGTGTGCCCATCTGCGGGACTGGGGGCCTTGGGATGACGGCCAGAGGCCCAGGGCAGCTGCATCACCGGACGGGAAAAATAGCACATCAGTCATTTCTGCAGCAGAATCCTCTGGCTGGCCACAAAAGGATTCAGAAAATGCCGTGCTGAAATTGCATACTGGGACATGCAGGTTTTGAGAGCCCATTCTATGATCACAGTCGTTGCTCCTAACAAGTGAGTATTAAACAATTCAATGTTCACTTTCCCTAGTTATAAATACTGGTCAAGTCTTGCTTTAGGGAGGATTGATTAACATGGTCATTTTGAGTAAGCTAAAAATACAATTTGCCACATTTTCATCTTTACATATCTCAAACAAAAGCTATACTTTTGACCAAAATGCGTACAAGTAAGATTTTAGTCTGGAGGAATTCTCCAAACATTAATGTTTGGAGCCAGGAAGCCGTACAGAGGCTGATTCCAATTTGGTGGGACTCACTTGAACCAGACAGAAAAGGTTCTAGGTCTGAGGAGCACACACCTGGGACCATGTCCCGGGGAGAGGAAGCGAGGGGGGCAGTGATAGCACAATGCAGGACCGGGAGAGGGGCGCCGCCTGAGGCACGGGCTCTGTCTCTGGGGCACTGACTTGCCGGTAACCCTGAGCCCGCTGTCCTCCGGAAGGTGGGGACACAGGGCGCTAGCTCATGCACAGGTCATTCAAGGGAGGTAGCATCTTCTCCAAGCTCCTCCCTCCCCAGGCATTTTAGGAACAAAGATAAGGAACTCCCCCTCCCCAAAGAAACCACTTGCAAAAGTTTTATTTTCCTAGGAGCAAAGACATGGGTCAGGAAAACGAGGGAAAGCCTGGGTTACCTGAAATTGATAAGAGCTCATGGAAATAGAGGCAGATGGGCCAGGGAGGCCTAGGCCCACTTTCTTTTTTAAATACGTAACAGATAAAGATATTGTGCAAAAAAATAAAGACATTCACATTTTAGCAGTTAAACTTTTATTTTACTTTTTAAAATTTTTATTTACTTTTTTGTTTTTCTTTTCTACAAAAGGCAGATAATGATTGTTGATCTGCAATTGTTGGGTTGTGCACTCCCCAAAAGGGGCCAGGGTAGGAAGCAGGGGGCGGGTGGGCTGAGAAGGCTTTCCTGGGCAAGGCGGAAGGAGCGCCCAGCGGCCCGGAGAGCCCCCCTCCCCGCCCCGGGCCGGCCCCCGCCCCGCAGCCTGCCCTAGCTCATGTCTATGGTATTGAAGACCCATTCCGTGAACTTCTTCAGCTTGTCCGAGGCGTTCTGGGACTCCTCCTGCAGCCTCAGGTTGTCCTCCCGGAGGTGCTGGACTTCTGCCTGCAGGTGGGCTTTGTCTTCCTTTTCCTGGGAGGCAGGGTAGAGGAGAGGGCTGGGACCCAGCGGCTGCAGGGGGGGCTAGGGAGCCGTGCAGCCCCTTCACCCACTTCTGTTCTTCATCCTAAACATCTGTATCTGTGGCCTGACCCGGGGCATTCGGATACTCAAGCCAGGGAACAGGTCCTCCAGAGGCTCACTAAGGTTTATTTTGGAATACGAAGACATTACTGTGGACTTTAATGTCTTCGATGAGGGCAGTCTTAATTTTGGACTGTTGTTTTGGTTTCATGCTGCCTTAATAGAGTCAAAGCGACTAAGAAACAAAACAACATTCAGTGCTCTTGGTGTGAAAGCCCGCACGACAGTGCAGAGCGGTGGGTCCGGGCTACTGACTCATCAGACAAGGGGAGGGGAGGCCGAGAGAGGGCTCCGAGGGGCCGGCTGGGGTTCAACAACTTTGTGCACCCGCGACAATGAAGGCCTGCTTGCACAGTGTGTGCCGGGGGGAACTGAGCGCCAAGCAGCTCGTGGAATGTGTGTCCTGAGAAAACAGGGACAACACCCATGTGGTCTTCCACCAACAGGGATTTGTTCAAGGGCAGGTGGCACTGACCGGGCACTTTGCTTTGAGGACATGTGTTTACCTTCTTCAGATCTTCCCGGAGCATCTTCAGCATACCCTCCAGCTGGTCCACTTTAGAAGCCAGAGTGGGGGAGGAATCTTTACTGCTGAGGGCGAGAAACAAAAGACGGTGTTGGCAGAAGCCTCCACGGCTGGCTTTGCTGGGCATTTTTTAATGAGGCCGCTGTATTTGTAAAATGGTTTTTAATGTCGAATTACTCAGTACAGTGACCCAATGTGCATCTTCACTTTAAGAAAGAAAATGGTAATCTTAACAAAAGGTAACGCAAGGGCGAACAGCAGCCAATCAGCAGCTCCCTCTAGAGGCCGGGTCTTCACGACAAAAGAATACAGGGCAGAGGTGAAAACAGTCTGTTTGGCAGCAGGAGAGGTAACTTCAGGCAGGCACAAGTGTCAAGCAGTGCAGTATTTCCTATGCTCTCTAGTGGCTGAAGTCAGCCCTACCTTGGGGCGACCAGGACAGGGCACGTTTGTGTCCCCAGAAAATAGTCTGTGGTCACTCATCCAGTTACAACTCAGTTATCATGCTCCCGTCGTGAAAGCTTGTCTAAATATCTTAGAATATTTGAAAAAATAAGACCTGTTTCAAAAGCTTGTCTGTCCAACCTTAATGTGTCCTTCGCTATTATGATCTGCAAACTAGGCCCTCAAGTTTCTTTCTCCCAATTTATATAAGTGCTAGTAATGCCATGCTCGTGGAATACCAAAAAAACCCCAGGGAGCTAGCGGATGAAAAGGCCACCCAACTGGGTGGATAGAAGGTCCTCATCAACCTTCCTCGTCCAAGTCCTGTCTACCTGAATTCAAGCTGCAGAAAGGGTCCAAGTGAGCGCTAGCTGGATACACCATCTCAGAGTCACACAACCAACAATCTAAAGCCTTCCACTGGAGAACATGCAGCTGCCTCTCCCCAGAGGTCAAAAGGGAAGATGCAGCCAGACTGAAGTTTTGGAATCCTGGAACAAAAGGCAGTATTTACTTGAGTTGTGTTCATGTCTTCTGCTGATTCTAGATCTACAAGCCCAAAAGGCCAAACTCACAGTGGCACGAGTGTCTCGTGGCTATAAATAAATGATAAGGATCTCCTAAGTTTGAAGATGGGACGCCAATGAAAGCTCGTAGCAGCCTATCTTGACTTCTGAAGGTTTTCAGAATGAATTACGTGCCTGTGTGGGCTCTGATTTTTAAAAACACATTTAACTCCATTTGTTCACTGACCAAAGAAAAGTGCCAACCATCACCCTCATCCTAGGATTGAAGAACGAGCTGCTCAATAATCCTTCCTTAGGAAAATGGATTTGTTCACTCCGACTTCACCTGGTGGGAGATCCCATCCTAAGACGGTACACTTTGGGTTCACTGTGCCCTTGACGCTACGTTTTGTGTTTTCTTTTTAAAGTTCTCAACAGCCAAAGTAACTGCCACTCTCCCTCCCAAGATGCCTCAGTGATCAGACTGAATGCAGCACCTGCCCCTTATACTCAGCACAAACCACCCCTGACTCTTCTGCTTTCACTGTGAGGGGAGCACTTCCTTACAGACTTGATCAGCTAGGTCTTCAGGAACAAGTTCCACAGCCTATTTGAACAACCTATGCTAACCTCACCTTTCCTATTGCTGTCTGTCTCCTAGATACCTGATTCTTAACCATCCTCAAAGGGTTTTAGGAGAGATTTCAAACCACACAATCACCCTGCATCAGGGAGCACCCACCACGTGAACCACGGTGGCCTGTGGGATGCTTTCCCACCGAGTCCGAGCACGCAGCTCTCCGACAGCCTTGCCACTTGGAACAGGGGAAAGTGGAAATCTGCCTCTGCACAGTTCAACAAAAGTCAAAATCCTGGCTCTTAACTGCTCAGGAAACCCTCTAGACCTCAGTTTGCCACCTCTCCTGGTGACCCCCAATCTGAAGCAGCACGTGGGGAGCTGCTAAGACGCGGGCACATTTATAAGGATGACCATCTGACAGCCAGGGGCGAAACTCCAAAACCAGGCTCAAGAACATCAGGCAAATGCTTTTTCTCACCTTACGTGATCAGTCCTGAGAGCATAAATGTATTATGGCTTTAAAGAATAATGAATATTCATGATTATGACTAAGTCGTCAAGAACAGTTTAATGACGTTTACAGTTTTAGTTACAAAGCATTCTAAGATGTGAAGAGTCTGGCACTGTGGTGATGAGCTCCAGTCAGCTAATCCAGGTGGCCTCCACCTCTTCCCCACACCTGTTGTCACGAGTGCAGGGGACACATGGTACAGAGTGCCGACCTCGCTACCGGGTGACCAACCTGCTGTAGGACTTCATCTGGGCCAGAGCCTGCTCCTCGAGCTGGTCACTATTGGATGCAGCACTCAAGGGCCGGTGGCTTTCATCACTAGCAGCAAAGAAGGAGGCTCTCTGGACTGGAAGGGAGAGGAGAAGATGTTCAGTATTTTGGAGCAACATCCCAGGCCCGGTCTATCAAAAGTCAACAACTAGCCTACCCTGACGGTCACATCTAATCAATGTGTGGGGCTGCATCAGGAACCTTCTCTCCTGACCTGTGCAGGAAAAAATTACCATGTAAACTGTAGGAGGACAGTAGCAGTAGAAGTTCCCTCCTGGAAACACTTGTTGTGAAGCCATTGGTAGACCTCTTTTTCTTACTCATCAAGTACATTCTATGAAATGTTTCCCTGGAAACAGGCACGGTGCCAAATTTCCAGACCAAGGCTTTTTCCACTCAGTGATGATATAAAATGCACTTCTAGAAGTAGGTTTTCCACACGATTCCTGGCTACCTTGGTGGGTTTTAGCCAAAGTCCAACCATATGTGTTTCAAAATATACCCAACTTAAATCTTGAGCCAAGAAAACACAAACTTTCAAAACCTCTCATTAAGAACACAAAACTACTACCATCTCCTAGAAGGGAGAGTGAACAACAAATTGAACATCAAGTCAGAACTGGGGAACTGCCATCAGCTAGCACGGGGATGCCTTGTGGGCTACTTCACTGTCGCCTCATCGAGTTCTCCTGAAAATTACAGCCTGATGGGCTAGCCACTTTCAATTCTTCAAACATGAGCAAAAAAACCCCCCCAAAAAACAAAAACAACCCCAACCCAACCCTAAATCCTAAGTCACTCATCTGTTATCTTCATTTTCTAAAGAACATTTTAGCACCAAAGAATCTGGAATGGTGACCACAGAGTGCAATCAGTCTATTCAAAAAGGGCATGTGACAACCTCGTATCCACGCAGACAGCATGACACTTCGCTCCTTCTGTTCCAGCACACCAGTGCCCGTGCAAGGGCCTGCATCTGAGCAAGTGCACAGTGGGCTGGCACAGGAACCATGTGGACAGAGAACGTGCTCCCAGAGTCAGGAGAGGTGAATGGGAAACACAAAGGGAACACCCAACATTTGTCAAGACTGGGGCAGGGCCAATCGGGACAAGCATCCCTCACAGATCCAATGGTGTACTTCGAGATGATGTTCTCACGACGTGGCCAAAGACTCTCCCTGGATAGGTGTTCTTTTTGGTCAAGTGACAGGGGTACTCCCCCACTCCCTGCCCTTCTCATGTGTGGGGAGGGGAGACAGCCATGCTATGAATTCCTATGTAGAGGAAACCTCAGGCTGCATCAGATTAAGTCATACAGCGTGTGCCGGTACTGAGTGCTCGCTGACGGTTCGCTCAACTGGTTTCCAGCTGGAAGTGCTCCACCCTGTGCAGCCAGTGTGTTCAAAGCAGCAGAGTGGACAGAGACCGACCAGAGCCTCGCATCCCCCAATACTCGGCGTGGCCCTGCCGGTCCTGTGCATCCTGCTTGGATGGTCTGTGGACTCACCCTCATAGGCCTTGGCAGCGTCCACTAGGTTGGACCAGTCTAAATCCGCAGCAGCGTCGGGCAGGGGCATCAGACCAGGGTCGGGCACGGGAGGCCTTCGGGTCTCCTGGACGTCCGTGAGGGAGCTATCTGAGGCTGAGAACTCTCCTGCGAGAGAAGGGAGAGAAGATCCTTCCTGTGCCCACAGGAGAACCGCTCAAGATCTTGCCCACGCAGTGTTACTGGAACCTGTGTCTAGTCCAGCAGACCGCCAGGGGCTATTCTAAAGCTGACGGGAACGAGGAATTGGCTTCCTCCAGTCTTAACTCATTTTTTAATCGTCTCCCACGGTCTCCTCTCGAGGAGTGAGAGGGCGCTTCTGTGGGAGCTGTCTGTCTATACTGGGGCCCCGGGAGCTCCCGCGTCCTGCTGTTTTTGTTTTTCCCCAGAGTCCAGGATTCGGGCTAGGACAATGAGGCCTGTTTCAAAAGCCAGACTGGAGAAGCTTGTTGATCCCTGCTGTGGGGGATAATAAGGCTTCTTCTCTCTGGACTCAGCCCTGGGACCTGACCCACCTACCGTGGACTCCCTGGCCCACTAATTTCCATGGCTGGATGTGTCTGCAGGCTGATGTGGGGACCAAATCAAGTTGTATGAGAACGCTGTCACCAAATGGAGTCACTAGAGGAAGGTGATTTTAGCATTGGCATTGGCATTCCCTTCCTTCACGAGGACAGAAGCAACTCCTGGGATCGGGTTTGGATCGCAGCAGTCCAATCGCCTGAGCTTCTTTAAGGCGACAATTACAAAAACACAAACATGAAGCCATCATAACGACGAGCCTCTGCTCGGCCTGGGGCAGAGAGGAGCGGTGCAGGGAGCCCCCCGCCCCACTGTCTGAGCACGTGCTGCTACCGCTCAAGTCACGCAGGCAGAGGACAGTGCAAGGGCTGCTGGGCTCATGACACCCAGATGCTCTCAGCAGGGCAGGAGCTGGGATGGGACAAGGGGAGAGTGTGCGACTCCAGGAGCAGGGCCACCCTCAGAATGGGACTGTAACACTAAAAATCCAGGCCATCGCAAGCTCAAATCTCAGTTAAAATCACTGAGTGACTCCAGAAACACCTGTTTACAAGGAGTTAAAAAGTTTCCCCAATGATGATAGCCTGCTAAACCAAAGTATATTTAGTGCTTGTTTTCCCTTTCAAATGACATAAAGAACTGCTCTGAAGTACAGCTGCTAGTTATTAATGTGCTTAAATTAGCAAAATGATGAGTAAATGGAAATCAACAAATACTGCCAGATATTAAATGCTCTGATCTATTTAAACATGCTCCCACCAAGGGTAAGTAGGTGGAACAGACAATTCCGTGTGTCACTCATAACCCTTCTGACCTTTTATCTCTGGCATCCAAATTTCCATATGTACAAAAGGAGTCACTCCTCCCCATTGCCCGGTGACAGTCGCTGAAACCAGGCCAGGGCTGAGGGATCAGCCCAACAAGGGTTGCTCCATTTAGGACATGGGGTCACTGTGCTGCCTGACTTTCAGGAAAGCAAGAACCTCACAGTAGGCAGCCCGTTCCCTGCCTTCTGCAGCTGGACAGTGACCGTACATGCGATTTCCAGGTTGCTGTCATAGAATGAAAACCTCTAGAAGGCAGTGTCTCCTCTGACGGGACACATGCAGACATGCCTTCACGAAGGGCTTATTGCTGCAGGAGCAATGGAACTCAGGGGAGAGTGGCCCCAATGTGGAGATACAAGGGGAAAAAAGGTTAGGGCCTATTTGGTCACTACCAGGAAGTTCAGAGCCTAGATGCTAAAAAGCGGTCATTTCATGTGTCAACTTTGGAGGGTGACCTTGTAGAGAAAAGAGAAGCCAGATTCCAGCTATAGTCAGATGGGGGGGCAGGGGAGAAGCTGGCATGCTCCCCAAGTGATGCCTACCACTGGGGAGAAGGGGAGCAGCAAGCAGGACAGAGGTGGTAGAGGGACACGCCCAAGAGTGGGTTGAGAGCTCAGGTGTGATGGGGGGAGAAAGCAGATGAAGCAAGCAGGAGATTCAAAGAAGATACTGCTCCAGAGAAACAGAAGGAAGGAAGAGAAACATGGGTCTGGATGGAGGCAGAATGCCCGGAAGGAGGAAGGACAGGTGGGAGACAGGGTTACAGCATATGTCTAATGAATAAGCAGGACCCCAGGTTTCATAGCAGGTGTCTGCTGGGCTAGGCCGCAGTGGGGGAGGGTGGGGGCAGAACCCTGGAGTGGAGGTGGACAGAGAGAGGAGAAGGGAAAAGAACAGATGTAAACCCACACTCCCAGAATATGGTCAGTCTTAAAACAAAGCAGTCACAGAGCAAACAAGGCACTGATGAACTAAAGGCAAGAACATGAGGTGCCTGGCATCAATATGCCTTTCCCTAAATGAATACTTGTTTGTTCACTGAATGAATGAGTCAATCGACGACTGGCTGACACCACAGGTAATACCCTCAGAGTCTAAGAAAGAGAACAATGGCAAGTCCAGGTTCTTATGGAGGCTGGAAGGGGCCAATGGATCCAAGCCTCCAAAAAATAATTCAGTGTTAGCCAAATGCGCCCAATCATAGCAGCAGATGGGATGTTTGGTAAACATATAATCCCCGAACTACACCTTTGTATTAAAATTCAGCAGGTCTTGGGTAAGGCCCGGAAATCTGCATTTTTAGCAAGCATGCTAGGAGAGTGTTATGTGCACCTGGTCCCCCAGTATTTATGGCTGCCACCCACCCAAGGGATGCCCCTTGATTGCCTGGCTCTGGTGGCCATGGGGGGCCTCCAATCCTGAGTCCCAAGGGACTTTAACAATTGGAGGGGCAGTTCTTGACAGGCTACCACCTGTAGGGCTCTACACAGAATGCAGACTGAAACAAACTCCAGTCTTACTGCTTATTCCAGAGCTTTGGCTTAGGGCAGGCTTCAGGTTTGGCACATAAGTAGTGGCCCACGGTGGTTCTCAGAGGGCAGAGGCCACCCAGCAGGGAGTCTGCTCATCACCCTCTCTCTCTGCCTCTCCCCTTGCTTGTGCTCTCTCTTTTTCTAAAATAAACGAATCTTAAAAAAAAAAAAACAAAACAATATAAAGGAGCTCAATACAACTAGACTGGCTTTACTGGAAATGTTAAAGGGACATTTTTAAGCTGAAAAGGAGTGCTAATTAATAAAAAGGAAACATAATACCAATCTTACTGGAAAAGCTAAGCATATAGTGCAGGGAGCAGTAAATTATTACTTACAAGGCTAGTAAGAAGGTTAAAAGACAAAAATAATAAAAGATTATTTTCCAGTTGGCCCTTGAGCAACACAGGTTTGAAGTACATGGGTCCACTCCTGTGTGGGGTTTTTTCTATAAATATTTCATAAAAATTTTTGATTTGCAACAATTTCAAAAACTTGCAAACAAACTACACAGCTCAGAAAATATAAAAGGATATCATGATTGTCGAAAATAAATACAAATCTATTATAAAAAGTTAAAACTTTCCAAAACATGGAAACCACTCACAGTTGAGAGAAATGTGCACAAAGATGCAGTGTTACATCATAATTGCACAAAATTCACTATGGTACATACTGCGTACTACTGTAAGAATTTTGTAGCTACCTCCTGTTGCTACTGCAGTGAAGCCTAGTGTTCCAAGTAGCCACTTAAAGTGCACGTGAGGCTAATCATCTCTGCAATACGCAGGTCATCTCTCCAGTACACTGGGTATCATGGCAAAAACTGGTCTCCATTCTCATGTACTTTTCATTGTGTTTAGTGCAATACCATAAGCCCTGAATAACACCAGGGGACCCATTTGAAGTGCTACTAAGTGATGCTGGAAGTGTTCCCAAAAAGCAGAAAAGACATGAAATAACACAAAAAAGTTGAATTGCTTGACATGCATCCCAGATTGAGGTCCGCAGCTGTGGTCGCCTGCCAGTTCAAGGTAAATGAATCTAGCATAAGGACCATTGTGAAAAAGCGAGGAAATTCACGGAGCTGTCACTGGAGTGGTGTCACAAGGCACAAAAACCTTGTACTTTTTGTCAAATACTTTATCGCCTATTGAAAATGCAGCTTTCAGGTGGGTGTGGGACTGCTAATAGGAAAGGCATTCCGGCAGACTCTAATATGATTCAAGAAAAAGCAGTCATTATATGATAACTCAAAACAAACGGAAGGTCAAAGATTGAAAGCTGCAGAATTTAATGCCAGCAAAGGATGGTTTGATAATTTTAGAAAGAGATTTGGTTTTAAAAATGTCAAGATAACAGGAGACAGAGGCTTCTGCCAACCAAGAAGCAGCAGACGAGTTCCATTTGACACCATTAAGAAAATCACTGAGAGAAAGGATATCTGCCTGAACAGATTTTTAATGCAGACAAAAGTGCCCTGTTCTAGAATAAAATGCCACAAAAGACATTTATTATTTACTCCATATGAAGAGAAGTGAACAGCAGGATTTAAGGCAGAAAGACTGTTCTGTGCAAATGCAGTTTAGTTTAGGATCAGAGCTAAACTCAACCCGAGTCTTGAAGGGAAACAATACCAGCTGTCAGACTTTTGGTTGTACAAGAAGGCCTGGACAATGAAGACCCTTTTCTGGATTGCTTCCATTGATGCTTTGTCCCTGAAGTCAGGAGGTACCTTGCCAGCAAGGGATTGCCTTTTAATGTACTTTAGATACTGGACAATGCACCGGCCACCCAGAACCCCACGAGTTGGTGTTGAAGTGGTCTACTTGTCCCCAAACATGACATCTCTAAGACAGCCTCCAGATCAAGGGGTCATCAGAGCCTTTAAGGATGATTACACACAGTATTCTGTTTTGTTTTTAAGATTTTATTTATTTGTCTGGGGAGGGGGGCACAAGCAGGGGGAGCAGCAAGCAGAGGTACAAACAGACTCTCCACTGAGCAAGTAGCCTGATGCAGGATTTGATCCCAGGAATCTGGGACCATGACCTGAGCTGGAGGCAGACGTTTAAATGACTGAGCTGTCCAGGCCTCCCTACACACAGTAGTCTGTGAAAAGGACTGTACCATCAAAGATGCCATCATAGTTATAGGAACAGTTGTGAAAACCATCAAGCCTGAAATAATGGATTCCTGCTGGAGAAAACTGTCCAAATGTTGTGCATAACTTCATAGGATTTACGAAAGAGCCAATCAAGGAAATCATGAAAGAGACTGTGGATTTGGCAAAAGAGTCAGGGGTGAAGGGTTTTAAAATATAGATCCTGGAGAAGTCCAAAAGGTAACAGACATCACACCAGAGTAATTAACAGAAGGCGACTGGATGGAGAGGAGTGTTTCCAAACCAGTGCCAGATGAGGAACAAGAAAGAGAAGAAGTTCCAGAAAACAAATTGACATTGGACAATCAGGCAGAAGAGTTCTGATTCTCCAAGGCTGCTTTTGACTCCTTTTACAACACGAAGCAGTCTAGGATATGGGTTCTGAAGCTAAAGTTCATAGTGGAAAGATTGGTACTGTATAACAACATATTTAGAGAGATGAAAAAGCAAAACAGTCAGAAATTACAATGTATTTCCAGAGAATTACACTGAGTGTGTCTACCTCTCCTTCCAACTCTGTCATCCCTGAGACAGCATGGCCAACCCCTCATCTTCCTCCCTCTCCTCAACCCACTCAACGTGAAGACAAGGGTGAAGACTGTTAATGATGATCCGCTTTCACTTAATGAGTAATAACGAATCATCAGGCCATATCATTAATAAACTGATCTGTCGTGTATGTAAATGTTTTGTGTAAAAATCCAACCACACAGCAAGTACAAGATGCTTTTGTGTCATCTTCATCATCGCCAAAGTATTCATCATGTAGAACACTGAGTGTAAGTCTTGTATGGAGGTGGATACCTTGTTCTTACATAGGCACATGTGAGTGATATTTAATATAAAACTAATAATGCTTTAGTTTTCTTACTGTTTTATAATTTTGCTTTCAAGGAATTACCTTACTATAAAGTATGTCTCTCACTCTTATATCAGTCTATCATCCTAGGTAAGTGGTTTTTTAAAAAGGGAATACCATTTCTAAAACTGTACTATGAATATGACTGTAGTACTTTATGCCATAAAAATTTTATAGTGATTCATTCATTAGTGTATAGGCGAGGCTACTGTGAAGAAGTGCATCAATTCCACTAGGCTACCACAGAGCAGCCATATTGCTGCTACTTCATTATCAATACATTAATTGTTATACCTGTAAGTAAGTATGAATCCTTTTCACTTTTGACGTCTAGTGTTAGTAATACATGTTAACATCTACAGTGTTCTGAATCCTATAAAATTGGTATAGGTACTGACAGAGGGTTAATCATGTAAACAGACAAGGTAAAGTTATGGTATTGCAATACGGTACTATAAATGTATCTTCTTTTATGATTTTTAATATTTTCTTTTCTCTAGTTTGCTTTATTGTAAGATTACAGTGTATAAGACCTATAACATACAAAATATTTGAAATGAATGTTTATGTTACTGGTAAGGCTTCCAGTCAACAGTAGGCTATCAGTAGTTAATGTTTCTGGGAAGTCAATAGTTATACATGAATTTTTGACCATATAGGGGGTTGATACCCCGTAATCCCTTGTTGTTCAAGGGTCAACTGTAATTAGTTAAGGGATATACTTAGTGATAAAAAGATGTAAACTCTGATATCAATTACATAAAATGTTGGGGGGGGAGTAAAAATGTAGAACTTAAGAATGCATTTAAACTCAAGTTGTTATAAACTGAAACTAAATGGTTATAAATCTAAGTTATGTGTACAGTCTCATGGTAACCACAAAGCAAAAACCTATGATAGACACACAGAGGATAAACGGAAAGGAATCTAAGCCGACCACGACAGAAAGTTATTACACCATGAAGGAAGAGAGCAGGAGAAGAAAAGAACACAGAGGAACTACAAAACAGCAAAAAGTATATGCCTATCATTGATTATTTTAAATGTAAATGGACTATATTCGCCAATTAAAAGACACAGAGTGGCTGAGTGGGTAAAAAAAACCATGACCCATCTATATGCTGCCTGTAAGAGAGTCTCTTGAGAAGAAAGGACATACACAGACTGAAAGTGAAGGAATGAAAAAAGATGTTCCATGCAAACGGAAATCAAAAGAAAGCTGATATATTAGTCAAAAAAGACTTTAAAACAAAGACAATAATAAAAAAATTTATAAAAGGTATTACACAATGATAAAGGGGCCATTCCAGTAAGAGGATATGACGTTTGTAAATATTTATATACCCAACACTGGAGCACCTAAGTATGTGAAGCAAATATTAACAGACCTGAAGGGAGAAATAGCAATATGGTAATAGTGGGGGACGTAGATAACCCACTTTTATCAATGGACAGATCATCCAGACAGGTCAATCAGGAAACATCCACCTTAAATGACAAATTAGACCAGATGGACTTAACAGATTATGCTGAATATTCCATCCCAAAACAAAAGAATATACATTCTTTTCAGTCACACATAGAACATTCTCCAGGATGGGTCATATGTTAGGTCACAAGTCTTAATAAATTTAAGATGGCTGAAATGAAATCAAACATTTTTCCCACTATAATGCTATGAAATTAGAGATCAATTACAAGAAGAAAACAGGAAAATTCACAAATATGTGGAGACTAAATAACATGCTACTGAAGAAATGGGTCCAAGAAGACATCACTAGAAAAATCAAGAAATACTTTCAGAAGAATGAAAATGGAAATACAACATACCAAAGCTTATGGGATGCAGGAAAAGCAGTTCCAAGAGGGAAGTTCATAGTGACAAATGCCTACATATCAAGAAACATCTCAAATAAACAACCTAACTTTACTCCTGAAGGCCCTGGGAAAAGAATAAATCCCAAAGGTAGTAGAAGGAAGGAAACAACAGATCAGAATGGAAATAAATAAAAAACAAAACACACAAGGGAGATATCAATTAAACTAAGAACTGGTTCTTTGAAAAGATAAACAAAATTGATAAAGCTTGAGCTAGACTCACCAAGAAAAAAGAAGACTCAAAATCAGAAATGAAAGAACAGACATTATAACTGATACCACAGAAATACAGAGGATCTTAAGAGACTACTATGGAGAATTATATGCCAACAAACTATGCATAAGAATGCATAAACCCCATAAACATACAACTTGCCAAGACTGAATCATGATTATGAGACTGACATGCCACCTGCTGTGCTAAGTCACTAAGACTGAATCATGAAGAAACTGAAAATCTGAACAGACTGATTACTACTAAGGAGGTGGTTGGAAGGTCTGTGATTACTGATTCAAACAAAAACCCAGGAACAGAGGACTTTACTGGTAAATTCTACCAAGCATTCAAAGAAGAATTAACCCTTCTAAAACCTTGCCCCCCCCCCAAAAAAGCAAAAGGAACACTTCCAAACTCATAGTTTCAGACACCAAAACTAGAGAGGGACACCACAAGAAAAAAAATCACAGGCCAATATCCTTGATGAACATAGTAGACCAAATTGAACAATATGTTAAAAAATACCTCCTTATACTATGAACAGGTGGGATTTGTCTCGGGGATGTAAGGATGGTTCAATACTCACAAATCAATGTGATCTACCATACTGATGAAATGAAGGATAAAAATCATATAATCATCTCTGTAGATGCAGAAAAAGCATTTGACAAAAATCAACATCCATTTGTGATTTAAAAAAAAAAAATCACCAGAAGTGGGTATAGAGGGGATGTACTTTAACATAACAAAGGCCACGGAAGACAAGCCCATAGCTGACACACTCCACGATGAAAGCTGAAAGCCTTCCTCTAAGGCCAGGAACAAGACAAGGACGCACACTCTTACCACATGTATTCAACAAACTATTAGAAGTCCTAGTCAGCACATCAGACAAGAAATAAAAGGCATCCAAACATGATGTAAAACTCACTATTTTCAGATGGCATGATATTATATTTGAGAACCCTAAAGACTCTACCAAAAACTCTAAGAATTAACAAAGGAATTCAGTAAAGTTGTGGGATACCAAATCAATTCACATAAATCTGCTGCATTTCTATACACTAATAACAAAATACCAGAAAGACAAATTAACAATCCCACTCACAATTTTAATCAAAAGGAATAAAATACCTAGAATAACTTCAACCAAGGAGGCAGAAGACCTGCACACTGTAAACCATAAGATACCGATAAAAGAAACTGAAGACACAAGTGGAGAGATATTACATGCTCATAAAAGAATATTGTTAAAATGTCCATACTACCCAAAGTAATCTACAGATTCAGTGCAATCCCTATCAAAATTTTAACAGCATTCTTCACAGAAGTAGAACAAGCAATCCTAAAATTATCTGTAATTACAAAAGACTGAATAGCCAAAGCTATCTTGGAAAAAAACAAAGCTGGAGGTACCATGCTCCTGATTTCAAACTATATTACAAAGCTATAGTAATCAAAACAGTGTGGTCACTAGCATCAAAACAAACACGTCAATGCAATAGAACAGGGAGCCCAGAAATAAACATATGTGTATGTGGTCAATTAATTTATGACAAAGGAGCCAAAAATATACATTTGGGAAAGGATGGTTTTTAATAAACAGTGTGGGGAAAATGGGACAACCATGTCCAAAAGAATGAAACCAGAGCACTATCCTACATCAAACCACAGAAGTTAACTCATGGATAAAAGACTTGATTGTAAGACCTGAAACCAAACTTCCAGAAGAAAATATAGGCAGTGAGTTCCCTGACATCAGTTTTGATGATGACTTTTGGATTTGACACCAAAGCAAAGGTAACAAAGGTAAAAATAAACAAGGAGACTGCATGCACACTGAAAAGTTTCTGCACAGCAAAGAAAACCATTAACAAAATGAAAAGGCAACCATGGACTGGGAGAAAATATTTGCAAATCAGATCTAATAAGGGGGTAATATTCATAATGTATAAAGAATTCCTATAACTCAATAGCTAAAAAACAAACCAATTAGAAAAAGGGAATCTGAATAGATACTTTTCCAAAGACAAAATATAGATGGTCAACAGATAAATGAACAGATGCTCAACATCATTAACGATAAGGGAAATGCAAATCTAAAACCACAACGAGATACCACCTCACACTTGTTAAGGGAAGACACAAGTGTTGGCGAGGGTGTGGAGAAAAGGGAGCCCTTGTGCACCATTAATGGGATGTAAACTGGTGCAGCCACTGTGGAAAACAGTATAGAAGTTCTTCAGAAACCGAGCTACCATATGACCCAGGAATTCCACTCTGGGCATTTATCTGAAGAAAATGAAGACACTAACTTGAAAAAAAATACATGTACCCCCAAGTTCACTGCACCATTATTTATAATAGCCAAGATAAGAAGACAACATAAGTGTCCACTGATAGATGAATCAATCTCTCTCTCTCTCTCTCTCTCTCTCTCTCTCTCTCCCCCACACACACACTGGAATATTATTAGTCAGCCTTAAAAAATGAAATCTTTCCATTTGCAATGACATGGATGGACCTTGAGGTCACTATGCTGACTGAAATAAATTAGAGAAAGACGAGTCTTGGGGATTACTGTAATGTACAGCATGGTGAGTACAGTTGCTAAGAATACATCTTAGGAGTTCTCATCACAAGGAAAAAAAACTGCAACTGTGCAAGGTGACGGATATTAACGAGACTCACTATGGGGACCATTTCACGATACATACAACCATCGAATCGTTATGTTGTACAGCTGAAACTAATATACTGTCATAAGTTAGTTACACGTCAATAAAAACAACACCCGAGCAGGCATCCCAGATGACTCTGAGGGTCCGGGAGGCCGAGCGTCTGTACCCCGAGGTCTGGGATTACAGGCGCACAGATGACCGAGGGAGGCTGGCGAGTCAGGAACCTGAGCACGCAAAACTCACTCACCATGCAGCGACTTCATCCCCAAGGTGTAAGAAGGCCTCCGCAGAGGGAGAGACTTGGGCAGGGAAGGGTACGTGCTGCTGAAGAGGACGTCGTTGGGCAGGGCCTGGTCCAGAAGCGAAGCCCGGGAGGCGAAGAAGTGCTCCCTCTGGCCGCTGTAGATGCTCTCGTCGGACAGCGTTCGGTGCAGGGCCCGTCTGGCCGTGGGCGTGGCAGGAAAAGGCGACTGGGGCGAGGAGAGCGCCTGGAACTGAAGAGCAGTGTGCGGACAAGGGTTTATATGATGGCAAATGTCCTCATGATAGAGGGCAGCTCTAGTACGAGGTGCCTCTTGATCAACAGCAACTGCTAAGAGTCTGTTTAATGAGTTTTCAGCGATTGTTTTTAGCATGGAGTTCTACCCACTAAAACAGGGAAGCCATCTATATATTTACATAGTTCTGTACAAATGGCAGGAGTTCCAGATAGCTGTTCTCCCTTGTCCTTTGCTTTTGTCACCAGATTTGATTTTAGTTCAGTTTCTTCGGCAAAAAGCAAGCTTCTGAGAATCCCATTACTTGAGAAACAAAAGACACGTTAACAATACTTAAATATCCAGCCTCAGAGCCAACAGAGTATTTGGTCTGTTAGCAGTAAAGCTGTACTTAGTCGGTCCTTCCTAGACTCGCGTTCACCTTGCCAGGGAGAACAACGCGGAGGACCGGTGAGGACGGGAGCAGGAGGGCGGAGTCAGGGCTGGCAGAAGGCCTCTGCGGGGCGCTCTGACACCGTGGAGGGGCAGAGGGAGCACGACCCAGCCACGAGTAAAGCGGACGCTCAGGTTCACTCATGTGCTCTGCGTGTAACAGGCTTCCGTTCCTCAAACCAAGGGTTAACCGAGTCAGAGCTCCCTAGGAAATGGTGTGCACGGCTGCTGCATACATATGAACAAATGAGTGATCGAACGCATTGTCAATGAGCCCCAGGTGTAGCCGGCGGTGTAAAACTTGTGCTCACTTCTAAAAATTCATGATGATTTAAGTGCAGGGGACATCGATGCTTGCCTAGAAAGCGAAGTGCTATGATAAAGGCTCCGTGAGTCTGTGAGTGCAGGGACCTGGGTATGGAAGTGGTGAGCTCCCTTTCACCTCCCCGAGAAGAGTGGGCATGACAGAGGTGAAATGGGCTTCTGATTATGATCTTTAAAAATACAGGCAGATCCTCTCTCTCCCATCGGCAAGCTTCTAGGACTATCACGTGAAATGCCTGCCTACCGGGCCAGGCCCCAGATCTCTCCATTCAAACACTCCCAGTCTTTTTAGCACCTCTGGGTTCCGCAAAGGGAATTCCTTTTCTTGTGAGTATCCCTGCCCTGATGGTTATACAGGAAGGAGGTTTTCCACCGACTCTAGTTTCAGCCTCTTTGGGAAATATTAACATACTTCAAGGCAGTGAACCTCTACCTTGAGGAGATCCGTGGAGCAACATGCTTTCTTCAAAGTTCTAACATCTCGCACTAAAAGGAGGCAGGGTAGGGGATGGAGGCAGGCAATCTGCCTTGATGCTTTCCGCCCATTAAAGAGTCGTCTTGTCCCAACTCGCTGGGGTGGTCCCTCACCCCGCTCCTGCTCCCCTCCAGTCTCCAAGGCGCGTGCACACTGATCAGGCTCTGAGAGTGCCCTGGGCCTGCCTCCGGGGGCTTGCTGAGCGCTGCCCAGTGCTGCCAGCCCTGGAAAAGAGCCACCATGGAGCCAACGCTCACTCGCAAGGGGTCGGAGAGCGCATCAGGCCACGGGGGGTTGCAGGCTGCTCCAGGGGGCCCTACCGGCTCCTCACAGCATCACTGCCTGGGGAGACGAGACGTTCAGGTGGGACCCAGGCGCCCATGACACCCACCCCTCCCATCAGAGGAACTCTGCTTTCTCATTTCTCCATGTTAGACTTCTGTGTAGAATTTTATTTTAAAAAAGGGGGAGGGGGTTCCTGAACTTAAAATCATCTGGGCACCACTGATCTATTTCAAAGCCAAGGAATAAGGCCTAGAGGAGAGGCCTCTTGCTCCAGGTCAGTCTCCTGTTCTCTCACTCTTTCCAGGCCTCCCGGCATCAGCGAGGCGGGTCACCCGCACCCACCGTAAGCAAGCGCCAGCTCTCCCTGAGCCCTGGAGCCGCACGCTGCCTCCTCCTTTGGTCTGTCTCAGAGTTCGGGCTGCAAAGCGGGACTACGGATTTGCACTGTGTCTGTTCACCTGCCACTGGGTGCAGCCCTTGGGGAAGGTAAGGTGACCCCCTCTCTGCTTGCCAGTGAGGTTTCTTAGAATGTTAGCGCTCTGCCATTTTCCTGGAGGCAGGAGCTCTGCGGCAGCTGCTTAGGCCCTGTGGCCACCTCCTCCGAGCCACAGTCCACCACGTCCTGCAGCAGATACAGCGCTCTGCTGCAAATCAGCCTGGGACTGGCACTGTCATTGGAATATTAGCGCTCACTCACAGGAAGCACCTGCTCTCCGAGAAAGCCAGTGTGGTCCGAGTGGGTTCCAAGCGTCACGGCCCAAAGCTGGCCACTGCCGGAACCCTGACACCTGATGTAGTGGCCCGGGGCCTTGAGCCAGGCCTGGCCTGGAAGACCTCTCAAGGGCATGCTGGCCTTCCCGACACAGCAGAGCCACGGGCATCCCGACGGGGAATCTCAGAAGACGCACGGAGATAATTAGCTAAAGTCATCTGAAACCAAACCGAAAAGGAGGACACTGGAGAAAAAAGAGCCTTATTTCCAGCCCTTCCCAGTAAGAGAGTAGTCCACAGAGAGCTTTCTTTGCAGAGGGTCTCACAGTACTGCAGTCAGGACATAAAGAAAGTACACCCCTGTTTCAACCAAGAATGTTAAAATAATTCATTCTGGAAATAAAAGCTAAGAACAGGAATAAGGGCAAAACAGACATTTGCTTTCAATTATTTTCCACTGCATGAGTAAATCAAAAGAATGAAAGCTCTGAGTTTGCCCCTTTCCAAAAATGTTAAACTGAGATTTGGAGGAAAGATTCCTTTCAGGGCAAGTTTTATTTTCCTCTAACCTCAAAGAAAAAATCTGAAAAAAATTTTATTTTGAAACTGGTACTTAAGCATTTTAATATACCTCTTTGGGTTCTGATGGATAAAGAAGTTTCAAGCACTATCTTTTGCGAGGTTGCTAAGGAAACCATTTGTACCCTGTGTGGTGAGTCAGAACTGTTAAGTGTTGGCTTATAAAACAGAAATTACAGAAATCAAGAATGGCCAAGTCTTTAAAATGATTTATGATGTTAATGTTTGTGTTAATAAATCTTTATTTCTCAGCAGAAAGCCAGAATGGCCTTTAGAGTAATTTAATTTCTGTAAATGTTGATTTTTCAGTTTAGGGAAGTATGTCTGACCTATCTTGAGGACGGTACACGCGTGCACATGCACACACACATACAAGCGTGTGAAGAGAAGCCTGAGTGAGAACAGACAAGGCCACATAGCTCATCCTGCTGGGCATGCCCCCTGCACTCTGATCCTCGTTCAAGGACAGCAAATGGTTAGGGAAATACTTTAGCTTATCTTTTCAATCAATTGTCAGAGTTCTTCTTAAATTACACTCTCTAGTCACTTCAAACAGACTACGAGTCATTCAACTAAGAGCCTGGACAAGAGTACATGTCCAAGTTTGCTGTGCTGACCTTCCTGGGGGTAGATTCCCTCCTTCTGGGGGCTACATAACACACCGCACACAGAAACACCTTGTGCTCAGAGCTCTGGGCTCCCCTCAACAAAGGCCAGCTCCGAGCCCTGGGAAGGAGCTCTGAAAGGGCACATCTCCTGGGAGAAGATGGTACACTTTCGAGGATAAGAAAGCAGAGAGCCTCAAGCAGGCTTCAGGGGTCCTCTGAGCTGAGGAGGGCAGAACAAACCCTTCCACGTGGTTGTGCAAAGGTCTGACCACTGACCCACAAACATAAACCCTGAGCATGCGCTCGGGACTTGATGTGGAGGGAGACTGGCTTTAGAGAATTTCGAGTCTGGAATTCTGCAAGGGAAGTGGGGAGAAGGTTTTGCAAAGTAAAGAGAGTCTAGAAAGTTCTGAACGTAAGTATGCAGACCCAGTTTGCTGGGCTGCAGAGGTGGCTTTGGAGGATGGGGGGTGGGGTAAGAGAGTGGGTGTCCATCAGGCCATCTCTGAGTGACTGCACAGTGCATGGGGCACAGTCAGTAGGCCTGCCTGACTGGGGTCAGGGGGTAGAGGTGGGGCACACAGGGCAGGACATGAACGGGGAGCTGCTTGTCGGGGGAGGGACCCTTTGGACAGAAGGCCGTAAGGCATTTACGGAAAACTTCCCATCTGACGAGGGAGCCACAGGCGCTCTGCAAAGTTCTCAGAAGCAATGTCATCTGAGTTAACGTCTGTGAAAGAGTGTGGCTTGTGCGCTGGGAGTGGCGTACACTGAGGAAGATAATGGAAGGGTGGTAGGGACAGGTATATATAAAGCCAGACTAAGAGGTGTGGCAGCGGGAACAGAACGCTTGGAGAGCGTTGTAAGCTCATTTTAGGGCACAGTGGGTGAGGGCAGGAACCAGGAGCCAACACCACCTGGAGGGTGCCACCGCGGTGAGCAGCCCCATCTCGTCTGGCCACCCTAACGGCCATGTGCCCTGAGCTCTGTCCTGTACCTTAAAGTTCTTCTGGGATTCGGGAGTCGGGCTTTCCAGGTCGATGAGTTTCTTGAGGTCCTCCTCAATGGTGGACTTGGAGGCTGCCTTGGGGGACGCCCGGAGGTCCCTGGTTGAGGCACGCAGCCTGGTGTGGGCCATCTCGTTGCCGTCACTCTGATGGCGCCTGGAAAGGAAGGGAAGAGATGGGAGAAACCAAGCAGAGGAGGGTAAGGCCACAGTGGACCTTGAGACTGTAAGTCAGGAGAGACATTTAACTAAAGGAGAGCAAAGGACAATCTGCTCAGATAAGTGCTTGTGAAAGAAACACAACCAACGGGAAGCACAAAATAAAAATCTGATGGATAAACTGCTCTTCTACAGGAAGCTACTAGCTCCACTAAAGCCAAAATTAGCAAGACTTATTAGTAAGGCCACAGGCTACGAATCCCAAATGTAACATTTGTACAAACACAAACAACATAATTGAATGAATCATTTAGAATTTTGTTCCCCCTGTCCTACTTTGTCAAAAAGTTCTTTATATTCAGGGTAGTTCCTCTCTAATACTCCCTCTGGTGGCTCCTGAGTTAAAAATTCCACGGGAAGGCTGTGATTAGTACCAACGGGACAGTGTCGTTCTAGTGCCAGAGGGTCAATTATTCTGGTTTATTTTCCAGACATAGTCCTTCCTATGAGAGCTAAGATTCTCAAATCAATGTTTTGTCACACAACTTATTTAAGGAATGAAGCAAAGAAATAATTTAAGACAAGTTTTAGGAGGGAAAAAAAAAAAATCTCTTGACCAAACCCCAGCCGGCCTCCTCTGTGGTAGGAAATTGCCTCAACCTTTTCTGTTCTCTGTCCTGTTAAAAGCAAACCACCCAGCAAGGGAAGCAAAAGAATTCTTACTTTCTCGTGTCCATAAATCCCACGGAGTTTATGGTTCCTTCGGGTTTCTTCCACCCAATCAGGTACTTGCTGGTCGCGCCCTGGCGAGGGTAGAAGGTCCTGGGGCCGGACGAAGAGGAGGAGGAGGAGGAGGGGGGGAAGGAAGGTGCGAGCTGCGAGGTGGCAGGATGGAGTTCTTCCTTCGGGGAACTTCTGGCGCTGGTGAACACCACCGGGCTGGCAGAGTGTCGAGAGCTCATGGTACTGAGGAGAAGCGTGACAAAGACAAAAGGACCCCGGTGTGCACGTGTGCATTCCGGGGTCCACACGGCGGCTATCAAAGTGTCGTGCAGGACAGGGGGTACAGCCAGGTTAAAGAACAAGTTCTGTTTCATGAAATATTAATGGGACTGGCTGGCTAGGCTTTCTTGTTTTCTCGCTGTAATTTAAACACCTGCTGTAAAAATGAAACGTGGTCACTGGGGCTTAGTCTGCACTTTAAGTTAAAAGGTAAAAAGAGCTGAGACTGTCAGGGATGCTTTGAAACATGCTGGCACGCTGGAGATTTTTTATGGGGCTCTAGGAGAGGCAAGGAACAGAAGAATTGGCAACAGAAGGTCTGGCCATCTCAGTGGCTATCTGCCTTGCCTTTCTCAGAACCAGGGGTCATGGTGATGCCCCCCAGGTCTGAGCTGGATCAGCATACAGTTCTCCAAACACACACATCCAAGGCCAAAGGGGGACACGGACGTCTCCTTCCCCATGGCATCTGGCAGTAAGATGGACTCTCCTAAAAAGCCGTTCAGTGGAATGAAAATGGGCCACTATCCAATGTACAAATATCAACTCAAAATGGATTAAAGACCTGAACGTAAGCCCTGAAACCATAAAACTCCTAGAGGAAAGCACAGGGGGAAGCTCATTGACATCGATCTTGGCAATGATGTCTCTGAATTTGACACCAAAAGTAAAGGCAACAAAGGCAAAAATAAACAAGTGGGACTATGTTAAATTAAAAAGCAGTACAGCAAAGGAAACCATGAATAAAATGAAAAGGCAACCTAGTGAAGAAGAAAATACTTGCAGATCATACATCTGATAAGGGCAGAATACCCAGAATATATAAAGAACTCATACAACTCAACAGAAAAAAATCTGATTAAAAAATGGGCAAAGAATCTCAATAAATAATTTTCCAAAGAAGGCATACAGATGGCTAACAGGTACATGAAAAGATGCTCAACCTCACTAATTATCTGGGAAATGCAAATCAAAACCACAATGAAATATCACTCACACCTGTTAGAATGGCTCTTATGAAAAAGACAAAAAATAACAGGTGTTGATAAGGATGTGGAGAAAAGGGACCCCTTATACACCATTGGTGGGAATGTAATTTGGTGCAGCCACCATGGAAAACAGTAATAAGGTTCCTCAGAAAATTAAAAACAGAACTACCATATCATCTAGAAATTCCACTTCTGGGTTTTATCTACAGAAAGTGAAAATGCTAACTTGAAAGTATCTACACTCCCACATTCACTGCAGTATTAGGTACAATAGCCAAGCCATGGAAACAACCTAAGCATCCACTGATGGATGAATGGATAAAGAAAGTGTGGTATACACATAAAATGAAATATTATACAGCCATAAAAAGAAGGAAATTCTGCCATTTGCAACAATATAAATGGACCTCGAGAACATTACACTAATTGAAATGGGTCAGACAAATACTATATAATCTATTTATGTATGCCATCTAAAAAGAAAAACGAAGCTCATAGATCCAGAGAACAGACTGGTGGTGGCCACGGGTGGGGGGCAGAGGACAGGGAAACTGGGGAAGAGGGTCAAAAGGTACAAACGTCCACATATGAGTCCTGGGGATGTGATGTACAGCACGCTGACCAAATATAAAAACACAAAGCTGGTCATCATCCATGTATTTTAAACTTTGGTTCAAGATTACAAAACTGAACTCTACAGGACTCAAGGAGAAGGCTACTCATCACATATTAAAACTCAGGATTTTTAAAACTGGGGCTGAGAGTTCAGGAGTCTACAACGCTGGAGGCCCTTCGATGGCAGAATTTCCACACGTCCCTCCCCGGGATCTCACAGGACCCGAGTCCACACCACGTGAGCCCTGCCGAGTCCTCCAGTGTCGGCTGAGACCAGAGACGCGGGCTCTTACCACAGACGACTTGGCACCGAAGGTTTAGCTACCAGGACGCGGTCTCACAGCATTTGTCAGCAGCACTTTGTTTGTCAGAAACCAATGGTCCTGATCTGAATAAACTATGGACTTGACTTAATAATGACGCATTAGCTACGACAAATGTACCACAGACGACGGGTGGGGGGTACACGGGACGTCTCTGCACCGTCCTTGTAACTTTTCTGCCAGTCAAAAACTAGTCTAAAATAAAAACGTTTTTTATTAAGAAAAAACTAAGGGGATGAACAAAACGAAAATCAAAAACCACTGAAATCTTAGTGGTGCTGAGAACACGCACAGATGAAAGTCAGTCTTGAACCCCCATCTGCAACCTTACCTAAGAATCCATTCCCGCTGGCTTGCATATTTAAGTGTAGATCTAAAGATTCTGGACCATACCATGAAGAACATCTTTATGACAGAGGCAGAGGTTTCTTTAAGAGAAGCATAAAAGAAAGGTCTGAACCCCACTGAAAGTAAGAACTTCTATTCCTCAAAAGACACAGAGAAGCAGAATATGTGTAAAACATGTACCCAACAATGGGCTCCAATCCAGAATAAGAACTCCTGAAACTCAACCAGACAGACCACCATACAGATCAAATGAGCAAAGATCTGAAAAGGAATTTCACAACCGAGGGTATTAATAAATAAACATTAATGCTTAACATTATCAGTTATCAGGAAAATGCAAATTGAAGTCAAAAGAAGAACCAGTACATACCCAAGAGAATGACTAAAATTACAAAGACTTACAATGTCAAATGCTAGAAAGGATGTGAAGCGACCAGAACTCTCCTACACTGATGTGTTACCTGTCATCATCTTGAGGCAAACTTGTTCACATTCTCTGCTGAAGTTGAATGTATGTGTACTGAAGGACATAGCAACCCCACTGCTAGGTATATGCCCACCAGATGTGTATGGGTACCAAAGGACATGTTCAAGAATCTGCAATATCCCCAAACTGAAAACACTCCAAATGCTCCACAGTAGAATGGATGCATGAGTTGCTTTATGTTCTCAAAATGTAAATATAATACATCCATGAAAATAAACTAATGCTACTTGCGACACATGGATGAATCTCACCAACGTAATGTTGACTTAAAGACACCAGACACAGAACAAAACATATGGTACGACTCTATTTACATAAAGAAAAATAGGCAAAATGTGTGTGATTTTAGGATTCAAGATTGTTTACACCTTGGGGTGTAACCCTGGGGAGGAGGTGGGAATGACGGGGGAAGACAAGTGGGAGGAGGGGTGTCTGGATGTTGGTTCTATTCCAGTGCTTGATTTGGGTGATGATTACACGGGTATGTTCATTTCATGAAAATTCACGCTGATGGACAGCATGACCTGAGCCTCTTTCTCTACACGTGTTACACTTCAATGAGAACACACCCACAAAAGTAAATCAAAAGTAGATGACCTGAAAGGAGAAGGCCCTATCAGTCCATGAGGCTCTGCCACAGATCGGAGGGAACAGGGCATGGAACAAAGGTCATCTGCAAAGTTCTCCACACTAAGTGGGCCTTACTGCCACAGAGCAAACATAAAATCTTTATTTTTGTAATTAAGGAGGAGGCACCAGGCTCAAACTTCACAAAAAATATGATAAAAAGAAACAACGAGTCATATTCTGATCACTCTAACAGTTTTCTTTTTCCCAGAGACTTTTGTAGTTAGAGGGGAAGGGGAAGAAAAAAAAAATCCCTCACAAGACCTCAAAGGGCAACATAAATTTAAAGGCCATGTAATCGCATTTAGTTTTTACCTCTTGCTAACAAATATCCCATTTGTTTGCTTTTACAATGAAGAAAAGGGATGCAGAACTCTTCCATAAATGCCATACGTTAAATCAATAACAAAATAGTAGGTGTCTGTTATGGAAAACACACTAAAAGTAGAAAGATGAACCAGAAGGAAAAGGAATCGGGAAGGACATAAAGACAGAGGCAGACAGGCTCCGACTGCGTCCACCAGAGACAGAGCAGCACCCAGTAACTCGGGAAGCACCAGTCGGAGCTTTCTAAGCACTAAGAGTGGACGGAGCCTTAGCGGTCATTTGCCACAATGTGACAGGCTTGCGGCTGTTTATTGCTCACTTAGGGACAAGAGCTTATGTCTGGCTTGTAGACTTGCCCCACCTGATACCTCCCTCATACACACTTAGAACACAGATGTGGGGGTGTCCCCACTCATCCGTGGTTATGGTCTGAAGCAGATTCCCAACAAGTGCAAAACAGTACATCAGGGTCCAACATGCACACCTTCGTCTTGGAAAATCATGGGCTTGTTTTCCCTGCGATTAGTACCCACCAGCAAGTGCAAGTGTTTGTGAATTACTAGCACTGGTGCATGTGAAGGCATGTTTTATGTTAAAGGACAGACTGCAGGGCCCGACCCCAGAGATTCTGATTGGGTAACTTGGTGGACACACAGGAATCTGCACTCTGACTCGTTCCCAGCTGATGCCGGGGTCCTTAACTCATAAGCTGAGAACACTACACCAGACATGCCTTTGAAATGCCTGTAGTTTCCATTTCTCAGCAACAAGTATCTTGATGTGATGGCATGGGGATTCAGAACGCTGGGGCTTTCAAAGACTAAATGGTCAAAATAGAAATAATTTGCCATGAGAATAAAACATAAATTCCATGGTCCATTAATTTATAAATCATTTCTCCATGTTTTACAAAATAGCTATGCTGGTTTCAGCCATAATGTCTGGCCTGCGTGAAAAGGGAAGTCATAGAAAAGGCTTGGAGACCTCAAAGAGAGAGCAACATAGACGGCATATACAGTTTCTGGAGCTCTTTGCTTCCTGTATGAATTCAATTAGTACCATTTCCCTGGGAGGCCTTCAGTAAGTTTTTGTACTAGATTATAAACTCTTTGAAGGCAGAGATGTTTGTGTATCTAACAATGCCAGAATACAGTGGACTGCCAGTAAAATAGCTGTTGGACAAAGGGTTTCTCTTTAGCACGTGCGGAGCTATCTGTTTAACTTATCTTATTGATAGTCTGTCTCCCCCGCTTAACTGTAAGCCCCACAAGGGCTGATCTTTTTCTCCTTCACTGCTCTATTCTCCACGCCCACCACAGTCGCTGGACATTGGAGGCATTCAATATTTGATGAAACAGTCAAATGCATTAGCTATTCATTTTAAATGTAAGAGAGGGTTATGTGTGAAGACAGTTTTACTCAGGCTATATTTAAAAGTAGGTGTTGCTTTATTTTTATTGCAAGAAATAATTAAATCTACAGATTATGCTTCTAAGTGTATTCTTAAAAGGATAATTGCTTAAATAAGACCATAGACCCCGATTATTGGTTTTATCTGTGAACATGATGGCTGGCACTAGCTCCCAGGTGTGAAATAACAGCACACTTTATTCACTAATGGTTATAATCAAGACAGCCCTACTTAACAATTGATTAGATTTGGGAATAAAAGTGAAAGTAAAAACAAATGAATAATTCATTGGCAGTTCTTCCTTCTTTAATGTATACAATTCACAGCATGAAACAAGGTAAGACTTTGGTACACTTGGCCTCTAATTCCAAGTAGGTACATGAAGATCACCTGGGAGCTTTCAAAACACACATTCTTGCGCTCCAATCCCAGCGATTTTAATTTGATAGAGCTGGGGTGGTGCCTGGGTTATGTATTTTTGCAGAATCTCCCCCAAGTGTGCATACAGATTGAGAATTGCTCGAGTCACTTGAATTATTCATACTGTTACGACTTCATCAAACTCCAACTTCTTATCGTCAAGATCAAGAAGGTGAAGCCATGGGGCGCCTGGGTGGCTCAGTTGGTCAAGTGTCTACCTTCTGCTCAGGTCACAATCCCAGGGTCTTGGGATCAAGTCCTGCGTCGGGCTCCTTGCTCATCGGGGAGTCTGCTTCTCCCTCTGCCCCTCCCCCTGCACATGCTCTTTCTCTCCCTCTCTCAAAGTAAATAAAAATCTTAAAAAAAAAAAAGGTGAAAAGGGGAAGCCACTGGGGCAGTGTTTCTCCAGCCATGGACTGTGGCCACCTGCAGGGATTGATATAAATGGAAGACTCCTTGGCTTATATCAGATCTTCGAGAGCCCCAGCAATCGGGGGGAATCCCCAAAGATTCCCATGTCCCTAAGAGTTTTAGGAACTACTGTGTTAGCCTCTCACCTACCCCCCGCCCCCACTCTAAAATGGGTGGGCTCCTCCTTCCTTTGTAGCCCCGTCCCTAGGCCCTGCTGGTGGCCTCAAAGCTGCCTGACCGGCTGGCCTCAAACCTCCTGGGGGGACGCTGGCCCTGAGTGTCTCTGAGGCAGCTTTAATTACAAAACAACTACGACGAAGCCATCAGCTCACTTTTACAGGGGGAACCATGTGGCTGCACTGTTTCATTATCCCGGAGATTTCGTATTAATTCAATACGCTGCAATCCGGTGGTACCCGGGGCAAATTAGATCTCTCCGCGGGAGGTGCGGAGGAAGGTAATGAGCGAGTGAGATGGAACAATAAGAGAACAGCAATCGATATGATAGGACACGACAAATACACACCCGTGACTTTTCTCATTGTATCAGAAGTGAGTTTAACTGAGTATGGTCAAACTGAGCCATCCGGTTGGAGGGCTCCCGGACGCCACCCGAAGGGGCCTCCAGCTTTACTTTACATACAAACTATAGGGTGTTTCCCTTTCCTAAAAACAGACCAGCTTTCATTTGTCTGGTCGTTCCAGGACGTGAATTTTGAAAAGGAAGAAAAACACACGGACACGCAGACACACGCACACGTGCTACCTCCCACAAAAAGAAAGGGGGCCATGGGTAACTCGACACGTGGGGCAGTCTGTCCAGACTTCTCGTCTCAGCCCAGTGAAAACCAAGTGCCCCGCAAGCTGGTGACTTCACCTTCCCAGCTGTGCTCAAACCTCCCAGGAGAGGATGCTGGACGACCAACCTGCTAGTGACGGCAGGTGCCGCGTCATGGAGGAGGGGCTACCGTTGCCTGTGGACCCTGCAAAGGGACGACCCATGGAGGATGAAACAGCCTGAGTGTCAGGAGCGCTCTGAGGGCCGGGGGAGCCGTCCTGCACGTCTGGACTGTCACCGAGGCCACTGCCTCCTGGGTCTGCTCTCCAGGCGTGACTCAGAGGGACAGATTTTAGACAGGCTGGGTCTGCTAAGGATGATATTTTCAGGAGGGGGAGAGCAGCAATTAGTCACTTATCTAATGGCTACGACAAAATCTGCGTGGAGGCTGAATGCTGGCCAAACACCAAGGGGAGGGGATCGGGTTTCCTGTGATTACTTGTACAAATAACAAATACTTAAGCCGCTCGGTGACAGATAATATGGAGGATATGATTAGGGAGAACTCCTGCTCCTGCCATGTTCAACACTAGCTGATTCCATCCAATACTGGGCTCCACAATTTAGGAGGGCTTCAGGAAAAGCCTCATTCTAAAGGGTTGGGGAAAAATGAAATAGGAATGGTTAAACTGGCAAAGGGGATATCCAAGTAATTATGGTAAAGAAAACTGTTCACCTAGACCATGAGATACTTACTTACAGGATGAGCCCTGAGTGCTATACGTAAGTGATGAATCACTGAATTCTTCTTCTGAAGCCAATATTGCCCTAGGTTAACTAACTAGAATTCAAATTAAAAAACAAATAACACGAGATATTTAATAAGTCCAAGGGCACGCTGATATATAAAGTGTAGGGAAATGGGTGGCTAGGCATACACAGTAGAAGGGGCTTCAGTGGTCACAGTGGACCGCAAGCTGAACAAGTCTGCAATGCTGAGCTAGATACAAGGGAGCTAACAAGAGAACCACGAATATTATCGTTTTTTAAGCACAGCTGAGAAGAATGTCACATTCAGGTTTGGCATCTAGAAGGACAAAGGAAAAGCAGGAAGCTTGAGAAGGAAAAAATGTAATTGTAGAATGAGACACATAAAGGACAATTACAGGACCTGTGGGAGATCTATGTTTGTTGAAGGAAAATAGCAAGATAAACCTCATTAAGGTGTGTGATGGAGAGCTTAAAAAGAAAATGCCAAAAGCCTTTCGTCTCAAAAGAACATTTACAGTTTGCAATATACTTGATAACCGTTTCTTATCCTCCCAAACATAGAAAAACAACCATTTGGTTAAATAGGCCAGGTATTATTTGATCCCAGATAAGGGACACGTGTGGTAAAATGCCTGGGCCTGCCAGAGGGCTGGTCAGTGGCAGAGCCGGACCTGCACCTCTGTCTCGGGTGCAAACCTACTTTCCCTCCATTGCCCTCTTGACTTGCCTGGGGGTTGAGGGCTGTTATAAAATTTCTTAAATATATATACATTTTGCACATGGTTTCTTGTTGATGTCTGTAATTTTTATAATCTTAGCCTTCAAAAATCTTAATGTTTAGAAAAAACTCAGAGAAACCATTTAGTCTCTCTTAACTGTGCATTTAAGCTGCAGTGAGAGGAATTTCAGATCGGCAGACACAGGATGGAGGTCTGAAGGGGAGAGGACGCAATGAGCATGGGAATTGCTCAGAGACGACTCGGACTCTGTTTGGGATTATCTTCCCTCTCCCTGCTTTTGAGGCAGCGGGACAAGTTCTCATCCTGGTAGGATGATTTCAATTGGACAAGGGATGGACTGTTCCTTCAGAATTCCTTTGGCCTTATGATTGAATGGCATTTGGAGAATTTGGGCTGTCCCTATTGACTGGATGAACGAACTAGCTGCATCACAGAACAGAGCAGTGATAAACTTTGTGGCAGTGAGCGCCCCATCAAGCAATCTGACGTCTGTGGCTTGACAGAGGTCTCATTTTCTCAGTGTTCCCTTGAAATTTCAACCACAGTGGTTCTATTTCCTAGTCTTTGAGGTTAGCTGAACAGCGCTGTATTCTAGATAAAATTATCACCACTGCCATAAACTGAAAGAAATGGGGCACAATAGCTTACCCCAGATCACCTAGAGTTCTGCTAGGTAAAAGCAAAATACAATATAATCCTGAATGTCCACTGTGTGTCAGACCAAAGAAGAAATGACAAATGAAAATGACCCACAGACATAAGACAAGCAGAGCCAACCACATGTTAAAGATAAGTTCGGGGTTTATCATTTCAGAGGCTGCACATTCAAACTCTGAGTTAGCCCATAAAGCTTAGAAAAATAATATTCTCACCTTAAGAAAAAAGCATAGATGAGAGGCAATTCATTGTTAGCAATTAAAAAAATTCCAGGCAGGAGAGATTTGAGAGAGAAATGTTAGCAGAATAAATACAATAATTTCTAAACAAAGAAGGCATATTTCTCTCATGCACCGGATGCCAAAGAGGGCAAAGAACGAAAGGCAAACACGCCAGCTCTGACGCAGACACACGGCACACGGACGGTCCAGCGTGCTCCAGGAGCCCGAGGCACGTCTTGATGGTCAATGTAAACTCAACCTAAGAAGTCCTTCTTTTACCTCTACTCTTGAGAAACATACAGCTTTCCTAGCGTGACTAGTGAACTTTAAGTCAACCAGAAAAAGCACCGTCATGAAATTGAACTGTACTGATGACCATGGGCAGGCATCAACCCTTTTAGTGAATGTCAGACACTGACCAACTGACATCCAGGTATTGACTGATACTTGCATGTAAGCTATTAAAAAAGTTCTTCCCGGTTGTATTTTGCAGATGTAACAAATCTTACATAGAGAGGACTTTACTCAACGTTCATGCTGTACTGGGACTTTTGTATACTCTCACCCATATACCCATACATAAAAGCAGCACCGCTCTGTGCAAACACAGACACTTCTCTACAATAAGCTTTGAGATATAGTCGTAGTTGGGAGTGGAGGATTTCTGTTAGTTTTGAATTGGATTATTGGTGGGGGGCCTGAGGAGTCATCAGGCAAAAGGTGGGAACTTTAAGGAACAAGTTATTCCTATCTGCCAACCACGACATCCTGAGCACTACCCACTATGCTCACGGTGGCACACCGTATGCAGAGGTGCTCAGGATGAACAGTGGATGAGAAATCCTCTAGTGCCAGACATTAGGGGAAAGGACATCATCGCGTGGGTGGGAACACCTTGGCCACCAAGCTCCGAGGGGCTACAGACATTAGGAGGAAGTGGCAGGACAGCTGGCACATGAGAGGGGCTGGGGAAGCCAGGACCCCCGAACAGGCCAGGTCAAGACGTTACAGAAGAAATGTGGATTTGCACCTACAAAGTGGGGTTTTCAGCTTTATACGTGTGCTCCTGAATCTAGTTCTGAAGTCAGCAGTACCGCTGGTTATGTGGGATGAGAGCACCGTATGCTAAGGGGTCTTTGTCACCACACAAACCAGCACTGCCTACCGCCCAGGCCAGAACTCTAAGAAAAAGAAGAGCCTAGCTAGTAAGAGTCTTTAACTTTTACTTTTATTTTTTTAAAGCAGGCTCCATGCTGGTCCTGGAACCCAGCGTGGGGCTTGAACCCATGATGCTGAGATCAAGACCTGAGCTGAGATCAACGGTTGGATGCTTAACCGGCTGAGCCACCCACAGTACCCCTGGTAAGAGTGTTTTAAAACTGGAATGGTCTTCATCTCTCCTATGGCCACCATAAACCATTTTATTTTTACTTTTTAGAGTAGTTTAAGACCTGAAAATGAAACAGCCATTGCAAAAATAAATAAATAAAAATCTCTCCCTAAATTTCCAAACTTCATAGAAAAAACATATATATTGTAGGGAGCAACACTTCAGAGCCATTAATAGACTTTTTAACTGTAGAGAGTTATCAGTGTGTGTGGCTTCTCTTAATGATATGCGAAGAGAACAAGCCTGTGTAATTACCAACTTACATTAACGCAGTTCTCCTGGGGCGCCACAAAAAACCTGCATGATCATCCACAGGGAGACTGGACGACAGAGGGGTAGGAACACAGCCCAGCCAGAAATACGCGGTGGAACTTAATCACTGTAATTTAGATTTTGTCACCAAGTCCCAGGTACGAGCTCTGTTCTGCACTGTCAAGAGATCTGCACATTAATTGCTATTCCTGTCTTCTGAGGACACGCACACTCTAATTTGCAGTGATTTTGGTTTCTCCAGCACTATGCATTTGGTGGCTAAGTCCCTCTTTCCTCCAGAGAAGGAAGTCTGCTGATGCTCTGATTATCCAGCTCACTCTGCCAAGATCAACAGACTGAAGGCACAAAGCACCCCTGCTTACCAGAGTCTAGCAATGACTGTGACTCAACCTATCAGCGGGTGGGAGGCCCTGCCACCCTCCCTGAAAGGCCACATTCTTCTCTACGAAGTTTGACTTTCAACAGAAGAGTTATTTCCAAATGATGATTTCAATGATTTCTGCATGGTCAGTTTGAAGCAGAAAATTTAGATAATCCGTGGAGGCTGTAGGCAGCTCCAGTCAGCACATTCAGATAATGCAAGCCCAGGTGCCTACCTTTCACGGGGGGAACTTTGGACCCCTGGGATTTGTTAGATGGCACAGCTAACATCTTGTGCTTTGGCTTCAGAGCCCAGCCCTTGTCAACCTTACTCCATGGGGTTGCTATTCCAGACAAGACCTCCATAACCTGACTTTCCTCTGCCATGAAATCAGACCAGAAATATATATCCCCAAATGGAATATCACATTTTTTAGGACTTTATTTAATTGAGAGAGTGAGTGTGAGAGAGAGAGAGAGCGTGCATGTGTGCACAAGCCAGGAAGAGGCAGACGAAGAAGCAGACTCCCCGCTGAGCAGGGAGCCCGATGTGGGGCTTGATCCCAGGACACTGAGATCGTGACCCGAGCCAAAAGCAGACACTTAACTGACTCAGCCACCCAGGTGTCCCTGGAATATCATTCTTAAAAAGACAGCCTCCTTTCAAAATAAGTGAACACCAAAAAGACAGGAGTCGAGCTAAACCTAGAAACCACACAGAAACTATTCGGAACTGAAAAACTGTCTGAGTGAGGGCACAGGATTAGGCAAGGAGATGGCGAGGCATGCCCCAAACAGCAAGTGATTGTCGTCATTCTCCGTCATGTGACTATAGATCTATGTTACAGGATTATGGTATTTGATGCTCAGCTTTCTGGTTTACTTTCCCAAAAACGTCCCTATCTGAATCAAACACTCTATTTTCTGAATGTGGAAAAGTAACTGGATGCCTGGTACTCAAGAATACAGGGGTGACTTTCCCAATCTCCTTTTTTGCTTGGGGGTCACGTGGTTTCTAGATGGGCAAGGTGGTAGTGGTAAACAGAAGTAAGACCTGTGAGATGCTTCAAACGTGGACCTGGTGTTTTCAGACGGGAAGCTCAAGAACCTCATCAATAACAATACAGACACAATGAGAGAACTGAATATTTAACTGACCAAGTTAAACAAACCCAAATTACCCAGAGGACATCCTCTGTCATTCAGATTATCTGGGGTTTACTGACAGTTTATATGCCTAGATTCCCATCAGAGAAGTAAAACTCAATTCAGTGTCTCTGCTCCTTTTCTTCAGGGCACAATAATAAAGGAAGCCCAGGAGATAGCAGGTTAGGTGCTGTCAGGCAAATTGATCAATGACTGACAACAACAGAGGCAGAAGGAGAAACCACCACAGACATTAATAGGCCCCAAAACATAGTGGTGGAATAGTTCCTCCTTAACAAGGCAGAATCCTGTCATACTTTGGATTTCGGGCTCAAATCCAAAAGAGGAAATGAAAAATGGTATTTCTTTTGCCCACCAGAGATTGGAAAATGTGCACTTTCTTATTCAGAAAGGTAGATGGGATGTCTGATTTTAGCTATACTTCTCTACTGGACTCCCCCCACCCCACCCCCCAATCAACACATCCACTGTCAGGAGGCAATTCCTGAAAAAGAATCACAATGCGAACACTGGCTGAGTGATGTTCTCTGACAGAGAGGCATGTGGAGGACTGTCCGGCATCATAAATAATGCCAATTTAGTCTTAGAAAAGACCCCTTTCTTTTAAAAATATGCTCAAGATTTCCTTTCAGCGTCTTTAAAAGACTGTTTCATTCTCTATCACTTCCTGAAAGCCAGAATTCTAAAAGTCTTCTCTGATTCTGGTACAGAAGGAAGTTTTTACATCAAACACAACTGCATGAAGACTAAATCTGCGAACTTTTCTCTTTTCTTTTGCAGTTTAAGATAACGCATTAGGATCGCAGGAATCAAGTATCTGGTGGCGGACAGAAGGCAAACGTCTAAAGAGCAGCCCCCGCCTGGAAACCCCCTTTCTGTACACTGGTGGCCACAGGCAGGTGGGTGGAGGCTGGCAGTGGGACTCAGCACCGGGCTGGGCCTGGCGGCGGAGGCCCGGGGAGGGCAGTTACCTCGTGTGGGACGCAGCGTCGTTTATACTGAAAGTGCTGTTCTCCCTGGTCAGGGGGTTTGAGCCGGCCTGGCTCTTGCTGTGGATATCCAGGCTCAGGGAGGATTCTGCCTTCCGGTCCATGCCGAGGCTCTCTGGCTCTAAAGTCCGATCTGCCATGGAGATCACTTCGCTGGAGCTGTGCCACAGGGGGGCCACTTTCTCCTTGCCTGGCCCCGAGCGAGGGGACGACGTGGCGGCCCCCAGGGAGGCCGTGCTGCCGTGGCTGGGGCCGTAGGAGGTGGTGTCGATGCCGCTGTCGGCAGAGGTGCCTTGCAGATAGTTGTAGCTGTTGAGCTCAGACTCGGTGCGGTCCCCGTCATACCACTTCTCGTCGCTGTGGGCGCTCGACGCGTTGCTGGAGAGGGTATTGCTGCTGGAGTGGCTCGAGTAGTGGCTATCGGACTGCAAGGGAAGCGAGAGTGACTTAAGCGCTAGGAACGCTAGGGAGAAGGACCCCCTGGCACGGGTCTGGTTATGGGATTCTCACGGCACAAAAATTCCAGTGATAACCAACCAAAGACAGGAGGTGCCTGGAAAAACCCATTTGGAGTATTCCTGGCAAAGAGCGCTAGAGACAGGTTTTTTTTAGAATCCGGTTTTCATTCACTTGGGCTAAAATATCAAGAGCACTGAGATCGCCTTAATCAGAAAGCGTGCCAGATTCCAAAAGTCCTACCACTCGGGAGTCGATGTAAGGCAGAATATAAGACTTATTCCTAAAGAGATCGCCTTTCCCCTCCGCAACTGGCAGCTCTTTAGAAGACAGCTTTCTAAGGGGTGCTTAGAAGGCAAATTTATGCAAAAGTGCCAAGACAATTCAATGGGGGGAAATCATGGTGTGAGGACAACCGGATATCTCCATGCAAAAGAAAAAAAAATGAAGCTGGATCCTTACCACACAGAAAAATAAACTCAAAAAGATCAAAGGCCTAAATGTATGAGCTAAAACTACCAGACTCTTAGAAGAAAATGTAAGTATACATCTTCATGACCTATTTATGCAGTGGTTTCTTGGATATGACACCCAAAGCACAAAAGATAAAAGAGAAAATAAACTGGATTTCATCAAAACTAAAAACTTCTGTGCTTCAGGAAACCTAATTTAAAAATGGGCAAAGGATTTGAATAGACATTTCTCCTAAGACAGCATCAAATGGCCAATACACACATAAAAAGATGCTCAGTATCTTCAGTCTCTAAAGAAGTGCAAAACAACACCACAGTGAGACAACACTTCACACACCAGGAAGGCTGTACCCAAAAAGGCAGACAGTAATGATGGTTGGCACTGTTGGTGGGAATGTAAAATGGGACAGCTGCTGTGGGAAAACAATTACAATTCCATTCTCAGTATCTACTGAAGAGAGATGAAAACATGTTCATGAAAAACCTAAATGAATATTTACAGCAGCATTACTCATAATAGCCAAAATGCAGAAACAACCCAAATGTCCATCACCTGATGAATGGATTAGAAAATGTGGTATATCCATTCAATGGGATATTATTCAGTCACAGAAAGAAACAAAGTACAAATACATGCTGTAACACAGATGAGCCTTAAGAATGTTATGATGAGCGAAAGAAGCCAGCCACAAAAGGCCACACAGTGTATGATTCCATTCATATGAAATGTCTAGAATAGGCACACCTACAGAGACAGAAAGTGGATGAGCGGTGGTCAAGGGCTTGGAGGGAATGGAAGAGCCAGCGTGACTGTCTAAGGATACAGGATATCAGGGCGCCTGGATGGCTCAGTTGTTAAGCGTCTGCCTTCTGCTCAGGTCATGATCCCGGGGTCTTGGGATCGAGCCCCAAATCGGGTTCCTTGATCAACGGGAAGCCTGCTTCTCTCTCTCCCACTCCCCCTGCCTGCGTTCCCTCTCTCGCTGTGTCTCTGTCAAATAAATAAATAAAATCATTTTAAAAAAAGGATATGGGATCTCTTTTTTGGGGTGATAACAGTGTTCTGCAGTTAAGATTGTGGTGATGGTTGCACAACGCCGTGAATATACTAAAACCCGCTGGAGTTGTATACTTCAAATGGGTGAATATTATGGTATGGGAATTATCTCAATTAAAATGTGTACAGAACCCTTTTCACACAGTGGCTAGAATGTTCTAGAGTTTACCGAAGAAGTAAGATTTCAAAAGATATCTGAATAATCTTTTAAATTAGGTGGGAGACAGCAAGTCCAGATACCTGGTAGAGACTGAGTGAAAAGAGGAGAAAAGGAACTACACGTGTGTGCGCGTAGTACTTGAGGAAGGGACACACTCTTCACCAGCTAGGGGAAGGAGCCGGAGGATGACACAAAAATTTCACTTTGAAGTGAAAGATTTCTTCTTAAACAAGAACCAATCAACCCGTTACTTTACAGGTGTCGCTCTAGTTTGTTTGCAACACCATTTATGTTACAAGGCCTTCGTTTATTTGTAATGTTTGCAGGGCAGAACTTCCCTAGCTCTGGATCTGTGCTGTGGGTTTTGGTGGCTCCTCGCCATGTGCAGCTACGGAGCACTTTGAATGTGGCTAGTCCAAACTGAGATGTGCTGAAGGTGTAAACTACATAACGGATTTCTACCGGAACGTGATAGGAACCACATTAGTAATTTTAAACTTTATAGTAGCCACATTTAAAAAAGTAAAAAGAAACAGGTAAAATTAATTTTAAGCATATATTTAATGTAACCCAATCTATTCAAAATATTACTTCACTGTGTCATAATATAAAGGTGTTAATGAAAGAAGGGAACCTGACAGATCGGGTAATTTATCACTTACAAGTAGAACTATGACCACATCACAGTTCTTCAGTAAATCTCTCCCCACACAGCCTACTGCAGGGTGCTTCCCCATGGGCGTGCGCTCTGTTTCTTTAGCTTCCTCCTATTCATTTTACTAGAGCACAATTTACATGAGCAAAATCTCTGATTCTTCATTCTACCCATAAGTGGTCAGGAATTATGTAGAGGTGTGGCATAACAAAAATATGCGTAGCTATGCAAGATAAGAGAAGCAGGAAGGACAGTTGTCAGGCAGCTGTCTGTCCCCTGGACTGAGGCTCCAACCACATCCCATGCTTGCCATTGTGTAAGCAAATAAAATCCACATTTAGCACATTTCTGTTCCCAACATTTTAGGATCGTTTGAGATCGCACCATGTGGCCTTCCATCCAGTTCTGTGGGATGGCAGGTGCATATCACGGAGGAATTTGAGTTTATCTGAAAGCAACCGTCGGGCCACTGGCAATAGAAATTCCAGGGCCAGAGCAGTAAATGCCTGCCTCCCACCAGGATGACTTCTTTGACCACATGGAACAAAAAGCAAAGCATGCCTGTGCCATTTTCACATTCCACGGAAGGTATGTTGCTAGGAATCTTATCATTTTCATTATTTTACAGTTAACTTACATGCCCTTGTTTGTTTGGAGACAAATGGACCACCGGATCCTGCCGCATTAATCTCCCGCTGGGGCTCTCTCGGAAAGCAGGCAGTACCTTTGATACTGCTGGGAGATGGCACGTTGGCTCTGGAATACAGCACAGGGTGTTATGGGGCAGGCGCTAAACAGGTACGAGCACATGTTGACAAATGAAGACGGCTTGCCATTGCATCTCTCAGGTCACTGACCAGCAAACTCTGAATTTCAGCAATAAGCTTGTTGAGAGTTTACACAATAGACAGCATGTCAGAAACTAAGTGGCTGATGGGTGAAGCTTGCAGCTGGTGACAGTGTGTCACGTCATACACAGTAGCAGAGCCAAGTATCACCAAACCAAAGGCCATGGACAACGCGGCAAAGTTAGGAATCAACTTTTGGTTTTGGGGGAAAGTTGAGGCTATGGATTCAATTTATGAAATTCGTTCATTGCCAAGTGTGGCTAACCTAGCTCGGTCTACATTACCTAGACAGGCACGGATGCAATCACGTGTTACTTACCAGGACACTTTGGAAATATTTTACCTGTATATTCATGCTGCTCGAGGACAAAAGAATTGAAATCCTGAGGTCCTCTATAACTGTAAGCTAAGCACAACAGAAAAGACACACAGCAACTAGTTTACTTAAGACAATTGCTTCCTTTTGGACTCCAAGCCGGCGTTCAAGGTGGGGTTCCAAAGGTAAAAGGTAAGCGATTTAGCTTCTTTAACACACCGAGAGCTAACAGCAACAGTTCTGGACTTCTGCGACACCATGCCTAAATGTAAAGGACTGGGGAACATCCTCTTTCACTCTGACTCTCGACCACCTCCAAAAGCAGAGGCAGAAAAACGAAAACCGCCGAGATGGGTGAGCCAATTAAGCTCAACTCATTTCCACCAGGGCACCAGTGTGTCACACATGAGGTACAGAGACGGGTGGGTCTGGCTAACAGATAAAAATCCCCTCAGCATTTTCACTCAGTGACCTGAAAGTCGTCAGAGAATTGTTCTTACAAATTGAGTGTATCAAGGTCGGCCCTTGATACACTTAATGTACAGCGCTCCGAGTAACAAGAACCGAACAATTATTTTTCTTGATTTCTCCCTAGCATGGCTTAGACCAACCAAGCCCCAGGTTCTGTCTGATGTTCCAGTTAGAGAAAGCAAGGTTACTCTTCTAGAATGGCAGAATTTAAAAAATTAGAAAAAAAATTATTTTAACATTTTATTTGAAGCCTTCGATTTTGGAGAAAGGCCACCAGTTGGTGAAAAGGCTTCTCTGGCAGGTTCTGGGGTATCTTACTTATAAAAAAAAAAAAAAAAAAAGGAAAGAAAGAAAGAAAGCAAAAAGGCATATCTTACTAAAAGGATGAACAAATATACAAATACGTTAAAAAGACTCATTGATATTAATTTCAGAGTCTCATCTATCTTCAGTGGGATGCCACCAAACACAGAGTAGAGGCAAAGCAAAAAAGACTAGAGGAAGGTTTATGTGAAAGAATGAATATGGGCGAAACTTGTAATTACTCTTTCCAGTCCCAAGATACCTTTGTGACTTCACCTGAGTGGGAAGAGGGGCTCTGAACACTGCACAAAGACCTTGCTCGCAGCTCTGCTCGAAGCCCGCGCTAGGAGCCAAGAAAAAGCTGCTAAAGTCAGGCTGAAGAAGGGATCCTTCTCACATGTGTCGTTACCATCTCAACAGTATCAAAACATATGGGATTAAAAACATTCCGTCGGGAGCAGAACAGCAGATCGGAAAATGCTCAGGTTTTCTGTGTTGGGGGTGGGTGCCGTGAGAGTGGGTAATGACAGATGGCTCCGGTAACAAGGCACATCTCACTGAAGTTACTGGAACAAAGCAGATCTTCTGAACCTGATAATTACATCTCTCTTCATCACTTCCTGGCTTAGCTAAATATGTCTCTACTCCTGTCTACGTTCCTGGCTATTAGTACATTTACGGGGGAACAGTCATTAGAAGAGAGCAAAACAATGTATTTGTAAAAAAGAAAAAAAAAAGAAGGGTCTTTGCCTTAAAAGTTTACCTTTTTCAGGCCTGAAGTTTCCTTCTTTTTACCCCACACTGTGGTAATGCTACTAGAGATAGGATAAAGGGGGAAAAACAAAACACACCCCACAGTTCAGATTCAAGTCCCCGATGGATCAACAGTGTTGACATAAATCCCTGAGGCTGTTGTTTTGAGACTTAGTCTTGTTTCATGGCAAAATTTTACGGTATCAGCGAGTGTTACGGTGTCACTGCGGAACAGCTCCATGCAGAGAGAGAAAGGGCTGTGCCAGAAACCCAACGAAGGCTCACCAGTGCGAATCCTCCCCACCCAGCTGCTCTGTAGGGCTAAGACCTGTCCTCAGCTGACGGCTTAAGAGCAGAGCCAGCGGGGGGGGTTGGGGGGAGGCGTGGGAATCAGCACAGGCGGGAGGAGAGAGATGCTAACAACGCTACAGATGGGACCCAACAGCAACTGCATCTCCTTCCCACTCTGTCCCTTTGTTTTGTTTTTTTAAACTTGACATTAAGAATACCGACAAATCTCTGCGGCACTCAGGCAACAACCAGCAAACAAGGGCCAAGGCAGATACTCAGGACACAAGGGGTTTGGCCGTGTGACATTTTAATCTCGGTGAGGAAAGTCATTCCTATGCCCCTTTCTATGTTTAAACGGCGGGGGGTGGGGGGGTCACTTCTTTGACTTTTCTCTCAGGTCTTATTTGCTGTCCTCACTCATACATAATCGAACTGAGACTTAATTCTCCTTCACACGTATTAACCACGGCTGTATTCTATCACAGAATGCTTCCATGACATCGTCAAGAGGTGGCCAACCTCACGTTGGTATAAGAGCAACTCGCTGCTTGTAGGGATCAGTTACTTACCCATTTGGTCAGCAATGCTATCCTCGCTTCTCTGCCAGCTGGGTGTGGTCTTCCCGCAGCCGCCCATTTCTGACTGGGTGTTCTGCCTGTCGATGGAGGCTGGCGACCTCCGGCTGACTCCAAACCTGTGGCGGTTCCCCCCAAACAAAGGCAAAGATGACATCAGGGACCTCACTCAGAAGGGGGAAGACAGGTGTCAGGACAATGAACTACACTCCAACGAAGGCCCTCGCCTGCCCATGCTCGTGCATGTGAGTCCCGGTCAACACACATCACTCTGTCCACGAACGGGGTGTATGCTCAGTCCATACACCGGAGACAAGGGCCGGGGACATAAGCCTTGAGCTAACCCAAGAAATACAGAATAAGAAAACCCCAGTGTTCCAGCCCATGTGTAGCCAAGCTCAGATTCTCTCGTTCACGGGCAAAGGAAAGATTTCACCATCCTCATGTTCCATGTCTATCTTCCGACCAGAACACATTAGGGGTTTCTCTTAACTCAGTAATCTGCTAAATCACTAAGTCACTCATTGTTGGAGCCAATATTTTCCGAACCTGTGCTCTAAAGTCTGAAAGACAAAGATTGCTATCATTTACATTACAAAGTGACCACTTTCAAGATGTCTAAATTTTAAATTGCCTTTGGGAATGGCAATTTGGAAGCAGGTAAACTGGCATACATAAAGGCAAATGTCTATTTCTGGAAAGAACTGTTAGCTATGTAATGAGCCAGTTTTATTTTACCCTGGGTAGAATAATAATAAATGCCTAATTAAAGCATATGCCTTGATTAGCAATATCCACAGGTAAATACTGAGTGAGCCCAGGAAAAAGGGCCAGAGTATAAAATTCAAATACTCATGTGGACATTTATATGTTTGTGTGTGGTTACTAATGAGCTTATGAGTAATCAATATGAAAAAAGATCAACAGAGCCCGACTGACTGATGCTTATGACAGGTGTGTTATTTGCTACAGACTGATAAATGCATGGGAGACCCGGCAAGGGGTGCACTGGAAAGAGTGGGAGATGAGGAGGAGGAGGGACTAGAGTCAAGTTCCAGCCCCCCACCCAAAGTCACTCGAGTTTTATCTCCATTTCTTTATTTGTAAAATGGCAATTCTATTTTATGGATTGGGGGAGAAAAATCTATACAAAAGCATTTGTAAAGCAGAGAAGGCTGTAACATTAACCTCCTACTCTAACATCTCCCTAAATTACTTCTGCACAATGACAATTGTTTACAATTCAATCACAAGCCTAAACAAAGTTACCTCCCTTACGATAAACGAGAAAGCTGATTTATGAAAATTTCAGTGAAAGGTGCTCTTTAAAAAACAAAACGGTGGTTCCTACAGACTGTGTGTGGATTTCAGTTTTGCCTTTCCTGTAAGTTGATCCAAACATCTGGGAGAAAATGATTAAAACTCTCTGCATCTTCGTATGTATTTAATACTTGATGCAATGGTGCTTATTTTCATTAACAATGATAACAAAAATAGGTGGTGGGGGCAAGTCACTAATTATGATCTTTGCCATCTCCCCCCTTGGTAGGGTCCTTGTTTAGCTCAAGAACAGTGAATATCCTCCAACTGGCCCTATGATTTTATTTTAAATTTGCAATAAATGAAGACTTTTCCAAAAAAGCACAGAGAAAAAAGTTAGACATGGGTTCAATCTTGCTTTTCCTTTCTGGTAGCAGTGGAAACCAAAGACAACTTTTAAAACCTCTAGATTTAAAGCCGAATGCTTTTCTGGCTATCTGGTTTTAAATGAATGATAAAAGCAAGGCTGTCCTTCAATCCTGCCTTGAGAAGCATGTACCAGCTGGTTGGCACAAAGCACATGCAGGGACCAGGGACTTTCTACCTCACGACCCAGTCCATGGCTGCAGAGCAGAGCCACGGCCTTTCCTCATCAAGGGGTAGAAACTTCTCTACAACTTTCCTTTCTTGGTCTCAGTGGTCCTCAGGGACAAGCTTCCTCCCTCATGGAAGAGTGCTGGAAGGAAGATACAGTGGCCTGTTTCTGTCTGTCCCTTCTTTAGGCTGTGGGCCCTCCATTACGTTTCTGGACACGATCTCCAGGCTCCTCATTCACCCAGCCCATCCCTCCCTCTGCTGTTGTCAACAGCCCTCAAGCACGTGGCCCGAAGATAAATCTCCAAGGATGGTAGAGCAGACCGTGTGTCTTTTCAACAGTGTTGCTTTCCACTTACTCTTGTTGATGTCCTCAACTTGTGCAAGTGCCTTTCTCCCCCACTGGCGTGGAATGGGCATAATCAGACACCCCGTTAAATTTTGCCTCTCGACCCAGCATCCCTGCACCAGGGGGTGCACAGGCAGACACTGGGCCCACTAAAGGAGAGGGAGGATGAGGAATGAGCAGATTACACTCGTGGACAACAACGGGTCCTGCTCTGATCTACTGGTATTACCCCACGCTTCTTAAAGTTGAGCAGGACTGAGCTTGCAGTGGACCACGTACAGTCCTGCCGCACGGCCAAGGGTATATACCTACGTGTATGGGGCTATGCTGTAAAGTACAGGTGATCATCTTTCTCTTGATGTGGGTAACTTCAGAATCCAACCTGACCCATGGGCAATACGCATGAATCAGACAGTGCACAGTCTCCTACATCACTGGTACAAGTAAAAACTGCCTGGGGTCCAGAGAACACTGTATCATTACCTTCTTGTCAAAGATCAGCCCAGGTAAAGATAAGATGTTATGTAGCATGGTCAGCAATTACAGGGTAACCTCACAAATAACGGAAAAACCCTCAATATCACCTATGGTAGGGTTAGTGTTACATACCAGTTTCAATAATTAAAAACACTGCAGGATGGGCACAGGAATTGTGTTTCTAACACTGACCAAGACACTCAGGTTTCAGCTTACATTTTTGGTACATGTTTCAAGTGTAACATGGTCACAAGAAAACAGTGCTTTTGTTGCTGTTAGCTCGTTTATGTTTTATTGCTGTACCAACACTGAAGTTGCAGTGAATTCTCACTTTTGAAGTCAGACCAGGCTATTTAAAATCTACTAATTAAAACAACAAATAATTAGTTGGGCCCGTGGTATAGTATAATAATAATACTTAACTCATACAACCTTTTGCAGGAACTCATGAATAAGAGTTATTTTTTTTCTGATTGTCACTAAAGTAATTAAAAGAAGACGTGCATTTTAGATATGCTATCAGGGGAATCCTGTGGGGGGGCACTGAGATGGGTGGGGACGGCAGTGGTGGTTTTATTACCTACTTCCTGTTAACATAAATATTTAGCAACAACGACAACAAAAACCACACTTAATGGCTGTAAAAACCAACAAAATGCTGTAGGATAAAACAAAATACCCATTATGAAGGTATTCTTAGTAAGCAGGACTATTTTGTAACATGGTAAAATCTCAAGAAAGTAACCAACTCATTGTGCACTTGTTAAAAATATATATATAGGGAAAACTCAGAATAGAAACATCAGTTTTTATAAATGCCTCACATTTGATTTTCAAATGGTTCCAAGTTCTCTATCACCTTCCCCAGAGAGGTGACCCAGCAGGCTGTCTTCGATGGTTCCTTTACTCTTTCTCTGGGCAAAGGGGGCATGTGTGCGCCACATAACATTTTGCTCCTGATTACGTCCCAGCTTCAGACATTCTGGTGGTGGTGCTTTTCTCTTTGGTAGCCTCTAAAATCATGTCCCTCCAGACTTTTAAGTCTTGTCCGATGCAAATAGTTAACTTTTGGGTGTTTGGTGTTTAAAAAAAAAAGAAAGACAAACGGCAAAACCCACAAACTGAAATCACAGGAGACTCTGAGAGTGTGAGAAAAATAATTTTAAGCTTGGGCTACGATGATCATTTCCCCTCCTCAACAGCAGCACCAACTCCAGCCAGCGCTACGGAGTTTGCTTCGGAGGAAGTAACTAAATCTGTACTATGAAACTAGACAACACATACAACTGGAGACACGAATGTAACCTGATTTCTCTGCCACGGAGCCCTCGGAGGCTAGAGGAATGAAAAACTTCCCGAGAAGTGGTTTGAACCAGACATCAAAACATGTTTCTATCTGGGCTATTAACCGCATTTTCCCTCTCACTCCTTTGTAGATGGATCAAGGCTCGTCTGAGTTACGGAGGAAAGCCGGTGCCGCCCCCGGGGCCACACCTACCCCTCGGGCATGGACTTCTGCCTGTAAGTGCCTCCAGCAGAACCCGTCTCGCTGGATGAAGACAGGCTGCTGGGGGAGTTGCGGCACTGCTGGGACCTCGCGAGAGCCATGGAGGAGACCGTCACGTAGATGTCTGAACCGGGAGACAGCCTGCGGGTGCAAACCGAAAATACGACGTCAACCCAAGGGAAGTCCCGAGGCAGCGCATGATGGATAATATCATACAAACGCAACAAAGAAAGCCACTTCGTGGAGGTGGTGAAAATGGAGCCAGCTGGAAGCCTACAAAAGAAACTTCCCCATAAAATGACTCCCTAGGGGAACAGCTGGAGAATGGCCTTGAAGGGGATGGGGGTGGGGATGTCAAAAAATAACGGGGGAAAAACATGGATGTTTCTGAAAGCTGCCAAAATTCAAGGAGCTGAATTGCTTATGCAGTTTCCTAGTATGGTAGTGCAAAGGATAATTAAACCCCGGTGACATTAACATAGCAATTAATCCTAGTTTCTCACACTGGTTCTCCCAGAGCCTATGACCACAGTCTGTGTCTTTGTTTTCCAATTTTATTACTCAAGGTCTGGGATGAATATTCAGATTTTGCTAGTTAGTATTTATAAATGTGGTTGATTGTAGAGCATCGCCATCTAAAAACCTCCTTAAAAAATGCCTGGATTGTCAGTTACCAAATTTAATTGGCATTAGTGAATTTATATAACAGCACCGTAGAGGTGTGCCCCACAGATTCTTCACCCTGCTGATGGGCGCTGGGGACGGAAACTGGAGCTCTGTCATCGGGACACATTTTGTCCTTTACCTCCTCTGCTCTAGTAGATGACAGGGCAACCCCGGGGACATCAGTAGGTGACGCTGGCCACCGTGACTGGGTGTGAAGTCCATCTTACTAGGAAGATTTTAGTTCAGAGTGAAAGCTGGCAGTGACCCAGACTCCTGTAGCAGGGAAGTCATCCCCAAGGGACAGCTGAGGCAGCAGGATCTGAGTCAGCAGTTCGGTAAGCCAGGGCCCCTGACTGTGAATCCACTGCTCCGTGCTAAGCGACTGCTGTCCCCAGAGAAGGCCGGCTCTTCTCCGCTTCCTGGGACAGCTTGCAGTGGGTCTGCACGGTCGGACGCTTTCGCAGGAAAAGATAACTTTGATTCAAACCAAACTTCAGAAGCCTGGGACAGACCCTGATTCGCTGAAGTAGAGCATTTTCTAACAGTGCAGCTATGCGCCTCCCGTAGCAGGGCAGGTTGGGGGTTCAGGTCCAGGAAGGTGACAGAAGGGATAACAGAATCACAATGAGAGGCTTTTCTAACAGAACAAGAATAAAGACGATGCTCACAGCATGACTCCCAAATCCATCTGTGCCCAAGACTTGAGAATCCAGAGCTCTCTGCTCCGCGTCAAGCCTCGCTTCTCCCGCTATCTCCTAGACATGCCCACCGAACACCCTCACCCGCAGCTCGAATTAAACCTCGTCCAACCTAACAGGTTTTGCCATTCCCCCAAACCTGTCCCTCCCACATTTGCTATCTCCAGCTAAACACTCTGAAACTGTCCTTTCCTCTCCCCCCTTCTTCATCTTCCACATCAACTGGTTTCATTAAGTTCAACTTTTAATGAGTATAGTGTGTTAGGCACCCTGGGGGCTGGTCTTGACAACACGAAGACTAAGAAGGTGACCGGTCTTCAGCCTGATGACTGTCCTCCCAAGTCCCCCATCTCTGGCCTGGATCAAGCACAGCTACGCTCTAACTGGTCTTCTGATTTCTAGGTTCTGTCCACCTCACTCCTCCAGTCTCCACCCCGCCGAGTCATTGGACTACTACTGTGCTCTGCACACCTTCCCGTTGCCTACAGAATAGAGCACTGAATCTCTGGCCCCCTCTTCTAGGCCTTGGATGATTCTGTCCAAGCCCTTCCTTCTCTCCATGCTCTTTGCCACCTCCATGCACCCTACATTCTGGCCACGTTCAGTGAGCCTCTATTCCCAGACTCAGCTACCCTGTGCATACTTGTACTCATCTTGTCCTCTCTGCCTCTCATCCCCCTTTCTGACATAAAATCCTTTTTTTTTCCGAGACCCAATTCCAACATCAGATCCCTGATGTCTAGGTTAATCAGAACTTCCTGGAGGCTCCCACAGTCTTTGCGCTGCTAAAGTACAAGCACATCCTTCAGCATGGTTAGTTTTATGTGTGTCTATCTGCCCAACTAGACTCGCTCCTTAAGGGGCAGCAATGAACCTTATCTCCCTTTACATCTCTGGTTGCTTGAAACACGTTTGGTGAATGAAGGAGAACCCCAATCAGCAGTGCAGAAAATGAAGACTAGCAGGTGGGTTCAGAGTAAGGGCCCACAGTGACATCAGATGCCCAAGCCAGGGGTTCTCAGCCACGGTGGGTCTACATCAGTTGGAAAACAGTCGGCCGCTAATAAGAAAATGCCAACATTTGTGAATATTATTACTAATTACTAAAAAGCAATTAGAATAGATTCAAAGTTGATATTCTTCCTTAAATGTGAGAAAAAGAGATGGTGGGATTACACCCAGACACCCTTGAGCATATCATCACTCCGACGTATAATGGCAAGAGAACTTAACTGATAATGGCTCCTCTAGGTATTATCCAATGGGGCAAATGAGGACCCCAAGGGTGCTAGGCCCTTGGGGGAATGGGATGAGAAGCTAGGAAAAGAGAAAGTTCCTAAGCTCCCACGGTTATCACCACCAATCTTGTTATTGCTACCCAGGCTCAGAGAAATACCGGCTACACGGCTGGTACTGTCGGGAGGACACCGGCTGGGGGGAGGAGCATGTGAGGGGCAGCCCTGGTGGGGTCAGGGACTAGCGGGGTCCTGGAACACCAGCTCATGCCTACTTTGGGTAACATTTTGATGAAAGAGAGATCAAGAGACTTATCTGGGTACCATTAAATAGACCTCCCTTATTCTTTTCCATTAAGACGTATCCCAAATTTCTCACTATTTACTCTGAAAAAATCGGAAGGGGGCTGGAGCAGAGGAGGAACAGGAGAAGTTACAAAGGAAACTAGGTAGGGTTTAAGGAGCAGCGTGGATCCCAATGTCACAAGATAGCGTACTCCTCTCTGCCTTAAGAATTTTGCTTTTATAGGCTTGTACTACACAGACGCTTCAGATGGAGTTGCATTTGTGGGTTCTCTACTTTTCTGCCACACAGAGGAGGAGGTACTACAGAAAGATGAAAACAGAGGAGACACAGTGCAAGCACGTTTGCCTGGTCAGGGCCGCTGCAACATCTGGGGGGTCCATGATCTTCTAACTCTCTTCAGGCTAGACCAGTAATGCCAGTGAATTAAATGTATGGTAAATAGTCAAACGTTTGTGTTTCTGAGAGGAAGTGACAACTGATTCCGTAGGAAAAGTCAAGATGTAACTTTTACATTTGTATTTAGAGCTTGCTTTTCTTACTCTGCTCGCCAAAACGTACATTAATTTAAAATATCTCATGCTAGCTCTCAACCTCAGCTCTTTTATTTGGCAAATGTATCAGAAAATTCTACTTGGTTACTGGAGTTATCCCAAAGTGAAAAAATAGCATTTCCAGAAGGCCAGCATTCGCTCCCATCCCTCTTTTGCATTTATATAACTCAATAGTGGCTTTGTTTTCTGTCTGTTCACACACATAGAACACACAAACAGAAACTGATGGAATGCCATCCAAATGTTTTTACGACGCTCGATGTGTATGTATGGTAGGCAAAGGAATTTTCAGAATTAGCCCTCATTCTGATGACTTACTATTCTTTTCAAACAGTCTGAAATGGATACCATCACAATTATTGTTCGAGAACAGACCTCAAACAATAGGAGGTCAGGGAGCAGCGGGGGGTAGGGGGGTGGGGGGTGCCGCCTGCCTGGCAGTCCACTTCTGCCAGAGAGCCTGGGGCTGGTCACTACTCAAGCGGGGCCACGTGCTGTCCCGACACTTTGAGAAGGGGGACCCCCAAACTGGCTCACACAGGAAGCCAGCATGCTGACCTCTTGGCTCTCCACCCCCCACCCCCCACTGTATTTTAAGGGTCCTGAAGCCACTGAAGAGTCAGTGCAAGATCACAGGCTTCTCTTCTGAGAGAAACTGAGATCTTTCTACTTTCTCTTAGTCTCAACGAGCCTCTGACATCTGGACATTAATGCCAAGTAGGTTTAGAGGACTAACACTAACACATCCTTCAGCTGCTGTGAGACTTTTCAATTCTGTGGCATGTAAGAATTTTCAAGAATGTTCTGGTCACTGTGAGAAAGGAAATGTCTAAACCTTTTTATATTAATTTCAGTAGATTCTTTTCCCTACATTTTTGTAAATTTAGCCAAAGAAATAACTAAATGTTTTTAAAGTAACTGATAGTAAACGTTCTCTGGAATTCCATATGACTTCCCTCTGCAGAAATAAAACAACCAGAGCTTTCTGATTCCATGAAAAATGCAGCAACTGAAAAAGTCATGATCATCAGCCAGATAGACAATACCTCCATAGTCCACAAGACTCCACTTAAGACCAGCTTTTCATTTATATGCAATGCATTTCACTGCAATGAAAACATAGAATTGAACGGAATGGACATTAAGGAAGAGATGGTCCAAGATCAGAATCAGTCCCTCATTTTCCAGAAGCATTCTTACACCAGGGCAAAAGGGGGAAGAGACTTACCCACAAAACCCAGATTTCTAATAAAGTAAAACTCTTGCACTCCATCACACCCTTCCCATAAATCAAGTCACAGGACTATACACACAGTGTTAACATGAATAGATTCTCATTAAGTTGATCTCTTCAGAACATGACTGATTATAATTTATCTTGTGGATAAAGAATTCTCAGTATCCAAGCAGCTAATGATAAAACATTATCCTGAGTAGTTACATATAGATTTAATTACACCTCTCTCTCTGGCTTTGTACTCCAAAGTGACAGCACTGCTTAGATGTGTCCAAGGAGACAAGGCCCTCTGTAACCCAAGTGCAAACAGTGGAATGATGGTAAAAACAAGAGAGAGGGTTTCAAATAGTACCAATGACTGACAAATTAGTTACTTGAGTCCATAATTAAGCAGAGCACTTTACCACAACTTAGCAATTAAAATGCTATTCACCCAGGGAACAGGACCAAGTTAAAATCTGTCTTCACAAATGAAGATCAACCAGGATTCTTCCAGAATTATGTAAAAAAAAAAAAATTCTCACAAATGATTCAAGGTAATGTAATCTGGGTGCTATCTCCAGACCAGAGTTTGAACAAGCTATTCTAATTCAAGCCACTCGTCCCTCTGTCTTTTCATCTCTTCCTACTGTGTTCTTTGTGAACCAGAGCTACCCCTGGCTTTCTGAACAAACAGTTCATATCAGCTGTTCAGACTGGACCATGGAAATCCTGTTCTGATGAGCCTCCCGTGACAAGGTCACTTTACAATGAGGAATAACTCCTTTGCACAGTTAGGAAAATATGGCAATTCATCACACTGAGATAAATGGATCGTCATGTCACAGCTGCTGGCAAGCTGTTAGACGTTCCCAGCCTGGCACCCATCATGGGGGCCTCCTGAGAAGAGTCAATTTTCTATCTAAGGGTGACTCTAAAGAACAGAAAATAAAAATGGATTGCTTACAGAACCAGCTACATAATTCATGGGACTTGGTACAAAATGAAAATGAAGAGTCCCCTTTGTTCAAACAGTACTGCAAATTTTAAGACCAGGACAGCAGAGCACCAAACCCAGCACGGACCCTTGTACGCGTGGGGCTCTGTGCACCTGCAGAGGCTGCACCGCCGTGAAGCCAGCCCGGACTGCAGTGCACACAATGGGCGCCCCAATACACAAACACACATGCACTCACCTGACAAGCGTGTCTTGAGCTCTGGTCTATGTATGGTGCTAGATTTCACACATGTAGCACCGTGCTTACAGAGGCTCTGGAGTCCAATGGCCTGGATGCTAACCTCAGCTCCACCACCAACCAGCTATGACTTTGTACTAATTATCTCATCTCTCAATCCCTGGTCATCCGTATTTGAAAAAAGAGGGGAATGGGAACCAACGTGTGGGGCTGTTGGGTGAACTGAGAAAACTCACACACAAGGGACTATGATTAGAGCGTGGCACAGAAGATGAACTCAATATACCTACTGAGAATTTTTAAATAAAATGCAAATAAAATGTTACTGGCAGGAGGGCGGTACACACAGGGTATAGGGGGACTCAGGCAGGTTAGAAGTCAACTCCTACTGTGAAAACTAGGAGAAAGGCAGCTTTTGAAGAAATGCATCTGAAACAGGTCTTGTAGGAAGCCAAGGATTTCCACAGAAGTCAGGAGTTGGGACACAGGAGAGTGACAGCGTATGTGGCCGCCCTGATGACGAGTTAGGTAAGAGCACTATCTTTGGTGGAAGATGGGCAGGGCTTGTGACTGGGAGGGTGAGTGGGTCTTGCAGGGTAAGCCCCACTGTGGTAAGCCAAGGAAGCACAACCCTTCTCTGTCAGGTAACAGGGACGCAGGGAAGGTTCTATAGCAAAACAATGGCATGGCCAGAGCTGACCTTGAACAGTCAAATCTGAGGGAGATACAGACAGGTAAGAATCCATTAGCCCACCACAAACACTAGCCTCTTCGATTAGTCCTACCCTCCACCAATATTCACAAATCCTTCATGAAAAGAAGTCACAACCACACCTTTAGTGAGAAGCTATGTGATGTTTTATTTGGTTTTGACATGCTAGAATCTTAAACACTAGAAAAAACTAGACAAAATAAACTCATTCCCTATCCCAGTTTACAAACAAGAATAAGGGAAGCAGAAGCTGAAGGATGACACGTCACACTGGCCTCCACTCAGGGTGGCTGCCCACTGGCAGCTCCCTCCAGGGGTCTCAGAGACCCCCAGTCCTCTCCTCACAACGCCCCTAAGCTGAGAGAGAACGCCACCACCACACAACCCACTTTCCTTTCCCACCGGATGCTACCAGTACCTGAGTCGGAACCATTTGCTGCCGGCCACGGTTCTGTGCTACACTACATCTTCATCTCTACACCCTCACTTTTATTTTGTGCCATTTCATATGCCATCATCATCTGTCCTTTTTCAAAAATATAAGGGGAAGCTGAAAGAGTCAAACAAAAAGTGGCAGGTTGGGACCCTCCAGGCGGTTTCAATGGGCTGGGCTCTGAGTCTCCCCAGAGTGGGGACTGGTGGGGCAGTGAACTCCTACGCCTGTAAGCAGGGCACAGGTACAGGGGTGAGCCCCACCCCGCCCAGCCCTCCTTATACGTGTGCACTGTGCTCCCTAAAATGAGCCTGCAGCTCCAGAGCCAGTGGTCCAGGGCCATCTTCACGTGGCCCGAAGCAGTGTCTAACAAGCCCCCTCATGGCACGGCCACCGCCGAGCACCCAGCACCCAGCCCAGACACACCCAACACGCAGAAACACACTCTCAAGTGAGAGAGCAACTCGACTCTGAAGGCCAGCCCTAAGGACACTCTGCTCATCTCCTGATACATAGCAACTGGTCCTGCAAGAAAAAAGGAAATTAAATCTACTTTTCTCAGCAAGCCCTTTAAAGACAGGCAGATCCCGAACGACCACTCTGTAACCACTGTGTGATTCCCACAAGTGGAAACTGACCTCAGACCGTTCACTGTCCAGGACCCTGAACAAAAAAGGCTGAGGGGAGAATTTCGCACAGATGATTGTAGCAGTGGTTTTGGTGGCGAATTTGTCTTCATCATCACTAATTTCTACAAGTTTATATGTATGTACTGCGCAATCAACAAATCTTAAAGAAAAATGTCAATGGTTTCAAATATAAGGCAGCAGAATGTACTTTTCTCCCCTGTGAGTTATTTAAATTCTTGAGAAATGTATTCATGCACTGATGTGCCTTCATCAGACAAAGGCCTACCTTCTCCATGGGGAAGAGGGTGACAGCAGGACATATGCTAGATCTGGCTTCTAGAAAGGCCATCCCTGGGTCGTGTGGGTGTGTGTGTGTGCACGCACTCACGTGCACGTGCATGTGTGTGTGCAGGGGCTGAGGAAGCCTCTGGGCCATTGTGGGCCTCTGTAGAGCCTCCCATAAGGTATGGCCAAGCCAGGCCTCCCCAGGCAGCCCTGAGGTAGTGGCCCCCCAGCGCTGGGTCGGAGGGTAGGATGCCACTGCTGGGCACTCACAGGAGTTCCTTAGTGACACAGAGAGCAGCGTGGTCACACACCCCCTTACCGCTCTCTCCAGAGCACAACTGCTGTTCATCAGATCTCCTTGAAGGTCATTCTAATTTGCATGGATGGGTTTTCCAGAATTTCCTTCCCTTTCTGCAAATGCACAGCTCATCAGGACTGCTTTCAGCACAGCAGGCCTCCTGAACTCATCCTCTGTCTCACCAAAGTGACCTGTGACACTGTCGCTGAAGACAACACAACCTGCCTGTGAAAACACACTGACCAGCACACGCCTAGCCTGGATCAGGCTACATATGGACTCACCGGACCAGGCTGGCCATGCCACCACAGCCCAAGAGGGCTCCAGCGGGACACGATCTGTGTCCCCTCCATGAAGCTGTGCCTGGAAGAGCATCCATAAAATGGCAATGACAAACAACAACCACCATTTTCTGAGCCTTGTTATGTGGCAGGCCCGTCCTAAAGTTCAGATCAGACACAGAGTAATCATACTGCCTCAGTCAATCTTCACATCAACTCTGGGAGGAGGGGCTGGTGCCCATTTGATGCTCAGCACCCTGAAGTACAGAGGGGACAGGGAACTTCCCACTGTCACATCTCTCCCATCGCTCCCATGCGAACCAAGGCCTCTGCACTCCTGGCACCTGTGAGAGTTTTCTGGTGGTTCACGCTGCAACACTGGTGGCTCCATAGTCGGAAGCCCTGTGGGGACATGTGTCTGGGCTGAGTGCACGACAGCTACTTAGCAAGGCCCGGGGAGTGACTTCTGAGCACTCTGGTCTCACTCCCCGGGTCTGTCTGGAGTGCATAAAGGAAAGGGAACGGGGGTTATGAGGAGCTCCAGCACTGTGCCCATTTCCTGAACACTTACACTGCACTATAATCTGAATATGTGACCCTGCATCCCATCTAACCCTACTCCCAGTGTGAATGCCACAGGATGCCAGCTCCTTTGGAGGGTTGGGGGGAAAGGAGCATTAAGAGCCCAGTGAGTTTAAGTCAAGTAGGGTCCTCTGCTTTTCCTCCTCTTGGCCATAAATACAATACTGTAGTTCAGTTTCAACTAAACTGAAAGTTTTCATAGGAAATTCAATCAAGAACAACTTACATTTCACTTTGAGTCAGTTTGAGACATACTTGCAATATACTTTTAAAATAGGAGTGTCTGAAACTAAGTCAACAAAAATCAAGGAATTCTACTTAAATCTAGCTTCAATTCTATAGCTCTGTGCTATAGACAAAGCACATAGCATGAAGCTACTGAGTGCTTCATTTCTACTGATCTTTTATTTTTTATAAAAATAAACTGATTTACCAAGTGTCCACTGAAGACTGAATGGATAAACAGAATGTAGTATCTACACGGAAAGGAAAATTATTCGGCCTTCAAAAGGAAGTGTCATGGGCTGAATGTGTGTCCCCCGCCTGCCCCCCCTCCACCACATGCATGTGTTGAAGCCCTGACCCCCACTGTAACGATATTAGGAGGGGAGCTTTTGGGGGTGATTAGTCATAGACAAGGTCATGAAAGCAGAGCCCCCACAGTGGGATCAGTACCCTTGCAAGGAGAAAAAGAGAAACCGAGGCTTCCTCCCCTCTGCCACATGAGGGTATAGTAGGAAGGCTGCTGTCCGCAAGCGAGGAAGAGGGTCCTCATCAAGAACCACATCTGCGGGTGCCCTGACCTTGGCATCCCCACCCCCTGAGCCTTGAGAAATCAACACCTGCTATTTAAGCCACCTGGCCAATGGAGTTTTGTTACAGCAGCCTGTACTAACACAGGTCAGAAATTCCAACACGGGGGAACTTCGAAGACACTATGTTAAAGTGAATCAACCAGTCCTAAAAGGACAAGTATTTTATGATTTCACTTACATAAGTAATAGAAGTCATAGAGACAGAAAGTAGAAGGGTGGTCACCAGGGGTGGAGGGGTGCAGGGAGGGATGGGAAGTGTTAAAACCGTTTAATAGGGACAGATTCTCCGTTCTGCCAGGTTGAAGAGGTTCTGGAGATGGATAGTGGGAGGCCGGCACAACACTGTGAAAGCACACAGATCCACAGGACCCTGCACTTAAAAACTGGTGAAGTGGTAAATTTCAGGTCATATATATTATACCACAATAGAGAAGAGTCAAAAAATATATTTACTTTCTCCTGAATTGATTTACTTTTGTTCCTACTACTTTTTAAAGTAAGTTCTTTTGCTTATTGGTCTAATTACTAAATAAAGTTTTAAAAAACTGACTGTGGGCCCATGATAATGCCAGAATTTATAATTAATCCTTGGGATACAATGATGAATAAGACAGGCTAAAACTGGCAAAACTAACAAATAAGATTAAAATTAAATATACGGGGCGCCTGGGTGGCTCAGTTGGTTGAGCAACTGCCTTTGGCTCAGGTTATGATCCTGGAGTCCAGGGATCGAGTCACATATCGGGCTCCCTGCTCAACGGGGAGTCTGCTTCTCCCTCTGATCTTTCCCTTCTCACGCTCTCTTTCTCTCTCTCTCAAATGAATAAATAAAATCTTTAAAAAAAAATCAAACATACAGCTGATCCTTGAACAATCTGTTAGAGGTACTGACCCCCCAACACAGGTGAAAACCCAAGTATAACTTTCGACTCCCCAAAAACTTTACTAAGGGCTTTCTGTTGACCCAGAGCCTTACTGATAACAGTTGATTAACACATGCATTCTACATTGTATATATTATATACCATATCTTTGCAATAAAGTAGAGAAAGGAAACGTTACTAAGAAAAGAAGATATATTTACAGTACTGCACTGTGAAAAAAATCCCCATATATAAGTGGACCCATGCAGTCCGAACCCCTGTTGTTCAAGGGTGGAATCGGTTCTGTGAAGGGCCGGTGGTTAAGCTGTGGAAACACAGCGGAAGGGCAGGCCGAGCGGGGCGCTCACGTCAAAGCATCGAGGAGGGAAAACGCGGCCCCAGAGTCCTTCGTGGCCCCAAGCCTGGGGTGGCGGGTGGAAGGCGACAGCCAGCTGAGCCGGGGCCCCCAGGGAGGTGGCGATGGGGCCCCCCAGTCTGCAGCGCGGTCCGGGCCCCCCTGCAGCAAGGACCGGGAGCCTGGAAACCAAGAACTCAGAGAAGTTTGGGACTCGGACCGAGATGGGCGTGGGGATGGGGCCGAGGGCGGAGAGGAAGGCATTAGGAATCCTAGCCGTGCCCAGGATACTCGGGGAGCTGGCACAGCCGGTCACCGCGTCGGTGACACGTGAGAACCAGGACGGAACGGAGCAGCCGGCGCGCGCCGTGGGCCACCTGGGCTGGTGAGCAGGAGACACTCGTGGGACCTTCGTGGGCAGAGTCAGACGCCATCGGGCAAGGACACAGGTCAAGGCAGAGCTACACCACCAAGGACCTGGCCACACGGCGGAGACAAACGAGCCCTCCCCGAGGCACTGCATGCCCTGGCATGAAAAGTAAAATGAGGAAGGAGTCGTGGAGGACACACAGTTTGGGGGGTGATGAGACAGGTGTGAAGAGCTGACACCCCCCCCCCAAATCGGGAGTGAAGTTTTGGAAGACAGGGAAGAGGAGTCTGAGAGAGGAAGCGGGAAATGGTGTCAGATGTACCCAGGACCACCGCATCCAGTGGCTTTAGCTCTAGAAACACGGAGGGCAGGCATGTAGCTGCAGCGATCCCAGTGATGCTCTCAAGTTCTAGGATGTAAGGGTCCTCAACTCAAGCAAAACAACGATGACCCGGGCAGACGGCACCTGGAACGGGCAAGTCCTGAACCGTCGAACCACAGCGGAGGGATCAATCGGGCGCTTGCTTCATGTCGAAGCAGAAAGCCACAGTGAAGACCGGCGGGGACTGCTGAAATAAACGTAGCATCTCCTTAAAACAACGGCTGAGCAGGCCCACGACCGTCATGCGCCCACGTGTCTGCCGAGAGGCCGCGGGGAGGCTGCACCCGCCAGCCTCACCCTCCCAAGCGGGGAAGGGCTCCCCTCCGCGGCTCAGAGCTAAAAGCAGCGGACGCGAAATAGTGGCATCCAGGTACAACCTAAACGTACTGAAGCTGGTGAAGTGCCAACACCAAATATTTGCGTAAAGGCTGGTGATGCTTCAGCTAAACAAAGGGGGGAGGGAGGAAAATTCTTTATGCTAAGATGCCTGTTGTTTGGCAAAGCCCCTGAAACAGCACATTAACACACATCAGGGCTTCAGGACTGGTTCCACACTATGTTTAAACATAGGAATGTGGCAAGTTCAATGTGCTCCGGTAGATATTTTGGTTCCAATTCTACCCTTATGCTCTAGATAAATCTGAGGCCAAAATAGTGGTGTTTTTGAGTCATATTACCTATTTTTATTGAGTAAATATTAATTGTGTTGATAAATACTACTCCCACAAATACTATGAAATTATGTACTCAAAAGGCCACCTGGAGGGCATAAAGCTCACATAGTTAAGCCAAACAGAAGCAGACTTTAGTCTATTTAGATGGCAAATGAATCCTCTGTTTTTACCGCATCCGTTTCTCTCAACAATGTATTCAGAATACAATTCAGTGAAATAATTCTTAGTAGAAACTTTAAACACCAACACATTTTGGTATGGTATAAGAATCTGTTACACAAGTATTTAAAAAAAATCTTCCTAATGACCTTTAAGTCTGGGATCTTGCATAAAAATGCAAGAAAAACTAGGCTTCTACAAGCAGTAAATTAGTGTTTTCATCGAAAGTGAACAAGGCCGGAACCAGCCATGGTGAATGAAGCGAGTAGATCTATGCAGCAAATCTGGGCAGGGCACACGTGAGAGGGCTACTGGCTTCAGCTTAAATACGGCTGGCTTCTCTACAGTTCAGCACAACTTGCCTTGCGTTGGGGAGGAAAATAAATGGAATGAAAATTACGTGGAGGCAGCACTTTGGTCTCAGCATTAGGCTCATGCCATGATCAAGTCAAGATTCAAGGTACGGCAGATCCTGGCATTAATTTTGACCATTTGCGACTCATCTGAAAGGAGTCACGCTTTACAGACTGCCCAGTTACAAATGCAAATGACACCCAGGGCAGGACTGGTAGGAAGGGGAAGGCCGAATGGATGAGGAGAGCCGGCAGCCAGGAGCCTCCCTTCCCCGTTTCGGGAAGGTGTTCTGTTCTCAGTAACACCATGAGGGGATGCTCTCTAGTAACACTTTACTACATTTCATGGTGAAAATGATACTTCCGGGTAAATTTATGAATCTGGGGATTCATGGAGGACTCAAGAAGTATTCCTGATGAATGTCATGAGTCTATTTTATACCTAATTATCCTTGAAACAGTAGCAAAACAAAGGTTCTTAAAGAGCACCTTCTATTTGTGACTCCAAGTTAAAACTTAAAAAAAGAAATAATGTATTACTGAAAATGAGCAATGATGGGACAGAAAAATGAACTCTTAAGATTCCACAGAGGAAGAATATCTAACTACCACATATTTCAAGAGGAAGGTAAGCCAAATAATCTGAATATCCTGCATATGCAGAGCTGAGATTTTATAGAGTCACATAAACCCTCCTTCATAAGATAGGAAATATCAGCCCGGTGTCCTGAAGATACCTGAAACTAAGAAGCCTTAATTGAGTATAGGTTAAATTTCTCTAAAAATCACGGGCAACCTCACTCCCGCCACTTTCACCTGTAAAGCTTGGAGGGTCCCAGGGCTACTCTGACGGTCTTACAGGGAGAGCACTCAGATTCCCCTTCCCCCAGGGGTGGGGGACTAGGTAGTGGTCAAGATGAACAACAGACACAAGTGCCCTCAGAAATCGCCTCTTGAACTCCTCTGGAAATAAGGGAGTTGATGCATTCTCTAGTACTTAAAGCTGCTTGCATCATAAGTTGATAATGAGCTACAAAAAATATTTTTTTGTAATATTTTACAATATTACAAAAAGTATTTCCACTTTTGAGGTCAGGATGTTCAGCAACAGGCTTTAGTTTCTGTTGCAGAAATTAAATTCAGCATGGAATCAAAATATATCCTGCTCTTTTATTATACGGAATATTCTATAAAGAAAGCCACACAAAACAATTTAACTTATAAAGTTTCATGATTGTCTTGAAAGAGAAAGAAAATAGCACTGAGAAGATCCTTCTCCAAACAATGAATTCCTACGGTTCATCTTTCAAAATGTGCGCCAAATCATGAATTCCAGTTCACACACACCTCAGGGAGAGCCAAGCCTGGAATGTGGAGAACAAAGAGTTTATTCAGAGATCTCTTGGATGCTTTCCTCCTCAAAAATGATGAAAACAAGAGGAGTCCAGATGGGAAAGTAGCCACTTTGGGAGGAACCTTTTACTGAGATAACTAGTAAAGCTCTGTAAGTAGATCTCCAGGGTTAAGTGAGGAAGTTTAGAAAGACAACCAGTTCTTTTCTGTTGTCTATAAATTATTTCTACATGATATCCAAATATTTCTGAGCTACTTAAGTGAAAATGTTTTATGCAATAGTGTGTAAAACACATAAAGGTACAAAATTTAGACTAAGATAAGAAACATCATAGTGTGGTTTTTAAAGCCTCCAGCTTTCTGCTCCCAATCTGAACCAATCAATGACCATTAAGCAAAGCTGGGGCCCATTTTCCTTGGTACCCTGTTTCTGTTGCTCCATTGAGCTAGACGCATATTTTGGCTCCGACCTTCCTTCTGCCTCACACAGCTCCTGGAACAGAGCCTTCTCCCCAGCTCTGGGGATTCCTGATCCCTCTCCAGGGTGGAGGCCACAGAAACATTCTGAGATTGATCCAGACAAGCAGAAGTGACGAGGAAAGGAAAGTGTACAGAAAGAAGTTGGCTTCTTCTAGCAGGTGACTATCAGCTCACTGAATTCAACTGTCTCTTTCATTAGCATAGGTAATTATTTCTAAATTATCAATGCTGTTATTTAAAAGTTTTACAATTTTTATTAACAAAGTGATACAAATACAGACACTCAATCAAAAGCCTGCATTCTTTTGCTACTATCATGTCACTTCTCCCCAAAAGACAAACACTGTCAAAGATGATAATATGGTCAACGTCCCCTCAAGGAGTCTGCCAACTTCTAACCCATGTTGCCCCTAAGTGTGCAGTGACGGTTTCTCTTACTGTCACACAGAAATGAAAGCACAAAGCACAAATACACTACTCAGAGCTGAATGCTTTGCTGGAATGTACCCTCATGCATCCTTATGCCTTTAGAATGCTACCATGCTTTGAAAGCACCAGGGCATGCACATGTTTCTATTTCAATTCCTGATTTTCTCCCCCCACCCTTCTTCTTTTTAGAGAGGAGGAAGGTGACAGAAGGAGAGGGAGAATCTTAAGCAGGCTCCACGCCCAGTGTGAAGCCAACGTAGGGCTTAATCTCAAAACCCTGAGACTGTGACCTGAGCCAAAATCGAGAGCTGGACGCTTAAATGACTGAGCCACCCAGGTGCCCCACAATTCTGGATTTCTAGTAAAATATGGGAAGACCTAAAGTTAGTGCTTGTGGGTCTGGTGCTCTTTAAATCCGGGGCCAAGGTGCAGAGCGAACTTTTGAAGGCACACTCACCGCCTCTCCAGTGGGCGTCCGTCACTGGAGATGCTTCGAGGGATGTTGGTGGCTCTTTCTGGAGGAGGCATCTTCCCGTCTCCTTTCCCAGCATTCAGCCTCGAGGTCATGGGACTCTGCACCTGGGAGGGGACTTGAGGTGAATGAGGCCCCTTGTTGGCATTCCTCTGCCATTTGTTATTATTTCGGAAGGGAAACTTGAATTCGTAGGAAACCCCTTCATTCATTTTGTATTCCATCACTGGCATGCGGTAGGTTTCTGAGCAACTCCTAGTAAGGGCACAGAAAGAAAAAAAATTAATATTGTTTTTCTTGTGGGTGGAACCACACTGATTCTCATTAATAGTTAAAGTGGATCAAATACTTCATCCTTTGTTTCAAACTGCCTTTTAATCACTGGGCCCTCTAATTACCACCCTTTCGAAAACCAGAACCCTAGAAGTATTATACTGGTATATTTTCCCTTGCTCAGTCTCAACTCTGGAGTCTTGAAAAAACAGTGAGACCCAGAGTCACCCCAGTGAGTGGAGGGGGCCGGTAAGAGCAGAGTCAGTCCTGAGGCCTGAGGAGGGAAGGCCGGCAGGCTGGCAGGGCAGCAGAAGCCTAAGACCAGGCCTCAGAGGAAGCAAGCAGTCAGCTCTATGAACCCTTCACTGAGTGTCATGACTGGGGATCTAAAAAGGTACTGAATTTGTTTGGGATCGTAATAGTCAAAAAATTAAGGGGGGGCTAAATTTCAAAATCCAAATGAGAGCCAAATTTAGCTCAGAAGGAGAAAACAAAAACCCAATAATAGAAATTCTGCAATTATCAAATCACCAGGGAACAAAGTATAATCTGGAATCAGACTCCCCTCACCACAAGAAAAAAGTCAAAGGGAATGGGTGAAATTAATTTAGTATTTTATTTAGTCTTATATATCTAAGATGCTGTCATCTGAACACGTAACCAAGAAATCAATCTAAAAACTTAACAAGGAGATAATGCACATGCATCTAAATGTGGTGTGTACTGTACACATACAGCACTTCTCACTTTGGACCAGCCGCGTGACAAGGGCCCCTTAGCCACATGCAACTTGGGACCTGCTCCTGACCGCGGAGAACGGGGCCCAAGGCTGGGTCTTGATTTGGGAAACGGGCTTGTGTTGGTGGGAGAATAAGCACAGTGGAAGGCATCCCTGTCTCAGGACCTTATCTACATGTCTCGGGTAGGACTCCTGGCATTTCCAACGTGTACGCCACCACGCGCCCTCTCCCACACCTCCGTGAGACACGCGGGTTTTGAGAAGGGCTGCTTCTGAGGTGCATGCACTTGCTGGGGTCCTTGCCTGCTCAGTCTCAGCCCCAGTCTCCAACAGGCACGTTTCCTCAGAGTTTTCTTACCACTCCTCCTGATTCCCTAAAAGCCTAAGTCAACTTTATCTGACCATCCGCCCAAGCCTCTGCTGTACCCCTCAGAAGCACTGACACACACACACACACACACCCTTCTATTCTGCAGTATTCCATGTTAATCCATTTCATTAAAGAAACACACTGAATGCAGCTTTGTAAGTGGATTTCATGATCTACTTAGGAGTTCCAACCCGCAGTTTGAAAACACTGCTTTACAGCACATCTGACATGACTTTTGGCAGCTAATGACTTATGTAATAAACCTTTCCTCTGATAGGAGGGACTGTCACCTCAGGCTCTGACATAATTTTTAGCTTTGATTCTGATCGTTCTGACAAAAAAGCTGCAATACTTTTTTGGTTCTTAATAGAGGTATCACTGTAGTATAGTATGGTTTGAAGTCTTCCATTTCTGACCAAATACAGCATATTATACAGTAACTCGTGCTCTGGGTCTATAAATATAATGCAAGAATGTTACAGCTTGCAAAAGGGGCAGTAATAAAAACTTGCAATAATCCATGGAAAAATTTCCCTCCACCTCAAAATCAGGACTAGCTTTTGCTTCCCCTCCATAGTGCTTGTCTTAACTTGTAGATCCAATGGGTCATTTATACAGCAAAGACATATGCATATCTTCTTTCTGTTGGATGCTAGCAACCAGCACACATACAGAACATTGCTATCATGTATTTTGGGCACCAACTTTTCAAAAATGTTCCCGTGGGCCGTGTCTTCCCTTCAGCACACCCCACCCTCTGACAGATTCTCTTGCTGGGTTTTAACTCCCCAATATTCTACATGCACCTTACAGGCACAGGCTGCCTCACGGCAGAGAGTAATAAATAAATAATGATAACAGAAACAAATATAATGTATCCCCAAACAAACAAGCTGCTTTCATCCCTGGGGCCTGGCTTCTTTGGGAAATGAAAGATTGGGAAATGAAAGATTTGGAATTGGTAATCACTAGACTCTCTTCTAGTTCAGTACTTTGAAATAGTCTTTTAAGCTACATAGCATTTCATACTAAAACTGGTTAAAGGACCCCGGTTGCCCAAGACTTGGTCTTCTCTTCATCTGTATCTCATTTCCACCACCTCTAACGTGTAGCGAGAAACCTCCTGCACAGTCGATGGTAACAGGATGCAGTATGAGAAAGCCTAAGCAGGGAGGGAAGGTTCATTCGTAGAGAACGAGAAACAGCGGATCCGCAACGCTAAACCTCAGCCAACTTGCCACATCTAGCTGCCGTCCACGATGCGACAGCCCACCCACCAGCTTCCCATCGCTGACTTAGCTCTGCAAATATAAGGATGATACATGGAGTCAAGAGGTGGGCTGCACACTGAAGAACAAAGATAAGAGCTGGTTTTTAGTGACACACATGAAAATTCATAGAAGGACTTTTATTATGTCATTCAAGAAAGCGCGGTGTAGAATCGCAGTGAACCCCAACAGGCCAGGCGCTAATCTGGGGGTGGCACAACGGCTCTGAGGGAGGCGCTATCGTTATCCCCACTTTCTTAGATGAGGAGATGGAGGCCTAGAAAGATGAATCTGCCCGAGATGGCACGGCCAGGATCTGAACTCACACAATTAACCTCCGTGGACGTTAGTCTTCATCACTAACTGAAAAATACATCTACTCCAAGTCGCCAGACTTCTTCACTTCCAGGGACTACTCGCTTCACTTGGCACAGTCGACGACAAAATGGAAAACTCAACAATCTCTGAAGACCGATGGGCAACAGGAATTACAATGTCAGTGTTTCAGGCCCAAGAGACACATGGCAACATGCAGAAGCCCAGTTGGTTGAAAAGCCACTCCCTGTCCCCACTCTCTTTCTCAGCCTTTTCGTTCTCCCTCCTTTAGGTTCTGATGATCCACTGTTCTCTCCTTTTGCCTCTCAACACTAGGAAGATAGAGGAACCACTGGACAGCACACCCAACAGATCACCTGAACGCTCGACTCCTGAATCAGCCAACTCAGATGTCTGAGGACGACTGGGGCCCTAACAAGCTATGTGATTTGGGTTTTGTTAAAAATACCTAACTTCTTTGCACCAAAGCTCTTTGCCTGAAAGGATGAGTGATCCGAACCAATGAACTCTCACAGCCCTTCTGGTTCCAAAGCAGCATGCTTTTGCATTTTGAAGACTTGTGTTTTAAAATGAAGACAAAACTCTGTGATCTGTTCTACTTACAAAGTAATTTGGTCCTTTTATGTAACTGTTTGTTTTTAGCTCTTCCCCTGAATGGTCCCTGATTGCTTTCTTCAGAAGCTGTAGGCTAGCGGCCTTCAATAGAAGAAAGGTCCACCACTCCTGCGCGACACCACTCAGAACAACATGATTGAACATGGGTGAAATTGCGAGCGGGGTGGTTTTCATCTTGCCAAGAGATTGGACCCTGAGGATTCAGAGGTCGCAGGCACCAACAGATACACGCGGGTCACGGGCTCCGGCACTCCGGAGTCAGGGTCGGGTGCAGGCGAGGGGCCCCTCCTGATGCTGGACATCCCACTCCCCGGGAAACTTCCTGGTGGAGGCTGCGGGGAAGCACCTGACGGCTTCTGCAGGTCGGCCTACGGCGGGCAGTCACTCTCGCTCGTCCTGCTTGCCTGCTGCGCAGCCATGGAACCTCTCCACGCCTCCTCCTCCTCGTTTCAACGGAAATGGAAGACTTGATGTATTTATTTTTAATGCCCAATATGTAGCAGGGGCTCAGGAATTTTACTTTACTTCCCTTGTCCTTGTGTCTCTTAAAAACAACTTTAGTGTGAAAGCAATACATAGAAGATCTGCTTATAGCCTAAAAGCAGGGAAAAGAGCCCTATTTCACTTTTATGATTGAAGCCCCATGTTGCTGTTAAACTGTTCTTTTCAGTAAAATAAAAAAAACTGCCTTTTCAAAACCAAGGACTCTCCCATGTGAACACACACGGGTGTTTGTATTTACGTTTGGTCAGCACATCGGGTGCCTGTGACCCCTCAGGATCCTGGCCCCCGGGGAAGCAGGTAGCGGAGGGACCATGGGACAGGGGCCCTGGACGAGGCCCGTTCCCTCATGCTGGAGCTGCAGGAACAGCTGACAAAGAAGAGAGTGACTAGTCAAAGAACAGAGTAATCAGCTGCTAGGAAAACAGCAGTGGGAGTGTGAAGTGTGGAGGAGAGAAAAATGACAGAAGAGCATTATCTTATTTCGTTGGAAATTACAGCAAGGTGTTCATGCTTCCCCTGTTCCTCTGAAGTCGTGTCGAAAGGAGGGGTGGGGGAAAGCAGGGTTTCCAGTCCCCCAAAGGCATCCAAGGCACCATTTCACACCTGCCCAGAAGGTGTGACTGGGGCTTTTCAGACGGAAACTGTCGTGGGAAAGGCACAGAGTGTGTGGGGCTGTGCGGGGCACCCGTCCTTCAACCCAGCCTCTTAGTCCCTGCCCTAACGGGGGCAGGTTCCTAACACCTTTCTGTCCCGTCCCTCCCAGCTCCACTGGCCAGGAGAGCAGCAACGGGTGTCTCGGCAGCAGTGCTGGAAGATGAAGACAAACACGGCTCGCTCGTTCGGGCGTGTGGGGAGCCAGCTCGTCCTGGCCTGCAAGAGCGGACCGTGAGCATCCATCCCAACTGAGGTCAGTGCTGTCAGGCTGGGAGCTTGAAATCGACACCAGAGCGATACTGACACGTGGGCTTCAGCAAATGCTACAAATCGAGGTTCTGTTCTTCAGCAGAAAGCCAACGTACCAGCAGATCCCAGCTTATGCTGGTATATATATAAAAAAAAAAGGATTTGTGCCCCAAGCCCACTAAGTAGTAGCTAAGAGCTTGGATTCTGAAGTGAGACCTAAATTTGCCAGATGAGCTTGGAAAGTTACTAACCTAAGTCTTGGTTTCCTTTAAATAGGAATAATATTAATACTATTACTTCAGAAGGTCGTTATAAAGATTAAAAGCACTAATCCATATAAAAGTATTTTTTCTGACCTGGCAAATTAAATCCTCAGCAAACGTTAGTTGTTTTTACCAGCACACCACAGAAAACATATCTGGGTTAGTATAGTACTGTAGATAAACCACCTCCTGCCACAGACCTATCTACCCAGAGTCAGGCCTTCTGACCCGTCCTTCCAGTAACAACCATGCACAATTCAATGTCAGTAATGCTGCCCATCCATTCATCCCATATTCACACTCAAGCGTGCCTATTTCCCCTCCCCTCCCCCATACAAACTGGGGAGCCTACGAAACCAGGGGAAAGGTCTCTGAGCAGACAAGATGGCGCCACACCATGTACAGACTCATTCTCAGATCATTAGTCCTTAGACCAGCGTCTTTAATTCTGTACTGTGTGTAATTAAGGTCGACAAGTTGCAGAGCTTAGTTATCTTCTCCAGTTTATAGCTGCCTGTTTAGCAACAATCAAGTAGACAATGCGAAGGAGAGACCAAAGGACAGAAGACAGAAGGACCAGAGGAGGAGCGGAGAGCAGCCAGAGAGTGCTGTAAGGACATAACCACCTCTCTGATGCAGTCATCCAAAAGGGAGCATGTCTTGAAGCTATCAGACAGAGTCCACCGTACTCTGACCTAGGCCCCTAGTCTCTGGGCTGTCTAGGCAGTAAGCAGTGTTCCGAAACACTACCTTGAGCGCAGTCTGTTCTACAACATTTGGTCTGAAGGAACTGAGATACATGTAGACTGTTACTGCTGCTTACTTTTTAAAGGACACAAATAACCTGTTATAACGGTTTACACCTTCTAGCACCCACTGTTCGTGAAGCTGCAAGAGCTCAGGTGCAGGATGGGTCATGTTTTGGGGGAAAACAAAACAGGTTAAGGATGTATTGGCTTTAGAAGGCCTAAGAATTAATGGCTAAAGCTTAAGAGAAACTCTTAGATAATAATGGGCTGAAAGCGACTTAACAGATTGAAAAAATCTAGTAAAAATAGCAAGGACATGCCCAAAGGAGAAAAGAAACAGTTGATTAAATTTGTTCCATCAAGAAGCCTCCCCAGAGACCAAGAAATCAGATTTTCAAGCGTGCTGCTGGCTCGGCAGGAGCTAGGAGGGACTGGGCACTCCCGGCCTTCCCTCTGCGAAAAGCCTGGGGACCCAACTGCCAAGCAGCACCAGCAGGACCGGCCAGCTCACTTAAAGCCAATTCCCAACACACACACAGATGCATTTAAGAGAATGCTTGCTAAGTCACGTCCAGGGCTCCAGAATGAGACAGCAGGGGTCAAACAGCACTCTGAATTTCGGACAGGAAGATGAATAAGAGTGTCATGAAGCCTGACAGTCTGTGTTGCTGAGTGTCTTCTAATATTAAGCACTCCGTGTTTCTTAGCTACCGGCACGAGATACTCAGGACAGGTACTACCAGACTTCTCCAACTGTACTGGCAAGTTTATAAATCCACAGATGTAAATCCTGGGACAGGTCCAAGCCGGTCACTCTTTCCAGCTGCTCTTGCCGCAGACCGAAAGGGAGCTGTGTCCCGAGTCAGGCCTTCCACGGATGGCAGTCTGAGCGCCAAGCACCAATGTGACCCGGCACGCTGCACAGCACCCTTCTCCCCCACCCAGCAGGAGATGCTCTGTCCAGTGCACAAACCCGGCCCGGCACGGCCCGGTTCCCAGCTGCCGACTCAGACCTACCTCCGTGGGGTGCAGTCCTCGTGCGGGGGGATGATGACGACCTTCACCGTGACGGACGTTCTCAGGAGGTCGATCATCTGCTCGTGGCTCAGGGTGGCCACGGCCACCTTGCAGATCTCCACCAGCCGGCTGCCCTGCCTCAGTCCTGCCTGCCAGGCGTAGCCGTAGGGCTCCACGTCTGCCACGATGCCCTCGTAGTTGACGTGGAAGCCGAGCTGCCCCAGCCCGTTCCTCCGCAGAGTCATCTCCACCGATTCACAACCTTTGGACACAAACTGGACAAGGAAACAAAAGGTAGCGTGGTTTAACGCCACGGGGCGCTGAGTGCTAGACAGGGAGCTGGAAAAACAGTGCATGCAGGGTCACGGCCGAATACCCTGCCGCCAGCTGACGAGCGACTGGTTACTTCCCCTTCGCTAACCTCCATTCATCGGGCCGAAAAGAACATACGTGTCGTGTCCAAAGACTCAATGGCTTCGCTGAGCTTACAAGGAAACCTCTAACAGAGCCTACGGGGAGCTGGCAGCCAACAGAGACCGTATTCTGCTACTCGCTTTGCCTTTAGAAAATGCAAGGCAGCAGATGCTCGATCGAACAATTCTCCTCAACAGCCAGAGCAGACCAGCTGGGGCCACCTCATCAGCCATCAAGGCTGTGGGATCAGGTCCCAAGCAAACGGTCTCCAGCACACACGCACGGCCAGCCTGTCTTCTCCCACCTGCTCTACTTCTCCTTCCGGAAAAGGATGGACTACGAGTATGATATAAACTCTAGGTCGCTCAAGTCGTCAAGGGAGTTTTCAGAGGAGCTGATAAAATCGCACCGACTTCAGTAACTGGCTTCTAGTCTGTACTGAAAGCTTCAGGAAAGGGAAATGGAATGTGAGTTAGTGGGAGGAAAACACTCACCTGCAACCTTTTGACAATCTCTTTGATGTCCTCGTTATTAATTAAACTCTCCACCGAAACACATTCTCCTCTCTCGTAGAAGATTTTGAGGCTGGTGTCAGTTGAGGTCCACCCTATCACATCTCTGCAGGAACAGTTGAAAACCACACTCCTGGTTTCCTGCTCAATGAGAACGATGAACTCATTGGAGACCCCTAGCAGGCAGTCGACTTCCATGGCCTTGTTGTAGTCCTTGGCCCGGACGGCCCACACAATGGCCCCCATGCTACTGAGCTCAGCTCCTGGATATGGCTTAGACTTCTCCTTCTTCTTGGAGGCCAGAGAGATGAATGGGAACTTGCCAGATGGGTCAATAGGGGTGTTGGTGACATTCTTCTCTGCCAGATCTTTCAGGTATTCCTGGCGGGTCCGAGTGGCCATGGCCCGAAATTTTTCGGATTTATGAGCAGCATTTTCTGCATTAATCACTTTGGCCAAAAGGAAGTCCCTGAACACATTTGACTTAGGGAAAGTGACCCCTTTGGGGATGGGAGGTCCAAAGGAAGGCACATCTCTGGACCTGGTGACGGCCACACTATGAGGCAAAGCAAAGGGGAAAGACAGGAGTGTCAGGACTTCTCAGTCTCACAGCATGAGAATAAAATACACATTCTCAAAGAAAGACATGTCCCACAAGAAATAATAGAAATGTCTACTTATAGAACACAGATTTTTTTTTTCTAGTCCAAAAAACCCCAAAATGCTTAAAGTAAAAACTTTCCTTACATTAATGGATAGTAAACCAACCATAACTCCATGGCGGGGGGTGGAAGTGTACTGTAATAGTCTGCTGATTAAGATACCTACTGATTATTTCGAAGCAGGGGTTACTATAATCAGCATAACCTTTTAGAATAAGCATAGATTTTATAAGAACACAAATGTGGTCCCCATTTTAGATATGATGCCTATGTGCAGACAGCTTATAATGAAAATATCCAAAGATGCATGACATAAAAGCTATGGATTAAATTTTTTTTAAAAAATTAAACAAATATTATTTGTTGGCCTATGCAACCAGACCAAAAACCATAATTTTAAAATGAAAATTGAAATTGCAGTATTAAAATGATTATGATTTTTACAGTAACAGCAACAGTGCTTTAAAATCATATTATTAAACTGAGCTATTCTTTTTTAAGATTTTATTTATTTATTTGACAGAGAGAGATCACAAGTAGGCAGAGAGGCAGGCAGAGAGAGGAGGGGGGAAGCAGGCTTTCCGCTGAGCGGAGAGCCCGATGCGGGCCTTGATCCCAGGACTCTGAGATCATGACCCGAGCCGAAGGCAGAGGCATTAACCCACTGAGCCACCCAGGCGCCCTAAACTGAGCTATTCTTTGATCCACATTCTCTACAATTGGTATTTGATTCTGACAATTTATTTGTGAGGAGATATTTCCCTTTTCCTATTGCTCCGAGCAAGACTGATTTGAGATTGATTTTTTCATCTCAAGAAAGAAAAAGTTTTTCCTAAAACATTAACAACAAAAGTTAAATGGGAACAGAAAGGTTGTGTGTTTTCTATCACGTTTTAAGACTTCATTCTAGGACCTTAGTGAAGTTTGAGAAGGCTGGAAATGATGATTCTAACAAACTGAATGTCCCTCTTGTCAAATTACCTAATTATTCAAAAGTGAGTCCATTATGCAATTGTACTAAATTTTAGGGAAGCAATACAAAATATTTTTCTGAATTTCCAAAATGGAAAAGTTAATCAAAGAGTGTATATCTCTCAAAAGAAATTGAAGAGCTCAATTTCATTACTATTTTTTGTTCTGTTTTAAGAAGAGTTTAAGATATTTAGCTTTGCTTTTCAAAAAAGGATTATTTCTCATGAAAATAGGATAAATAAATAAAAATAGGGAAACCCGGGTCAGAAGTTACCTATTTTGTCTGAAGATGCCATGGAATGCCCTATTTGTTGGTTTTTACAAGTTTATTAAAAGAAAGAAAGAAAGAAAGAAAGACAAGACTATGTAGTTGGCTTCATGATGAAGAAAGGTGGCAAGCAACACTCCATTTTCTAACTGGAGATGAGAATTCACAGAACCCTCCATATGCATTACAACCTAATTATACCAGTATTAGAAAGCCAATTTTTCTTGTCTATTGTGAGCTGTCTGGCTTGAATGCTGACAGCTGTATAATTTTAATTTGATCATTTTTTTTTCTAAAAAGTCAAGCAAAAGATGCTAAAATCCAGATATGCTAGCTTTTCTAAAGAGGAATCCTATAAGGATCCAGAAACACTCATTTTTAAATTGGCAATTCCTTTTCTCGCTAATTTTACTTCAAATTGTTATTCTTTCTCAAAAAGCAGCTGCGGTTTTCTTTTAAATAGGAGAGGAAAATGCTTACCAGGGGGGTGCCAATATGAGCACCATCTATCCACTTGCCCCTTAAACTCACTGGCTTTCTACAGATCTATTTATTAACTGTTAGAACTTTAGACAAACATATATTGAAAACCCAGCAATAATTAGAAGCCTCTAGAATGAACTATGAGGAAAGAAGTGAATCCTCAACATATAATTATCAATGATTCATCATGGTAGGGAGGTAAATGATACAGATGCTAAAAATCAGTTTTGCATCATTAGAAATAGAATCCTTGCAGAAGAGGAGGAGAAGGATGCCCTGGGATGCTTTTTTCAAACAAAAGGTCTTGTTTTAGGTTAATCTAACTTCAAGGTTTTCTACAAGATTAAAAGTTCTTTGATTTAGGTGCTATAGATTCTGAACTCCTGATAATAACGCCTTCTTTAAGCTCAGAAGAGAGAATCGTTTCTGCCATATAAGAAGCTTTTCTAGAACTTCAGTTTGCTATATATAGATTTTTAAAGATGTATTAATTATAAATGGTTCTTGCTATTTTTAAAAGCAGATTCCAAAGGGCTTCTGCTTAGACACACTTACGTTAGCCTCATATGCAATACTGTCTCTCCTGAGAAATTATACACTCTTTATAATCTCAGCCATGCCTCATGTACTCAGCAGGGTTGAGGATTGGATGTTCTACCAGGAGAGTTATCCAGCAGATGGAAGCTTAGAGGCTGAAGCAATTGTGAAAAGTTAGCACAGAAGAGAACATGGAGAATTCAGTGTTCCTCAAACTCTGCCAATAAAATCTTGAGTTTCTTCTTAAGTCATCTTGATTTTGCATTCTCCTGAGGAATATTTGTGCTCATTTTAACACAAAAACATGTTCGGTTCCCCAAATCTTGGGAGTACAACTTAAGAACTAGGAAAGTGTCCTGCTTTACTGACATTTGGCATAGCCCTGAACTTCCATTTGAACGGCTGGTACGAATTCTCCACTTCTCCAGGAAACAGACTCTGGGAAGCAAAATGATGTGCCCAGAGCCTGTTACAGAGAGCCAGGACTGGAATCTGAGCTTCTGGATGGCCAGCAGCGTGCTCTATGACAAGACCACACTGTTCCTTCTGAAGGAACATTTTTGAACTTCCCACTCTCGAGGTGTTTACCCATGACACCATCCACAAGTGTCACACAGCTGAAGAGACCATCATTAGGCTGGGCTTTGTAGCCTTTGATGGCATCAGTGACCTTGGATAAAGTAGCAGATCTTGACACACAAAGCCAATTTCAAGTTGATACATGGGAATGTTCCAGAGACATCCGAACAGACATCTCAATGGGAAAAAAGTGAGAAGACAATGATGCTTGAATTTCTGAAGCACCATGGAAATGGTGATAAACAATTCCAACCCCAAATTTAGAAGGAAGGGGTCTCGGCATCACAACCGTAGAGAGGCTTCCCCTTCTTGGGGGCTGGATCAGACTGCCAGCTTGGGGAGCTTTCTGAGAAAGCAGACCCCGGCCAAGGACAGGAAAGATCAACGGCAGAACAAATGTCTGCCCATCACTCTCTCCCTGGGGGGCTCCTGACCTCTACTAGTACTCATTCACCGATGCTCACTGAGCACCTACTGTGTGTCAGGCACTGTGCTTGTGCTAAGGATCAAGAATGAGCTGTCACAGGCTCAGCCCTTCAGAAGCTCCAAGTCTCACGGGCCTACATCAGGAGGTTTGAGTGCTCTTGCGGGAGGTGTGGGTGCTACTGGAAACACTTAGGAAGGGCAATTTACCTTGTCCTGGGAGGTCAGGGGAGCCCTCCCCAAGAAAAGAAAAGCAGGAATTCATCAGCTGAAGGAGGGGTAGGGGTGTGTAAGAGGCCTTCTTGCCTGGAGTGCAGCATATCCAGAGAAGAGGGACAGAGCCCGCCATGTTCTGGGAGCTATAAGTGGCCCCACGCTGCTCCACATGGCTCCAAGGGTAGGGGTGCAGAGGAGAATCAGCAGAGGCCCCGGTGGAGGCTGAGAGTGGAAAGGCCAGGCCTGAAGGACCATGAAGGAGGCTGTATGCTAGGGAGTCTGAACTTCTCCCAAATGGTTTGAAGCACCAAGAGTGACATTACTCAGATTTTTGTCTTAAAAAGGTCAGCTACACTGGACAATTGGGATGCTGATTAGGCTTGGAATAGACTTTCTGAAAGAAATGTCTACCACTTGACCCACTTTGATTCTTTCTTCCTAGCTGAAGTTTGCGTATTTATTTTTATTCAAGAAATGAAGGGCGTGCACACGTAATATGCACACGCCACACCCCTGCCTACACTAGATACTTGACTTAAGAGATTTTAAGTAGATGTCAAGCAACCTTCCACCAGATAGAAAAGGAAATTTAAGATCTGAGAGGTTTAACCATCTGGTCTGATTCCAAGTGCTTTCTGCACTGTATCATACTACCTCCTTTCAACACTTATTATATTTAACCTCCGAATATGGAAATCTTTCTCAGAGAAGAAACATACATTTCTACCTTTCTAAACATAGTTACTGACCACAATTTAATGCTTGTTTTGAAGACTCGGGTTTTTATTATAACCACTTATTATATACTAGTTTTAAAATTAATAATAATTCTTTAATTTCATCAAATAGTGAGTCAACGTTCCAATTTTCAGTTGTTGAAGATGTTTTAAAATTTTAAAAATCTTTTTATCTAAAATGAATCCAAATAAGACCCACATATTTTAGTTATTTTTATCTTAAATTTTTTTTATCTGTTCATTCCTCTCCACTTCTCTCACTTTCTCTTTTCTTTCTTACATTTTTGCGTTGAGGAAATTGGGCTGCTTGTCATGTAGAGTTGCATAGTGCCCTAATTTTGCTGAATACAGGCATGTTCTTCTGTCTTTTGTATTTCTTGTACATTGGTTCTCCAGAAGTTTGATCAGATTCAGGGTCAGTGTCAGGGAGAGGGGTGCAGGGAATAAGACTAACTCATAAGTGGGGTTGTGTCCTTCCCTTATGAGATGCGTGTTTGTCTCTTTTTGTGATATCTGCAACCTCTGAAGATCAATGCCTAGATTTCCTAATTCGTTGGTTGTGAAAAAAATGTTGAAAAAATTTTACACTGAGGTTTTACAAAGTGAGGCCCTGAGGGGTGAATGAAGTATACTTAGTCCTTTGCTCCCAAACCAAATGACCCTAGACTGCTATGCTTATTGGTTTTGTATCACTGATGTGAATAGTTTTTCTGCATCTCTCTTATTAGTAATCACTTATTGATGTTTTCAATGCATTCTTGCCACTGAACAGCTCCTCATCTTTTTGATTTATTGCTTCCAACCTGCTCTATCAACTGGGACCAGAAAATTAAGCTCAGTACAATGATATCAAACAATAAAGAGACTGGAGGGCTCTCTTAACATGTATGTGCATAGTACAGACTTAGTGATTCACTTGAGTTCTTGGCTCTGTCTACTGTTCAAAGTTAACTGCCCTCTGGAATTAGTTTGAAATAATCAGTTTTTCCTATTATAAACTTTTCAGTCCCCAGGGAGATAACACGCATCATTTCAGGACCTCTTCTCCATATCCACCATAGGGATTTTTCCATCTTGGTTTACCTGTTGCATCCCAGGTCCTAGAATAGTGCCTAGCACGTATATGACAAGGGCTGTAAAGAACAGGCAAAAAGTCGGGCACCTGGGTGGCTCAGTGGGCTAAAGCTTCTGCCCTCAGCTTGGGACATGATCTCACGGTCCTGGGATCGAGGCCTGCATCGGGCTCCCTGCTCAGCAGGGAGCCTGCTTCCTCCTCTCTCTGCCTGCCTCTCTGCCTACTTGTGATCTCTCTCTGTGTCAAGTAAATAAAATCTTTAAAAAAAAAAAAAAAAAAAGAACAGGCAAAAAATCAATGAACGAGAGCAATGAGCTCCAAATTTGCCTTTTTGTATACAAATTATCTTACATGGTGACACTGGGTCCATTTCCATAGAACTCAATTTATGCTGTGCTACTAGATAGCCTAGCATGCCAAGGGCCTCCACGACCCAGTAACCCCATCTACTACAGCAGCCTTCTTATTGTACCTTCCACACCCCTTCCTGTGTCTATGCTTCTGTCTGTAATGCTGGCCACTCCTAGAATTGTTTCCCTTTTTCCCACTGAATTTCATCCATCTGTGCTTTAAAACACATGCCAAACCCCACTTCGATTTCCTTATAACTTGAGCCTGTACTGACTCCACACTTGCCTACCCAACTACAGCAGGAAGCTCCTCTGAGAAAACAACTTTTGCACTTTTCTCATTACAGGCACCAAGTAGATGTTAATAAAGCAATGTGAATGTTCATAGGGCAGAAAGTTTGGAACAAGAGATTTTCAGTGATAAAAAGCATCTGAATCACTCACTCAGGGATAGAGTTAAATTAGATTTAAGTCTAATTTAGTATGATCAATGCAGCACTAAACTTTTCTACCACAGCACCTCTAATAAAAGAGGCCCATAAATCCATATCCCTCCTAGTCTGGGGAGTGGCTGGGGCATGAGAAAAACTCACTGGTACAGAACTTCTTTGGAAGACCCATGATTTATCTTAAAATTGATACAAATTTTCTGTTCTACTTCATAATACATTGCTTTTCTTTCTTTCTTTCTTTCTTTTTCCTAAAGATTAGTTATTTTAGAGAAAGAGCAAGCAAGCACGTGCATGCACTTGAACCAGTAGAGGGGCAGAGGGAGAGGGAGGGAGAAAATCCTAAGCAGACGCCGCGCTGAGTGTTGAGCCCAACACAGGGCTGGGTCCCAGGACCCCGAGAGCATGACCTGAGCTGAAATCAAAAGTCAGCCGCTTAACCAACTGAGCCACCCAGGCACCTCATAATATATTTTCATGAGGACATGAACCCCTTCACACACTTTCTCCCAAGCATTAACTACAAGAAAGTTGCCCTATCTGTTCTGGGACTTTAAACATCTGATGTCACCACATACCCTAGGAAACATGCCCACCTCTGTTTGAGAGGGACTGAACAATTAATACACCTAAAGTTTACAATAGGAAAAGATCACTACTTCAGTTTCTTGGGATTTCTTTTAGCCATGTTCCAAATTGGTATGTTCTCTTGGATTTACAGAAGGCCCACATTCACAGTTTATAAAGCACTATGCTGGGTCCCCAAACAAGCCTAGCAACTAGGAAATCCCAGGCCAGCTCACGTGGCATGAGCTGGGCTGGTCAGTGTCCTCCCACAAAGGGTTCAGCGTCACATGGCATGCTGGGGTTAAGAAGATGGGCTCTACAGGCAATAGATAAAAGCAAGATGGACAGCAAAAAAGCATGATTTTCAAGGTGCGGGTGGAGGTGGGGTATAAAAGAGTAAGAAAGACATCACTTCTGCATCTAGCAAAGTGTGAAGAGGGCTAGGAGACACTTCCTGCTGATCCGTCTATTTAGACTTGCACTGGCCACATGTAGGCTACAGAGCACTTGAAATGTGGCTACTGTGACCAAGGAGTATTAAATTACATTATATTTTTAAAAGTGACACTCAACTCAGTTATTCGAAAGCTTTGAAAAAGGGTTTCTGGAAAATCTGAGTATATGAATCTACTTTTCCAGTTACAAATTTTATGAAATCTAAACACAGATTACTTCCAACGAAAATCAAGCATCCTTAATGAGATGAGCTTTAAGTCTTAAACAGACTCCAGATTTCAGACACTTAGTCCAAAATAAGTAAAATAGGCCAATAATTTTTAAAACTTCAAAATCACCTATTGAAGTAATAGTATTTGATATAGCAGGTAAATAAAATATATTCTTCGGTCAAAAACATATCACTAAAATTAATTTTACCCATTTCTTGTTACTTTAAAAATATGGCCATTAAAAATATAAAATTAACATATGGCTTGCATTACATTTCTATGGAACAACACTTTATTTAGACAATGGCTTTTAAAGAAGAATCTGTCTCTAAAACAAACTGCATAAGCCTTCCACTCCCAAATTCAGTAGTGACCAGTCAAAAAGGGATTAGCTTTCTACCAAAGTTGTATGAAATCCCTTGCATGAATCCAGTCCAGAGTGTGTTTCAATTGCTTGGGGGTATTTTCCAAATCCAAAGAGCTATCCCTCCCAGTTAGAGTCAAATGTTCTGCACTTAGTCTATCATCCCACACCTAAATCACGCAGCTTTCCAAGACCATTTTCCTGGTAAGAGGCTGCAGATCTAGGCCTCTTTTGTTGGAGTTTCTACCCCTTCGCCTAGAGTTCTGGAAAAGCCTGTGGGTCAGCAGCCAGGGTAGCAAGGACTCATGCTTCACAGGGCATGAGAGCGAGGAAGCACCACAGAGCAGCGAAGGGCCTGGCTCTAGAATTAGACTTAGTGCATTACAATCTAACTACCTAGTCCCATTGCTTAAATTCCCTCATCTGAAAATGGGGATTTTTAAAAAATAGTACCTAATGCATTAATTACAAAATTAAATGAAGAACCCCATGTCAAGCGCTGAGCACAGTGCTGGGCTTATCACGAGAGGCGGACATGTACAGCTATCACAGGATTTGTGCAGAGAAGGTGGCGGCTTGCAGGAGTCTGCAGTAACCTTTATTTGTTTTATGCCCAGAGTTTGTTCGCTTGACTCCTGTAATTAACCTGCACTAACACCTAGAATTAGACAGTTGTGGAGCTCACAACAAAACAATTATCAGTCTGTGATGGCCAGTTTCTGGGTAGGTGGCTGTATTAATTCAAAAACAAATATCCAAAATTAACAAAGCCTAATCTTCCAAATTTTAGGGATGGGAAGACAGGATAAAATTCCATATTTTAAAAGGACAGATTCGTATTAGAATCATCTTGTTAATGCCACAATAGCCTTCCACATCTTCTTGGTACTATGCCCATGTTAACCCAGGAATTCAGGTTCTTATCCTTGTCAAGAGCCAAAGGACTCTTGCAGACAGATGCCTGAATTCTGACATTCATGACACCAGGTCAACAAGGAGCACGGAAACAACTCCACCACAGGCTTACTAAAGCTGAGAAATGCCTCCAAGATTGCAGTCAGAAATGTTAGTGTGGGGACGCGTGGGTGGCTCAGTTGGTTAAGTGACTGCCTTCGGCTCAGGTCATGATCCTGACCCAAGATCGGAGTCCCAAGATCGAGTCCCACATCGGGCTCCCAGCTCCGTGGGGAGTCTGCTTCTCCCTCTGACCTTCTCCCCTCTCATGCTCTCTCTCTCTCTCTCTCTCTCTAATAAATAAAATCTTAAAAAAAAAAAAAAGAAAAGAAATGTTAGGGTGAATCAAATCGGTCCTAAGCAAGGGTTTGAGCTTTTTAAATAATAATAATTAAAATAAAACTGTTCTACTTATTATGATCACTCTTCTCTGCTCTTGCCACACCAAAAGCAAAGTATAATTAGCAGTATGAGTAATTAGTTGGTGACCAGATGGTATGGATGAAGGACACCACCTAAGGAGCAGGTGCAAATGGAAACAGCAGGTGTCTAACCAACGTGTCTGGACAATGTCAATGCCGTCGGGTGACGTCACTGTGTGACTTCGGCCATCTACACGCACAGTTTGAAGACAAAAATACATAGTAATGGACTTCCCACTGCCACGTGAGAAAGCAGAGCTGGAGGGGGCCCTCAGTGTGACCACCAGCCAACACCCACGCAGCCCCGGCCGTGGCGTCTGTACCTGTAACAGACCCCGTCCGTGCAGGGGTTGTGGACACGCACGATGACGAACACGTGCTGGAAGTGGGAGCGGATGTTTTTTGGGCTGAATGGCTGTGCTCCCGGCTCTTGGAAAACAATTGTTACAATATCATTTCCAATGTGCCGCTTCCGTAGGAGCTGAAAGAAAAAATAAGCAAACAAACAAAAATGACGACACGCTGCGTTTTCTTCCCAATTCCCTTCTGTAACTGTATTTTAAACATTTATTATTAATCAGGACATATTAAGGTAGGTAATCGAGACAGTTGCTGTCAATATTTTAGTCTGTCTTATTCCCTCCCAGGAAGAATACAGAAATGAATATTCTGAAATTTGCATAAAAAATAGAGCCCATTCAGGAGCAAACCAATATCTGGCATATTATGCCAAGTTCCAGCCTCTCCAAATTCTGTTTCCATAACAACAGTTTTGTTCCATTTTCACATAAAAAAGAAACTTGCCATAGGGAAGATGTGTTAGAGAAGAGAATGGCTTAAGTAATTACAATGCAATTTATGTTCTGGTTTAATTCACTTCATTTAAAGAAATGGGGCTAAGGTGTTTTCGGAGATGCTTTTTGTGTCACCAGCTGGGAATGCAGAAATTACTAATATTCCTAAAGCGGGTTATACTTCAAGTTTAAACAGCTTTTTTAATTACAGTGAAAGCTGCTTAAGGCCACCTTCTGTTTCACATTAAATGGTTTTCTGGAAAGGTGGCTTTCAAATTCAGGCACCCCAAGTCAGGCTAGGCCAGTGGCTCTCTAAGAGGGGTTTATTAGATAGTTTAATTCAGTAGTGTGAAAAAAAAGTTGAACAAAATTTGCATTTCTCATTTATTATATAGACATTCTGACAAGGAGAAAAATAACGAAATATACCATTTATATTAACTATCTGTAAGGTATAAGCTTGTATTTGTAAAACTTTTTTTTTTTTTAATTCTCCAGTGACTTTAACTTACACAAATTACATACCAGTAAAATCAATGATCAAGTATTGGCTGCCAGCTGGGAGAAACAGTAGCCTTTTAGATTAGGGTGGAGAATTGGGAATTAGGATGCTCCAGAAATGTATTTTTTTTATTAACATATAATGTGTTATTTGCTTCAGAGGTACAGGTCTATGAATCATCAGTCTTACACAATTCACAGGACTCACCATAGCACATACCCTCCCCAGCGTCCATAACCCAGCCACCCCTATCCCTCCCCCCACAACCCCCCAGCAACCCTCAGTTTGTTGCCTGAGATTAAGAGTCTCTTATGGTTTATCTCCCATTTCAAAGCATCCCAAACTATCTTCTAATGCGGCCATTTATTTTCATTTCTAAACATGATAGATTATTAGATGTTACAGAAATAAAGGGTGGTCTGTACTGACTACTATACAGAATATTATTAAACATTATTAAACATTACTAATCTACTCAGGATCTTGGGCACACCAAAAAAAAAATACAATTTGTCTATGTATTACATCATTGATGTACACATACAATGATGTCATTGTCTTTTTGAGGCAATGTCATTCTTTCTTCTCGCTTGATATGTAACACTAACGTCTTAGTAAAGGATCCAAACAGAAATAAATCCATCTATCCATCTCATATTTTATATGATGAAAGACAGTATTTATAAAGAAATTCCTGCCACAAGATTTTTAAATCTATGTTCTGTTTGTTTGCTTTTTCCAAACATAAAGTGATCTACATAGAAGAAATAAATTCTCTAGCTAGAGAATTAAAATTTCTTAAGCTGTAGCAGTACCAACTACTCTTTCATTCTGATTTAGGACCATAATAACACTTATGTCTTGACTGGATCTCCAAATTAAAGAATTTAGATAGCTGTCCATTTAAATAGCAACTCAAGCTGCTCAACACACTTCAACTCATTTAGGAAAAATAAACAATTAACTGAATCTCACTAACTAATTTTTTTATCCTTTCATATAACTTACTTTCTCTGCTGAGTAACCAGGTAGGAAGAATGACCCTTTAAAGGTCACTTGTGAACGTCCTGAAGTTTTTTGTCTGCTTACTGGTCAGAATAAGAAAGACATATTCTTCTTACCATGATAGTTTCCTCTCTGGGTGATCTGGAACTTGGAATTTGCATGGAAAAACTGTCAACAAATTCCAGATTATAGAATTTATCCTAAATAGATTTATTTCAGATTTTTAGTTGATTCACTGCTTTGCTCCCTCTTTTTGATTCCTTTGGTAATTATAAGAGGCAAAATTTTGTTACCTCGATTTGTGATTTAATCAAACCTGTAGTGATGAAGTGTTCAATTAGATCCGTGCTTGGTTAAGTTCTGGGAAAGAGGATGTGATTCATTCTGCAGCTGGCCTGTGTTCTGTTAGCATAACAGTTGACAATAACAAAATCTAGATCCATTTTAAGGTCAGAAGTAATACTGGACCGCTTGTGTTTATAATTGCTATTGAAAGGAGAAGCTGTTTTCTCTCTGGCTCTTTTAAATGTCAGTTTGGTATCATTTATTTTGACATATTTTTAAAAAACAGCAACGACCACATACTTTCTAAAACAATACTGCCAGTTTCCATTTTGCTCTGTGACAATCTGCCACTTCCAGGTTTCTTCATTTACTATGTTGATGACCACATTTTAGTAATAGACATTGTGCTTTTAGATCTTTTTTAAAGGAAACTGTGTACAATGTACACAAAAGCAATCGTTTTTTATGATCTTTGCTGTCTCTTGACAAATGTTAAGAAAAAACCTTTTTCTGAGATCCCATTGACATTTATTTTGGTTTTTCTCCCAGTTAGTGTACCAAACCTCCTTTGAAATCTGAAATGACACATCAGTACTTTCCTGCTTTGTACCTTGGCCTCTTGAGATGGAATTTCACCCACTCATACATGTTCTCTGCAACCCTGCAGGGTCACCTAATCACCATGATTTCAACTTGTTCTCTTCGGATTCCATGAAAACCTCAACCCCCGTGGGTGAAAAGCAAATGATTAATTCACAAAGCCATCCAGCTGGCTGTTAACCTAGAATTTGTGTCTCTTCATTTGTTTTCAGCTCATTTGCTATTCGTTATTTCCGCAAAGTACAAAGCTTCCTGCTGCGGTGACAGGTGCAACATTAAATTCTGGTTTAAGATTTTACAAACTTGCCACTTAGGCTTCTGGGGGAAATGAACAAGGGCGAAGAAACACAGACAACACCAGGGTCTGTCTCTCTCTTACCTGTTGCTTGTTGTTAGGCGTGTATGGCAGCATGGTGGAAACATGGAACATAATTTCATAGTCTTTGTATGTTGTGTACAGAGAATGGGTTCCAGTGGAGTCAGCTACAGTAAAAAAATATATAGTGATGAGATGACTATAAGAAGAGGAAAAATAGTTCACTTAAGGAAAATATCTTGGAAAAAAAAAGGAAATGGTTTAGAATGAAAAGATGTTAGAGTAAGATCTAGCATCAGTTTTTTTTTTTTAATTTTATTTACTTATTTGTCAGAGAGAGAGTGAGAGAGAGCAAGCACAAGCAAGGGAGAATGGCAGGTAGAGGAAGAAGCAGGCTTCCCACTGAGCAGGGAGCCCGATGTGGGACTCGATCCCAGAACCCTGGGATCATGACCCCAGCTGAAGGCAGCCACTTAATGGACTGAGCCACCCAAGTGCCCTGAGCATTGGTGTTCTTACCCATTTTTTGTATCTGATTCCCTTTGGTAGTCTTGTGAAGTCTATGGGCCCTTGTCAGAATAATATTTTTAAATGTATAAAATATATATGACTTCAATAGAACTCAATTATACTGCAAAATACAGTTATCAAAAATAATTTTAAAATATATTAGATTTCTATAACAAGTTTTAGCAATTGATCTAGTAACTACGAGTCTGAAGTAGTGATGTACATTAACAATTTGTTGAAGGGTCTCCAAAAATATATAGTATGAAAATATCTATGCTTTCTACTTGCAATAACATCATAGGTAGAACTTAAAACAACTGTGGTTTGTTGCCTTCAATTACGAAGAAAGTGCTAATTTTTAGGGGATCAGTGAAAATAAAGGTAAAATTATTTCCCATCCAAGTTTATACACCCCTGAATTCTGTCCAGACATCAGATGAAGAACATCTTTTCCAATACTTCTAATTTAAGCAAGAGAAATGTTCTGTTCTTCAGAAACAGACGGAAATTTAACATGACTGTAACACTGAATAACAAAGGTATTCTAGCAATGTCCAACAATATTTTAAGACTGTTCTGCTCTCACTTTCCTTAAGTCAACAGCAACCTCTACCCACTTAATCATTAACAAATCAATTGTCCGCAAATAACTGGAAGCCAGAGAGGAGAATTATTAACTGTCCAATCAAAAGAGAGCATCTTTAAAGGTCCTGGACGTATTGGCTGCAAAAAGACAGAAGTGCGCTCATCCTGGGTAAACTCAAGCCTCCATCAACCATACTGTTGAGGACCAAAATGCTCGCTGCATTTTAGAGAAGCTGCAAGACAAAGCCCCTGGCATATACCAGGAGGCAGTAGTTCTCAAATTTAGCACGTACAGTGGCATCTGGGGAGTTTAAAAGGCAGATTCCCATGCACCACCCCCAGAAATCCTGCTCAGTGGGTATGGGGCTGGGTGGAGGAATCTATTTTAATAAACACCCACAGGGCGACTGTAACCCAGGAGCTCCGCTGCCCTTAGGCAATGCTCCAAGAATAGACCACCAGGGTGGCTTGCAGACAGACTTGTAAAAATGTTCTAGAGCCCGGAGTTTCAACCTCAAGCTTCTCAGAGGACCTTAATTTTTGAAGCTGACATTAAATGCAAAGGGTTAGAATTAGAAGCAAGCTAAAAGTGAAATAAAGCACAGACTACTCTTCAAAAATTGCAAAAACAGGTACTAACTTATTATATAACTTTCCAAGAAAAAATATCTCCTAAATGCTAATGACCACCAAAACAAAAAACTACAAATTACTACAATAAATAATTGAACAGATAGTTCAAGATGGCTCTTGAGTATGAAGAACACATCTACTGTTAAGAACTCCTGCTATAAATAACTCTTGAACTGATTAGTACAGTTTAAAACCTTAAAGTGAATGTGTCAGCTTTGACGTGAACTTACATGTGTTTCAAGTCAATTCTGAGCAAAATTAATGAACTAGAAAAGAGACTGTCATCTAGTATTCATGAATTACATTCCGCTATCTACGTCTGCCTAATTCCTTTTTTTTTAAAGATTTTATTTATTTATTTCACAGAGAGAGAGAGAGAGAGAGACTACAAGTAGGCAGAGAGGCAGGCAGAGGAAGAGGGGGAAACAGGCTCCTTGATGAGCAGAGAGCCCGATGCAGGGCTCGATCCCAGGACCCTGAGATCATGACCTGAGCCGATGGCAGAGGCTTTAACCCACTGAGCCACCCAGGCGCCCCTACGTCTGCCTAATTCTGAAAGGATTACTGCCAGAGAGGAAAGCTGATGTGGAAGACAGTGCAGAAGGTCTCTGCTTTTCTACTTTTGGCCCATTCTTGCTTTCCTTGCTGCATGCCTCATTTATGTCATGTATGCTGCTTGACCAGCCTTTTTCTGGAGACCTTTGGAAACCCCCAAGTTTTGCTGATAATTTTAAACAGTTTAAATAGTTTCAAAAGTTTCAGAGGTGAAATGAGGGCCAAAGTAATGACATTTTCCTTTCTCAGAAGAAAGGAATTCCAAAATCCTGAAAATACTATGTACATAACAGAATTGTTACATGGAAAATGAATGTTTGTTATATTTTCTTAAAAATAAACCATCCAGGGCGCCTGGGTGGCTCAGTGGGTTAAAGCCTCTGCCTTCGGCTCAGGTCATGATCTCAGGGTCCTGGGATCGAGGCCCGCATCGGGCTC